>OW052222.1:77642980-77717254 GCA_932526605.1 Nephrotoma flavescens
TATCGTTGAAAATGACGATAAAATATTGGAAATTATCGAACTAGACCTGCTTGCGAGCTTTTGTAGCATCGCCCAGCAGGTGAAGATCGAACTCAAAACAGTTTTAAACCATTTGCAAAAGGCTGGTTTCAAAACGAACTTCGATGTTTGAGTGCCAAATGAGTTGACGCAAAACAACTTGATGGACTGTGTTTCCATCTGCAAATCATTGGCCAAACGGAAAGAAATCGAACTGGGTGACATACGACAATGCCAAGCGGAAAAATCATGGACGAAGGCTGGCGAAGCGGCCCAAACGGTGGCCGAACCAGGATTAACCGCCAGGTAGGTTTTGCTGTATGTTTGGTGGGATTGAAAACGAATCATCTACTACTATGAACTGCTACCCAATGGCCAAGCAGATACTGCAATCGAGCAGAATTTGCCAATAGGGAAGGCATCGTGTACCACCAAGACAACGACAGGCCTCACACGTCGATGATGATCCACATGAAGCTCCGAGAGCTTGATTGGAAAGATATTATGCATCCATCTTAGTCCTTACGTGGCATCAAGCGATTGTCATCTCTTTCTGTAATTATAGCAAACACTGTTGGTGGTGTAAAAATGTCCTCAAAAAGAGTCGTTTTGTTGACCTATATCTGCCAGGGTATCATTTATCACTGACTCAGGCTGCTTTGCTATTGCAATGTGGATTAGTTCGGGCATTTTTCGTATCCAGACCCACCATATGATCTTTTTGAAAATGTTTTGCGTGCCAACTGTCTGCAGTATTTAGATAGTAAACTTATGTTTCTCGCGGTTGCTGTCTTCCCCACATACCGTATTCTCGCTGACGATATAGTCGAAAGCCAATCAACAGACTTCCTTTCTCACCATTTCACTCACAACCTTATATTCTCAAATATGCATTTATCCCCCCTCCTATCCTCCAGAATTACGTCACATTTGCCTTTCACCTAGTGAAACAAAGTTTTAAAAAAATTTTTTTTTCTTGTTTTGAGCTCTCAAATGAAAATATATGTGTCCGCAAGATTAAAGCTTAAGAGCCAACAAGCCTTCAGAAGGGCAAGAAGTAAATTTAATTAGAGACGACAATGTTCTAGCTTAGTAATAGCGGTTCGGGCACAAGAAAACTCAGTAATGCACCGAAGGAAGCGATTGGTGATTATATAATATAAGAAATCTGACCCCAAAACAACCATGGAGATAAAATCATCGATTGCCTGACAGTGAAGAATCATTAAAACGAGATCTCGGAGATGCGGATGAACTAGAGTCTACATTACGGAAACCGACGCTAGAAGGCAAGGAGTTGCAATATATCAACCGGTCCATACAGTAATAAACAAGATTTTACACGGGAGTAATGGTGGGGGAAAATAATACATACAGGTCTGGCTCAGGGATGTGCATTGAGAGAGAAACTGAAAAAACGACAACATTGTAAACATAGAAGCAATGCGACGATGGAGTATAGAATGACCGAGTGAGGAGCAATCCACAAGAACTTAGACCATAAAGAGGCAGAAGCCAACTGCAAAGCATTAGAATTAATGGCAAGCGAGATAGAGGCGTTTGTGGAAATCACCAAGTGCCTAATCGTCGAGACATGTAATTTCCCCAAGATGGTGGAGACCAGAGCAGAGCTACGAACTTGCACTCAATGTAGCAGATGCATTCAGGTTACGAGATGAAGCATATTAATGATCCTTCAATCATACAGCTAGACCAGGAGGGGCATTGTCTACAAACTTGTAATCAAGAACCTAAGCTTGGAGTGAATAAACACAATGCTGCCATTGAAGCCGCCACTTTCTACAAAGAAAATCAGAGCCTTGTTGCCAAACCACTCTAAGCACACCGAGGGCAGAGATAGACCTCGTGCCGATGTTATCTCCAGAAATGATTTATAAGTCTGTTAAATCAATCTCTAAAGAATAAGAAAAGATCATACCAGGACGATATACCACACTCTGTACATGTACCACATTACTAAAAATTGTTCCGCAGCGGAACCCGAATATGCTGTTGCATACGTATACAATGCATGTCTTATCTGGTCAGTTAATAATAGATGCCAGCATGAACGTAGTTAAAGTGAGATGGGGATATATTTTACACAAATTACACGCACTGGAACTCAAGATTTAAGTACCACAATACCTTCTTCAGATGACGAATAGTTATCCGGAGCAACGCGTACTCCACTACAATACCACAGAAGTTACAACACGAGAAGTTCAAGGATTGGTTCGTGCTTGACGTAATCTTACACACTGCAGACTAAGCAGCCAAACACGTGTTATCTTATTGGGCAGATTGATAGAAAATAGCCAGCTGTGAATCAAATATACCGATTTTGCTATTTGGTGCCGAGATGTCCTGGAAAACAAAGAAGAAGAAACACTACACACTTTTACCAGATAGAAAGTCTGAGAGTAGGAAACCAGAGTCACAATTTCTCGAAAAAATAAAATTAATAGTTTGTTTTTTTTGTTTTTTTATTTATTCGCCATGCAATCTGTTTTGGGGCTCGAGGTTCACCCTGATCTTTCGCGGTTATGCATTTAACGTCCTTAATTTATGTCTACCCAGCAATTTGAGGACGAACAGATATAGGGCCGATTTAAGACCATCTGCACATTGCAAGCTCAATGCCAGCCTATACTGGCATGGGAGATGGGTTGGCCTTCATCATTGTGTTACATTTCATCACAGATCGTAATCTGATGATGAAATTTCACTTTGTATCCTGCCTCTGTCGGGATTCGAATCCGATATCTCCCGATCCAAACGCCAAAGCTTTAACCACTGTGCCGTTTGGTCGGTAATTTGTTCTTGAGTTGTCAGGGAACACGCAGAGGAATTAATTATTGCATAATGCAGTTCCTCATTGCACACGGCTACTTTCGAGCGTACGTGAATAAAATTTGAGAGACATATTCGCCGAATGGCATACAATGCCATTTAGTGATATTCAACGACACATAACATACGTTCCACGACTGCGGAAAAAGGTAGAAGAATTTGAAATGGTGGACAGAGCCACACAGAGTATTAAATATATAATTATAGATATATATTCACGATTCTTTAAATGAACACGTGGAAGCGGCATTACAATACGTAGAAAGTACACCTTGCGTATAAAGAAAACATAACTGACGTGCCTTTTTAAGATGCCTGAAGTAATGTCTAAAACGGTTACGACCAGTCGAAAGGGAGAGAGAGGTATTTTATTGAGCAGGTTATTTTAAAGAGTACCACATTTCGCTCATAATCATCTCCCATCGCTCCGAAGCAAAATAAAATTATTGCTTTTGTTGTTACTGTTGTTGTTGTTGTTATTAGTTTTGTATTGTGTTTGAGCTTGTAATTATTTATTTCTTCATTGCGAACACAGAACAACTTTTATCAAACCCATTGTAGTTGTTTTGACTGCTTGCACATTCTTTCGGTTCAACATTAATTGTTTTGTAATACGGCTATATTTGAGACACTATTCACTAGTTTACCATTAATTTTCCATTTTGCTGCGCGCCGTTTTATCCACTAGTTCGTTTTTTAATTCTTTTGTAATTTCCTCAGAACCGACGTACATTAAGTAATGAATGTAGCCTTCCTCTCTGCTGGTCAGCACCAGTAGATTGACGGACGTAGTTGCGCCGCGTTTCCTTAATATAACCTGTAAAAAAGGTGAGACCCGCGCTTTTTGGAGATTCCAAATACCTTTGGTTGGGAGTATTTACATCAAAAAATATTTCACGTCTTTCATGTTTATTTGCCTCCATAATGCCTCCTCTTCATTAAATTTTACAAAAATTCTTAAAATAGCAAAATTGGCAATGATTATCACAAAAATTAATTTTTTGTGTCTCTATCCAACTGGTAAATGGTAATGGGCTATTCAACATTAAATCGATTAAAGATAGGCCTAAAGTGTATTGTGCTAAATAATACGATACAACTATATCTCTTTATATGATTCTCTAAGCAATCTGTTTACAACTTCGAGGGGAATGCTACTTCCACTCGTTTTGCATTTCTTATCATGACATTGGATCTCTCTCGAAAGGGACACGAAGTACGAACTTCGTAGCGCCCATCCTTAAGACATCAGTGTGTCTTTAAAAATATCTTCACAATCTGTTTCTGGTTTAGTATTGTCTTGTGTAGATATTCCCTTAATTCCCAATTCCCATTCCTTTGACGAATAGTGATTTAAAATTTTGACTGAAGCAGAATATTAATTGGAGCTGGATTGTAATTTGGGTCTGACAAATGTAGTTGATTAAAATGCTTTCAGTTTTCTTGTGAGAACCATAAGGATCTACTAAATACGAGTGAATATAATCGCGCGACTATTTGTTAGTGTTACACATAAAATGCATACATAATGTTTGCAAAGAGGATGATTCACTTAAAAGGAATAAGAAAGATTAACTGATTGAACAATTGTATCCCATTAGCTCTGTGTTGGCAGTTTCTAACTAGAGAAGTACTTTATTTCTTGTGGACTTCCACTTCGTTACTACAAAAATATAATATCTTTCAAGATAATCAAAGTTTTCAACTAAAAAGAAAAAACTACAAAATTTAATTAAAACTAAAATCACATAAATGGTTCTCCTGTGTTAGTTTCTCATTTTATCGTTTATTTTTCTTTAAGTGATAAGACTGAACAACTTTAATGTTTCATTTTTGTTTAAATTTATTTGTTGGTCAAGTTGGTCGAGATTTGAGTCTGTTTGTACATCCTTTGCAACATTCATCTAATTTTGCTGTCGAAAATAAAATTTAATTAGTGAACATCGTATCGTCTACACGACGAAGCATAAACTTTCCAAAATAATATTTTTTATTGCAATATTGACATAATTTTTGCCAATATCTTTCTAGTGCTTTGTGATGTGGAGCGAAAGTTATTGTCTGGACAAAGCAGCGTAACCGGTCATAGCAAAAAATATGTATATGCATAAATAGGATGGAGAAAATGTTAGAATTAATTTATTAATTGAATGCTTCGTCGATGTTATTTTAATTTTTAAAATTTACATTTTTAAATAAATTTTTATATTACAGTACAGTTGATTCAGGATTTTTCCGGTTTGTTTCTGCACACTCATTGTAATAAGGAAAACGATTTTTATTTTCTGTTGTAAATGGATGTCGTCTTTTGTACATCCGCTTCCTTTAATTTTATTATTTTCAATCATAAAAACAAATTTTTTATTTTTCCATTTTCTCGAATCGAATATTTTCTAGCTACATAGGTTTTGATTTATGATTCCGGTTTAAAGATGATTTTTTGAATGGTTAAAGAATGAAGAAAAATATTATATTTTTAAATAAATACTAACGAAAACCATTACACAGCTGAAAATGAAATGTGGTGTTCCTCTCGGATTAAGCAAGTATGAAGCGAGTAAGCGAGTATGTGTATGCTAAGGTAATTGTACGCGTTGGATCGCGTTCTACAAATAATAAGGATTACTTTCTGGTTTGAATAAAATAAAATAATACCGTGGCTGAAGTGTCCTTTTTCGATTGGTTAAGTTCTGGATGCCAGCTATTTGAATGCGACATATACAGTTCCATCCTAAACGGTTAAGAATTGGCCGATTTCCATCTCAGATGGCCATATTCCACAACTTCATCCAAAAATAGGTTAAAAATTCCATTTTCTTCCGACATACAGTCTTGACCAAAAGTGTTAAGCACCCATGATATCTTACAATTTTTTTGGCACTATCAATTTGAAATAAATTGAAACAATTTTTATAGTTTCACGTTACTATTTTTTTAAATACAATTATTATTTTGTGGGTCCACCCTTTGCCCTAATTACGGCAGAAATTCTTTTGAGTAGAGAGCTTGCAAGTTATTTACATTCTGCAGGACGTATGGCCATTTTTGGTGCAGACAGCGTTTTAGGTCTTCTTTGTTATTTATTGTTTAGCGCCTGATTCTGCATTTTAATAAACTTCATAAATGTTCTATGGGGTTCTGGTCCGGAGACTAGGCCACTCCAGAACCTCAATTCTATTTTCTCGAAACCATACCATTGTGCGGGCAGATTTATGACATGGCGCGTTATCCTGGTGGAACTTAACCCTATCCATGTTTGTATCACCAAAAAGTGTTAAAAATGAGGGCAGCAACGCAGATTCCAGGACGTTTATGTATTTTGATGAGTTCATGTGGCCCTCACACACGATTTCGCCAACTCCAGAATTAGTCATGCAGCCCCAGACCATTATGCTGCCCGCCGTGTTTTACGGTTGGTACCACACACTCTGGACTAAATGCTTCGCCTACCCGGCGAGGCACAAAAAGCACACCAGATGTACCAAAAATCTGAAATAAGGAAAATGTAGAGACTACGGAAAACTAAAATATTTGTATTGATGAGTTTTGTTTTAAAATCATATTATTTAATATTATTAGAGCATAGAATTGTCAACTTACTTCAAAGTTTGGTTCGTTTGACCACACGATATAGGACCAATCTTCTTCGGTGAAATTTTGGTATTTTAAGACCTATTTATACCGAGCCTTCTTGTTTTTTCGGAAAGTCAGGGTTCCTTCCTGGCTTTACAGCCTTTTAAACCAGCTTCCTGAAGCCTTCTACGAGTTGTGCGAGCAGAGATTGCATTCTTAATTTCTACTGACAACTCAGCAGCGAGGTTTGAAGAAGTTTTATCCAATTTTTTAAAGCTTTTCTCACTAACTTTTGGTCGTCACAGTATGTGGTGATGCGTTTGTGCCCGGTTCTGTACTTATTACTGAGTGTTTCACTACCGGTCAATCGCTCAATAGTATATTGCACAGATCGGCGTGAACATTTCACAGTTTTAGAAATCTCTACTTGTGAGTCACAGTTTTTAGTCCTTTTTAAATGTCGAAAAAATAATAAACGAAAGGGGTTGTTTTCTCATTTCCATCCGACATACCCAGTTTCATCAGAATCGATTAAGAATTGGCCGAGTTCCGTCCCAGATGGCCATATTCCAGAAGTTCTTTCATAAATCTTTCAACAATCTCATTTAAATCGAACATACTCAATCCCATCATAATTAGTTAAGGGTCGGCCGTGTTCCGTTCCAGCTGGTCATATTCCAGAGCTTCATCCAGAAACTAATTTAGAACCCTGTTTCACTTCAACTACCCGATCCGATAATAATTGGTTAAGGAATGACCGATTTCCATCCGAGGTGGGCATATTCAAAAACTTCTTCCAAAAATCATTCAGAATCCCATTTCTATCCAACGTACCAAATCTCATCATAATCGGTAAATAAATGGTCGAGTTCCGTCCCAAATGGCCGTATTCTCGAACTTCGCCTACAAATCATTTTAGAATCCCATTTCCATCCAACATACCCAATTTTATCACGATAGTTAAGAAATGGCCAAGTTCTTTTACGACATACATGTTTGAAAAATTATGATAAATTTAAGATACTTCAAATCCAACTATCCGAGATACTAATTGTGTTAGATGATAAACTATTCTACGAAAAATTGTTCTACGATAAACTGTTCTACGATAAATCGATGCCACGATAAATTGTTCTACGATAAATTGTTCTACGGTAAATTGCTCACGATAAACTGACAATAAATCGTTAATTTCATCAGGTTTGTCGCCTATTGATTTTCCCGATAAATAGGACTTGATCGGCAGGTATTCTGAGACTTATTGCAGGTTCCATTGTTATGGCGAAGCTTGTTTTTGTAAAATCACTTCCAATGAATATAACAAATTTGCTTGCTAATTTATTTATGTCCTGATCAAAGTTTTCCCGTAGAAAACATTGCGCAATTCGCCGTTCAAATAAGAGCACCATGACAGACGGCACGTCGATATTTCATTTGGAAATTAAATTGGTTTGCGTTGATGCAATTTTTCTTTTGCACCTCCAGCAGTCTCAGTTAAACGTGATGAAGTCTGGTTAAACTTTCAGACATGTATAGATTAAATTAAGCAACTTAAATAAAAAGCAGATGAAAAGTGTCTGATTCTGAATTCATTCTCCACTTTAAAAACTGAATTTTTATAAACAGTTCCATTCTGATAATTCAAAGGACAAAATAATCACGATTTGATTTCACGTCTACGCCACTCAAAATATACGAACACGCTAATTAAAAATTAAAAATAATGTGCGGTATGTCAAAATACATGTCATGTTCACCGCGCTTTATAACTGAATCCTAAAAGCAAACAAACACAAAATTATATTACATGTCTGTTACAAGCATATGTATGTATGTATACACACATGTGAACCCATAAATACATGTGCTTAACCTGATTTGCCTAAAAAATGAATTATTTTTTGTGGTACGCTACAAACAACAAAACCATATAGACTATAGAAAGTCTTTTGTTTTTGATTAAGCCCTTTCTACAGTAAAACGAAATTGTTTTTAAAGGTTATTTTGGGGCACACCCCACAAACATTTTCAACAAAACTTTTTCAAGCTTTTTGTTTTGTGTTATAATACAACATAGATAAAATGAGTGAGTCAAGGCGCTCTAGCGAGGCAGAAAGAGATAGTAATGGGAAAACAAAATAAATTCCGTAAAATCAACAGATTTATAAAACTAAAAGTTCTGCTATAGTTTACGTCTTGGTTCTTTTTAATTATTTTGTCCTTAAATTTAATATGAATTTTTTTATTATTTTTCGTTATACAAAACTTTTCATTTAATCAACAAAACTTTCAGAATAATCCAAAGCAAAAATTTGGAAAAAACTTTCTTTTTCAAATTTATCTTATAAAATAGTTTTTCAATTAACACAGACATTTTTGTGTTAAAGCGTTTTGTTAAATTTTTGGACAATTTTTCCTGTTTCGATAGCTATTTTGTATGAAAAGCTCGCTTAGCCGCATCCTTGATACACAACAAGTAAGAACCGGCGGAAATGTTTTTTTTTGTGGCAAAGATAAGTTTTTTTGATTTAGTTTTCGTATTTTCGGCTAATAGAAGGGAACAACTTGCAAGAAGGGGAGTAATGTGGCATTTATGGGATTTGTTTTACAGCTTGATAGTTTGTGAATAAGAGGGGAGGGGGGAGGGTGTGGATGGGTATAACTTAAAATATTTTTATTTTATTTGATAGAACTGTAATTTTCATTACAAAAATGTAAAATGTAAAAATCCCAAATTTGATGTATGCCACAAATGTGACAAGTAATTCCAAAAAAAAATACAAGACAAGATTAGCAACAGAAACAAAAATATATGATGGTTTCTCATCTCGAGGGGTCATTTTCCAAGGCTTGTTGAAATCATCTTATTAAAGAGAATAATTTTGTTGTGTATCGAGTAGTGCTTGGTTGGTGATTGTGTTTTCCCTGAGTGCTCGGCTCAATCTCATCAATTGTGTTCGGTAGAGAGTTCAAGTAATGGTTGTAGCAACTAATAATACACGACATAAAGCTGATCCCACCAAATATACAACATGAGTTTTGGTTCCATGAATATTCAGCTTGTTGTCGTAGTGGATCCATTTTTCATCACCAGCGACTATGCGATACTAAAAAAAACCCGTTTCGTTTATGCCTGGTAAGCAGTATTTCACATAAAAAAAATCGGCGTTCAACATGTATCATCGGCTTCAGTTCATATGGAACCCAATTTCCTTGCTCTTGAATCATTCCCAATGATTTTAAACGATGTGAAATTGCTTGTTGGGTCACTCCTAATGTAAGTATAAGTTCTGCTTGCATTTGACACGAATATTCATCCAATAATGCATACCAGTTCCGCGTCTTCATACACTTTGTGCCTTCCGTTATACGTTCTTGGCCTTCGACATCAAAATCACCGTTCTTAAACCTTTGAAACCACTCTCGACCACTTCCCACCAAATGTTTCAGCAAGCAATCGATGAGCTCAACAGCAGTTTTTTCCAAATTAAAGAAGTAAACCAAAAGTTCCCACAAATTATTCGGGTCAAAACTCGACATTTTCACAAGATAAATAAATATGTGATGCTGATTGCTGATACAAAATCACAAATATTTTAAGGTTATGTTGATGTCGGATGTCCAACCTTAGGATATGACGTTTTATTGTATATTGGGCAATTTTAACCATAACGGACTGGTGGCACCATCATTTGTCGAATGGCGGAGGCTTATTTATATACCCAATAACTTCAAAAATCGAGAGGCATAGATGTAGATTTTCTTCTCGCGATAAAAATAAAAAGCATTTGCTTGAGGGTCTTTTTATTTTTTGCATTTACAATTTTATTATCTACAATAAGTGAACCATCTATCTTTCTGCACTGAATGAAACGCCTATAGTACCCTGATTCTCTAAGCAGCAAGATCATGTGTAAACGGATAACTTAAAGTTATTGTAGGAGCGAAAATGTACAAACATGAAAAAAGGCAGATGATTTTATTGCGATTGATACCATAAATATTTATTAATTGTTTGTGTTCGTTATCCGTGTCGTGTTGTTGCTACGGAGGTTGAAGTAAGGAGCAAGTTTTTCACATGGATTTTTCGATTTTAATAGCTGCGGATAGTTTTTGTCCGACGTTGCGTTTTATTTAAAACCGTGCTGCCCAACGTATGTTTATAGGGTGCCCATCGATAGGTGTCACCTCCGACCGTCGTGGAGACGTTTGTTGCCGTCTCCAACCTAAAGTATTTTAATACTTTAGTGTTGATTGTGATAGTCTGGAATAGGCCACTGGCACAGCTTTGTCACTGGTGACATGTATACACCATAAGTAGTGCTTGACCGATTTTACGCTTCCTTCCCACAAGCAGCCAAAGTGCGGCAAAGCAGGAGGAATGAAGTTAATACCGGAACAGGTTTTGAATTTTGCCTCTCTTCGCGATGAACCTTTTAAAAGACGCGATTAATGCGTTTGTAGTGAGTTCGGACACCAGCCCCAAATGTAGTGCCTTCATAAATAGGCAGACGAAAATACATATGTCCTTTGTTAAGATCTTTGAGAAGTTTGATGGTATTTAGCTTGCACAGTCCATGCCACTATGCAGGAACATTCCCAGCAGGCACACAACACATTTAAGTACGTCTGAGCTCACGAAGGTTTTGATGCTCAAAATGCAATAGTGACCATCTTGTAGCGTTGTGCTTGCGAAATGAGTAAATTCGAAAGTGGCTTAGAGTTTAAAGTGGGCTTTTGTCTAATATTGAATCTATAATCCGGATCGGCATCTTCTTATCTCTTTAACTATGTGCTTCTTGAAGCAACTTGATCCAGAACTCGAGTGCTCAATTGAGCCTTGGCACGGATGAGTCTCTTGAGTGTTTTACTGTGCTGAAATAACGATGTTGGATTAAACGTCAGAAGGCCTTAACGCAAAGAAATTTTCCGTAAAATTCCAGCGAGTATGAAGTATAAGTCATTATGAGACGCTACGGTTTCTGCATGTGTTGCGATCATTGATTCGATTTCCGTTCGTCAATGTAGTGTAAGCCCCTCTCATTCTTTGCCCATTGGCCTAGATCTTCTCCTAGCCAAACATGACCTATCCACCACAGCAGATGGCTGTCTAGTAATGAAGTGTTACCACCACGAGACGCTCAATCTTCGGGGCAAGGCTTGGTGTTTTAAAATTATAATCGGTAGGTTGAATGTAATCCAGGATTTGCGACCAAGTACCACTGGGCCCGGCAGGTCCATATACATTTGAACCTGTGGCACGTCGAGTGACTGAACGGTGGTACGCGTGTGGTTGGAGGGAGGATCCTGACACAAAGCTCCAGACGTGGCAGACTGCCCATTCTCAGTGGTGCTACTTTGATCTTTGATGCCAACTTTATGATTTTGGCGGATCCATCTGCTAACGTTGTACGAGCATAAACCATCGCTACATATGTTTTCTCAAAGGCGTCACTGAACCCGTGAACCTTAAGACGATTGCGATTTGTCGAATGATTTATCCAGCGATCTATTCTGAGATGCTCCAAGATTTCAAACTATCATGATAAGTGAACCATCTTGAGCGATTGATTGTGGGACCGCTTCATTTCATGATATGCCGAGTACCTACAATTCTTGTAGTGTGATTTTCGTACTAACTATGTGGTAGGAAATACACAGCCGAACCGTTTGGTTGGTGGACAAACATCCGATGACGTGCTGATGTTGAATCCAAAACAATCGATGGAAGGAGACCAATGTAGCCCGAGTGTTTTGACTGAATTGTCGCAGTTTAACTCAAGTTGGCTGATGTTCGCGGAATTCGATTGGCATCTCATTGAGGAGCTGCTGACTGTTTGAGAACCAGTTTCGCAGTTCTGAAAACTGCATATAATTAAAATGGAAAACAGTTGCTATAAATCAAAGTAACCTAGAAAATTTTTATTGATTTCCATACAAATTGTTCTTTATGCAAATACAAACGCCATAAAATAGTTGCGGATCTAAAACAAATTTTACTTTATTAATTGTATGAAAAACGATAGAAATTTCTATGATACTATGATTTAAAATTTTGTTTTATGTTTCTTTTATATGTAGTTTCCAATCCGCAGTCGATTCGCTCCCGCGGATTCTATAATCGACGTGAATTTCTGTGTTCCGGCACCATCAAAATCTGCCAGTACATCTATCTGCTTGATGTCAGAAATGGAAACAGGCGAATGTTTGCGAAAACATTTTGATATTTCGAAGACGTTTCGTTGAAGCTTGGGAATCTTCTGGTGTGGTTGGCATACCACGCAAAGTTTGCGTTGCATCACACCGTGATTGATTTTGAAATTTAATTCAATTTTATATAAGTAATGAATAAAATTTACAATTAAAGTATAAATAGTGATAACCAAGAAGGCTGAAAATATTTTGTGATGTAGCTAAAAGATGCTGAAGCTAAGCCAAGGCAACAACGGATATCCAGCGTCGCCTGCAAGAATAAATAAAATGTGTTAAGCAAAATACAAAATCTACTTATAAAATTTTAATACAAAACATCGTTACCAAGAATTCTTTGGGTTCTATCCCCATCCCCACTGTTATTTAATGATTTAAAATGTTCTGAAGAATCAGTGTTGCGCCACGAGTCACGACTAGATCCTGGAAATTTAGCATCGATGCTTCGAATTCAAAGTTTATGGTCAGGTATGTGACCATAAACTTCGAGTTCAAAACATTGATGATACATTTCCAGGGTCTTGTCATGACTCACTTATTTGGCGTAACAATGGGGTTTCAATTATATTGTTAAACGTTAATGACGTTCACAATAAATTCGCTTATGAACATCCCCCGCAATTAAATATCTCGATCAATACAACTCATTGTCAAAACAATTCAAAAATAACTCAGTTTTAAAATTAGACGCCATCAAAAACCCGTTAGTACACATAAATGTATAAATACCACAATGTGATTAATCACCCTGTAAAAATTTCCTACAGAAATTCCTATGATGTATACAATAAGATTAAAGTGAAATTCCTTTAGAATTTATGTAAATTCTAATTTTACTTTAAAAATGAAGATACTCGAATTTGGTGCCAATTAATTGCAACGTTCATGACAAAATTACTTAATTTTTTTGTTGTTCTTGTAACTGTGTATATGGGCGCCTACACTAATTTTAGAAGTTGAACCAATTAGAAATTGGCATTAAGCCACATAAGTTTTCACATCTACAAGTTGTTGAAATATAACAAAAACAAATCATAAATGTCCCAACAAAAACTATATTATATTACTCAAAATACTTAAAATTTTTAAATTTTAATATCTCGGATTATTATTTTCACTACCCTTTTTTACCTTTAGGATAAATGTTTCCAGTTTCAGTTTACAACTCGACGCGTTGGCTGGTTTCCACTGATGATAGTATTTCATTAATTGAGCTGTAATGGAAATAATATTCTACCATTCGTGGGGTATAGCAGTCCCGAGAAAAGATACATATATCTTGTAAATTGTCGTCACGGAATCTGAGTAGCAAGTAACCGATATTCATCGTCTGTACAACCCAACACATCATAAGTGTAGATTTGAAGATGGTTTGCAACGTCTCAATAACTAACTCACAAATGATGGTTTCAGTGGAGCTGAGTTCCACGTGCTGAATTCTCGCTTCCGATCACTTCTAAACTCAGTTTCAGCGTATTCATGCTAACTGTTGCGGTCATCTCCGAAAATTATTTGTAATGTTTCTGCAGCAGAACATTGGCGGCCTTACTTTATTCGCGTGAACCGTCTATAAAATTGCGACGCTGCTCCTTTTGTTCTCATAATGAACATATTTCTTGAGACGTTGAGCCTGTGACTCCAATTGGATACTGTTGAATTTCTGTTTAACCTCTCCTAAAGTATCTTGTCCATATATACTTTCCCATGTTTTGTCGGTTTGAATAATTTATTCACCGTTTGAGTCACAGGGGCTATTGAAAAAACACTGTCGAAGAATTCCAAACACCGCCACAGGGTTTTCTCTAAATGAGTACGAAAAGACAACCAATTGTTAAACCTATTGCAAAACGTAGGTAAACCTATTGTAAAATGTACTATTTACACATTAAAAGGCTTCAGTAAATCTAAACGCACGACTTCGACAATCGGTAACGCACCGTGAGTTGTCGACAAAGTTCGAAATGTGTTGGGTTTTCTCGACATAAAATTTCAACAGCGCAATCGCGCTGCTTGGGTCTCTAACGGTTAATAAGGGTTTTACAACATCATTTGTTTCATAGCAATCAATAATTATAAGAAGCACAGGATTTTCCGATTGTCCGGGAACCGATTTCATCATCACACATTTATCCTCCGATTTTTCTTCTACAATTTATTATCAGGGTCTAACCTTCTTGCTTTTCCATAGCTTCATGTAGTTGGCCCGTTGTTAAATTTCGCTGGACTAAATGGAATTTTAATTCCGGAAAGTCCAGCGCTCGAAATATTTTCGAAAATACCTGTAAATTCTTTTCAAAACAAAATATTCCGACAAAACCAAAAATAATCGTCATTGCGGAGTAAAATCAAATAAACATCGTTTGTCTTAATTTTTCGATCGATAAAAATCGAAAATTTTAATATTTTTGAACTAAGTTTTACATTTTCTACGTCATTTCAAGACTAATCATGATAATCATGTATTAATACCTCGATTTTATGTTTCTTAACACCTCAAGAAACACCTTTAAAGATCTCAGTACTGGTGGACCCATATTTCTCTAGATGGCAAGGTAGAAGCCGGAGTCTTCTGTGAGAAGCTTTTGCCTAAACTGACAAGACCCGGCCTTTTTGGGGAACATGCGAGAACGTGCGGGTCTACAGATGAATGTCTTTGTAGAAGTTGCATGGGCGAGCAGGAGGAAGAGAGTTTATATAACTTCTTAACTTCCTATGCTCGTGTCCAGCACTATCTTACAGAAGGCATAGGTATTTGGGCGTGTACAGCCTTTATTTGGGCATGGCCAAACTTTCAGATCTCCCTCACTGCGAGATATTTTGCACTACGTACATACCTAGGAATGGTTTTGAACAGGGGTAAATGGGAAATGGAATCCTGTAGTATTACAATGGGCCACTACTGGTTTAAGTGTGCGAAAGCAGTCCCTCCAACCTAATCTAACCTAACCTTGGCCTAAGTAAAACGCACATATATGGTGAATGCGGTTTTTCGGTCTTGATATGTTCTGCAAAGTTGTTGGTCTTGACTTGCGCAACACCTCTGCTGAAGAAAGCAAAACGAAAATCCATATTAAATCCACTGAATCAATTTAATTTTCTATTAAATCTATATTTGTCGATGCGATGTTTATTCGTTCGATTTTAATCGATTTAAATTCAACAAAATGATAAAAAGTGATAAAAAATATTTTTTTTTGTCGAATGAAAAGCAAAAAAATGTAGATGTGGTTTTTCGGTCTTGATATATTCGGCAAAGTTGTTTATCTTGGCTTGCGCAACAACTTTGCTGAAGAATGCATAACAGAAATCATAATGGTTCAAGAGTTATCAACGCACAGTGTTATTTTCACATGAGTCACTATAACAATTTGTTTACTATTCACTTCGGATTTTAATGTATCGCATATACCAGAACGACAATATTAAGAGAAACATTATATATCACCTAGATTTATGTAGATGCGTTTCTGGAACCGCTTCGAGACTACTTTCTAAACCTAGATGTCAGTACTTTAATATATATTTTACCCAAAAACTTCAGTTTCGATGCGTTATATTTTCAAACTAGCGTATACGATTTCAATATTTACCGTACAAGTGCAGGCGCAGTGGTTAAAGCTTCGGCATTTGGACCGGGGGGCACTGGGATCGAATCCCACCAGAGGTAGGATGTAAATTGAATTTTCTTCATCGATTACGATCGATTATGATAATAAACACAACTTTAGACCCTCTGTTTGAGTGCAGAATTCAGCGCCGGCCCAACGTGCATGTAAGTGTGCAGGTTGACATGGAGCTTGCAACGTGCAGGTGGTATACTGTAATTGTGTGAATAGGGGAATGGGGTGGGTGTGTGCGTGAATGAAAAGGGGAGTATTAATTGACCTTAAAAGGACATTAAATCCACTGGATGAGTAATACTTTCTTTTTAACTGCAAAAAAAAAATAAAATAAAATAAAAATATTGCTTTGACGTCATAATTTTTTTTCTTCGCCGTAATGTTTCCTACTTTACTCTTTGCGTGTAATGTACGGTTGAACCAGAGTGATGAGCAGTTATTTAGTTTATGTAATGGCACGAATTTGGCGATTACGACTTTAAGACTAGGAATATTCTATCAGCTAGAAATCGTCATACAACCCGTTAGTATTCTCCGGATTGTTGGGGACCATCCTACCGATCGATTAACAGATTATTCAAAACGAATAGATTTTAGGAATTTTTTTAATAATATTAATAATTAGCAATTAATATTAATAAATTTAATTTACGCAAGACTAATGATTGCGATTCCGAAACCCTGAAGCACCTAGAATCCTATTAATTTTCTGATCGTGTCGAGTATTCCTGGGATTGCATTACACGTACCCCGGACATTGATACAAGTAAGAAAACCAATTATTATTTCAAATACCGGGTAAACACTGTGTCACAGAACAGGCCTCCATATTGAAACCCATATCCTGTTATAGAAATTTATTTCATCCTATTTTTCCTCAACGCGGTTGTTTTATGTCACCTGCTCAGCCTGTGGTGGTTCTAAGGATGTTGAGGTATAATAAGATGTTACTTAAATCGCCGAAGAAACGAAAAAAAAATTGCAACAACTACATTTTAATACTCACGCTTACCTAAGTTCCCATCAATTTCGAAAAAAAACTATTTCATACTTAAGTCACATACACCATTAAAACAGAATGACGAAATGAAATGCAACAGTACCCATTTTAGATTTGGGGGAGGGGGTGCGCTGGTTATAAACGCATAACCTCACGAGTACGGTCGCGGTAAAACCCGTGGGAAACACCCCAAATCCTAAAAAATCTGTTCTTCATGTTAGGGCGGCTTTTTCCAGTGTCTGTTCTCCATGTTAGGGGCGGCTGTAAAAAAAACCTGGCAGTAGATGTAAAATGCTAAGGGAAGGAGCCCAACCAACCAAAACAAAGATACGGTGCAGGGAATCGATTGCCCTAGTGATTCAAAGCTTGGTTACTACACCATATACAACTACAATCAGTATCACTGAAGTTGTCAGTCTGGTGGGTGATTCAAACAGTACGGCTAACGGAAGTATGGAATTGAACAATCCTTTCTTAAAAAGGGGTATGGTGACAAGATCGCCTATAAAACCGTGTACTGCTAGTACTGTTAAACGATCAATTTCAACTTAAATGTTGAATATGAAGCCAGAAGTGGTGCACTAAACGCAATGTTCAATTTCAACGGAAGAGAGCCCCAAACTGTAAATGCAAATACTCAAGAACAAACTAATCGAAAATACAAGCCACTTCCAATCTACTTACACGAAATCGTTACGCACAAGGTGGTGCAAGAACTCAAATCAAGCGTGCTAACAAATGGAAAAACATTTGAAGACCGATTGAAGACGAAATTATTATACATACCGCTTAACATCTTCAAAGACTCTTTTTGTCGTTATTAAAAGCATCGATGTCCATGTTGAAACTACCGAAACCCAGACTGCGCTTGTTGAAGATGGATTGGAGATACAGAATGTATATAGGATCATGAACTGCTTGAAGCAACCACAACCAATGGTCAAAGTTAAACTAAATCCATCCGAAAGCATTTTGAAAAAGGGAGAAGTTCATCCAATATATAAACTAAAGTACCTCATACACAGACGCATAACTGTTGAAGAACCAAAGAAAAGGTCCGGACCAATACAGTGTTTAAACTGTCAAGAATATGGACACTCAAGCACATATTGCAAATTGATATCAGTGTGCCTCGCCTACACCAAACCAAAAGTTGCCCAAAACCAAAGAACTCTTCAGCTGAAAAGAAATGCATCAAACACGGTGGAAACCACACTGCAAACTACCAAGGATGTCCAGTCTACATAAATATGAGACAACTGTCACGTCCACAGAGGCAGTAGAAAAATAAACCAGATGCGCATAGAATAATATACCTTCGCATACGCCAAATGACTCTCGTTCGCCCAGAACACCAACTAGCAAGCCAACATGCGCAATCGTTCTTAAAGGCGAATCCTCAAATGTCGAACATACCCTGAATAACTGCATGCAACTGATGATGCATGACAACAATGCAAAACATGCTACAAGCAATGCTATAAAATTAAACCACTATCATCCAGAAACTAGAATGTCTCTGATAAATTATTTAAAGATATGCCACTGGAACGCAAACGGAATAAGCCAACACTAACTCGAATTAGAACATGTTCTAGCTAAATACGAAATTGAACTTATGTTAGTTTCTGAAACCCACTTAACTGATAAACACAATTTCAGAATTAATGGTTACGAAGTTAATGATACAAAACATCCCTGTGCAGAAGTCGAGGAGGAACTGCCATTATTATAAAAACGCGGATTTGCCATTATGTTCTAAATGAATATAGCACTGAGAAAATTCAAGCAACCTCTGTATATGTGGACCTCGGCAAAGAAACTTAGTCTACGCTTCAATATATTGCCCTCCAAATAATAAAGTTTCGGTAGATATCTACAAAAAAATTTTTGTAACCCTGCGTCAACGTTTTATGGTCGCGACTTTAATGCCAAACATACCTACTGGGGTTCAATATTGACTTCTCCAAGGGGACGTCCTAATAATGAATGTTATTCAAGAAAACCACTACGAAGTTGCGTCGTGTGCCCATCCAACTTATTGGCCTACTGATCGTCCAAAAATCCCTGACGTCCTTGATTTTGCAGTCACAAGTAAAATAAACCGAGAAATAATCCAAGCTAAACCACTTTTAGAATTATCTTCTGACCATTCTCCAGTCTTACTACATTACTGGACCGACCAAAAGCCATGTTCACATATCGACTTAATGTCTACACTGGAGACGACTAACGATATAAACATTGCTATGGAACACTTTAATGATATACTAGTCAACGCAGCTATTTCAGCTTCGCCTAAACAAAAGAGCAAACATACAAGACACACCATAACATCCGCAAGAACACCCACAAGACGCGTCTGGCAAATTAATCGATCGCCAGATGTTAAACATAACTTTAATCAGGCTTTAAAAAGAAAACTACAAAGCCTACCACAAAAAAACACGATGGGTTATATGCAAAATTATCTTAAACAATTATCTCGCCATTCGAACACAAACTATTCATTATGGAAGGCCACTAAATACCTTAAACGGCCAATTAGATTAAATCTGCCAATTCGTATTTCTACCTTGAAAGATGATTACCTTGAAAGTGTATTCATTCCAAACCTTTGATTATCTACTGGATTATAACGACTGGCTCAAATATTCAATTCAATTTACGAATCAGGATATATCCCTGAGTGCTGGAAAGTGGAAATTAACAACTATTAAAATGATCCCGAAGCCAGGCAAGGATCCTACCAAAGTCTCGTCATATAGACTAATAAGCCTACTACCAATCGCCTCGAAAGTGTTCAAAAAAACTATCATCAAAAATATTAAACCGGAACTACAAAATATCATGCATAGTTTCAGTTAAGTAGCTAGTAGTTTAATTTGGTTTCAGAGCCGAGCACGGAACCATTGAGCAAATGCACCGAGTAACTACAGAAATAAGGTCAGCATACGAAGACAAAAAATACTGCTCCGCCGTCTTCTTTGATGTTGCCAGAAATTTACCAACTTATGAAGTCGTATTAGTCAAATCGCAGATATTATATCAAATACAACACCTCTAAATCAGGCGAGTAAAACATTCTGGCTGGAGTAACACAAGATAGTGTGCTTGGCCCAACGTTATATTTAATTTTCACTTCAGATCTACCACCATCTTCGCAAATTCTGAAGTCTACTTTCGCTGATGATACAGCAATCGTATGTAGCCATAAAAATCAACAAACGACGTCCGAAACTCTGCCACAACCTATTTATGACATCGGAATATGGCTATAAAGAAATGGAAGATAAAGGTTAATGAATAGAAATTGACCCACGTAACATTTACTTTAAATAAGCTTATTTGTCCGCGTGTCGGAATACAAATCCCTTAATCAAATGGAACAAAATATCTAGGCGTCCATCTAGGCGTCCGCATGATTTTTTGCGGCCCACGATATTTTTCCACAACTATACTGTTTTCATTAAAAATTCAAAAAAATTATTTAACAAAAATATCAAAGTAAAAAATAAGTTAATTTTTAAAACAACCAAATAATTTTCCATACTCATAAACAATTCAAAAAGGACAGTAACAAAAAAATATTCTTATCAAATCAATGAAAAAGAGAGAATTTGCCACGTCATTATACTGAAGTTTGTTGGTTTTCGAGTCATAAAGTTTTAAAAAGATTTTTACAACTATTGGACGAAATCGTCCTTTTTTTAGAAATTAAAGGTTATGAGTGCTCTGAACTGAAAGATGTTAATTGAATACAATATTTCAGTTGACATTACTGGTCATCTCAGTCAACTCAATATTAATCTGCATAGTAAAACATGATCATAACTAAAAAAAGAACAGTTATCAAATTTTTCTAGTTGTAAGACTCTTTTGCTTAAATATCGAGAATTAAAATTTGAAAAATATGAGAAACAACTAAAAATGTTGGAAGAAGATTTCGAAAAGGGGTTTTCGAATTTTCAAAGTACCGAGCTTCATTTAAATATTTTTTGCTCTCCGATGTCGGTTGACGTTGAAAATATTGATGAAAATTTGCAAATGGAGTTTATAGAACTACGATGCGACACCTTATTGAAACAGAAATATAAGAAAATTGTTATTCCAGAATTTTACGGATACTTACCTGCAGATCGTTTTCCAGGAATTCGATATTTTGCAATACGCATATTATCCATGTTTACGCATATTATCCATGTTTTGGTAGCACATATATTTGTGAACAGATTTTTTCACAAATGAAGATGAATAAAACTACGCAGCGAATCACATTAACTGAAGAACATTTAGCTTCGATATTAAAAATTACATGTTACCAGATTTTGATGATTTGAAAAATGAGAAGCGGTGCATTATTCGGGCAAAAAGTATATGCTTTTTATTAATAAATTTTTTGTTTATTTTCTTTGAGGTAAATTTATATTCAATTCTCATTCAAAATATGAAATAAAACAATAAGTAGATGTGGCCCGCAAAAGAATTTGGAATACAATTTTCAAATAATTTGGCCCGTACACTGAAATGAGTTTGACATGCCAGGTATATCAGTTTTCCGGCCAGAAAAAAAATTCTTCAGATTAAGTTCACCATACACAAATGTGTATGTAAATAAACATAGTTTGTAATGGCGTTTTGTTTTTTTATGATTCTCTTTCGTACACGATTTCTACGTACACAATTGTGATCGCGGGCCGGAAAAGGGATATAACTTTACAATTAATGTTTCTTTAAAACTTTTATTTGCTTTAAGCACTTTATTTGAACATTTTAAAAATTTTATTTTAAACACTACACATTTTTGGTTTTTGTTTTCCTCGCGCTTTGTGCCAACCACTTCTATTTTTTCTTTTAATTTTATCGAACAACTGACTATTCACTTAACAGTAATAACTGTCCCGCAAAACCATCAACATCGTTTTTATGCCTATCGAAACATGATCACCTATACTAATCCATCATATCGTAATATTGATATAAATACAAACAAATTAAGTAATGGCGGGAAACTTATCCTGTGCAGCTAATAATTGGAAAATTTAAATTTTAGTACACTTGAAATGTTAACATGTTGTCTGCAAGGGTATCTATATGGAGGCTAACTTCCAAGATCTATTTTCAGTCTTATAAATGACAAATAAACCCTAATTTAGATATAATTGGTTGAAATTTAATCAAAATGAATATATAATTTCCAATTCACTCGTTTTAAAAGTAATCATGGGTTTGATTCTAAATTCATATACGTACGGACGTGCAGACATTACATATATTTTAATCGAGATACATATTATCAGCAGGAATTCTGAGAATTCTTAGGAAAAATAGAATTTTTTCAGTCAAGTTAAATTACTTTCACATGCGTACTATGTCTCTGTATTTTATTTATAGACTATATCAAATCAAACCAATATGTTTTCCAAATAATTGGAGCCCATGGTGATGAAATTCAAAACATGCACAGATCAGATAATAAAATAAAGTAGCATACATTTTCAAAGAACACCATTTTTGTCATTTTTCATATTTTATGTACATACATACGATACGAGTATGTAGGGCATAGTAATTTACAAATCTACAATCTCATTTTCGTACTCATGCAGACAATAATCGGAGTCTTATTCCTGTTGTGTTAAAACAATTATCTTGAAAATTTATTATACGTAGTAATAAAAATATCATATCTGTAGTTGTTATGTTTTGTTATTACTAGGTCGTTCAGTAAGTTTTGCCGTTCGATAAGAGATAGCGCTAATCGGTTCGTCGTTTTATGTTTCGAAAAACCGTACTACTTTTTTAAGAACATGTGTAAAGTTTTATGTAGATCTGTCAACTCTAACATCTGCTCAAAGTTGACATATGACAGTATTTTTTTTTGCAATGGAAAAAATTGAGTGATAAAATTCTACTATTCTAATTGAAGGTGAAGAGCCCTTATACACTTTTAACAATCGTTCATGAATATAAATATTTTGGTGCTACACCTTTAATTAGAACAGAAGAAGTTTATCACTGCGCGATATTCAATTTTTTCCATTGTAAAGAAATACTGTGATATGTCAACTTTGAACAGGTGTTAGAGTTGACAGATCTACATAAAACTTCACACGTGTTCATGAAAAAGTGGTATGGTTTTTAGAAACATAAAACGACGAACTAATTAGCGCTATCTCTTACCGAACGACAAAACATCCAGAACAACCTACTATATGAAATCTTCACATCGATATGGGGTCATAGACCTGACCATCACTGCATGTGACTGCTACATTTGCGAAAAGAAGTTGTTGCTTCTAACATACTTGATTTAGGAACGATTTTCAAAATATATTGGCTTGTGACATTTTATTTTATTTATTTATTTATTACTAGATGACCCGGTGGACTTCGTACCACCTAAATTTGACTTGATTGTAGCTCTTCATAGGCGATTATGCATTCCAATCAACCTTCCAATGCTAATTCATGGAACCCGGCAATATTGGCCATACTGTGTATACGGTTTGAATTTCGTTTGGTGAATAAATGAAACCGTTCGTAATTCAAATGAATTCAATGTTTTTTATTTATATGAAAATGAAATGAGGTTAATGTTCAATACAAAGCTTTGTGGTAAATCGCGTTTCGTTTTGTTTTCCAACGCGTAAACAAACAAAGATGATGGCTTGCCGACACGCGACATACAGTCGTCTATGCGCGAAACACGGAAACTCCAAGTTAATCCCGCAAACTTCCAACGACTAGCCTTTGTTGATGGTCACCGCGTATGCCAGACGCACAGGGAATTGCAGCCGTTTGAACTCGAATGGCAAACCATAGTTGGATTGAAAACATCCTCTTCTTTATACTTTCTCTTGATAATCGTCGCCACGATGATGTTGTTAATAAGGCACCCCCCGATCCAAATGGCACAACTTTACCCAATGTGACTTTTAGTCGGTTCGAAATTTTCATGTTTATCAGTATACAGAACTACGAATTAAAGGAAAAATATGTTCAGCTTCTCAAGGGTGTAATGAGTTTAAGGCAATAAAATAATTTACTTTTAATATTACAATTTGTTAACCCTTAAGCGTATTGGTATCTTAACTTATCTCCGCAAATGCGAAAGAAGTATTCTAAAGATATTGTTGCTACAGAATATTTTGTGGCTAAGCCACTTAGTAGCACACATTTCACAAACCATTAGGGTTAACATTTGTATTTACGAGAGATAAATAGTTACTTGATGCATACACGATACAGTTTTTTATTTTTAAAAGAAAATTGAAAATTTATTTTGCTCCTTACTCAGGTGATTTTTGTTTTGGTTTTGGCGTATTGTTTTTTACATTTTCTAAGAGAAAGAAAAGCGAAATAATAATAAGTTAATAAATAATAAATATTTAAATTACTTTAGCTCAGAGAAGAAATTTGCTCCTCGTACTCGTACATGTTAGGCAGACCTAATATGTATTGTAGAATACAAAAACACAAAATTTTATGCTGCTGCTTTTTGCATGAAAATATTTATGTTTACAGATGTCAAAAATAAATAAGATAATCTAAAATTCTTTGTAACATTTCAATTTATCCGGAAAAATAAATGTATACATGTATTTTCACGAGGTGGAATATGCCTGTCAGTGAGGTGTATGTATTTTTGATGGTTCATGATGATAAATTGGTTTTCAATTGATTTGATTTGTTTTGTAAATTGATTTTGGGGTGTAAATTCTAGGATATAGACAGCCAAATATCGGATTTTGTGGATTGGATTTGCATTGAAATAATTTCAACAACTCTGAATTCCAACAAATCAACAATTCTAAAACATGAAGCGTTTCGATGTTTATAAAAAGAAATCCCTTAGTTCTATACGTATATCTATCAGAAGACTTCGATAATTGAAAATAAAGTTACCGGATTAAATCCTTTATTCACTGTAAGTGAAGAGCACTTTCCCAAAAGCATATAGGTACCAAATATTTTATAATATACTACTATATAGAAAATTAAGCAAAATATGCGTTCCAACATGGTTCCTGAACTTGCGATTTACATTTAAAATATTCGTTAAAGTCAAAACACGTTTAGGGCGTCCTCTTTAGCTGTAATATTGAAATACATTTACCAAAGAGTGCAAGAACAACAAACTCGTGAGATATTGATAAGCAAATTTACTATGAAAAGTCGACTAATTTCCTGGGAGGCATAAAATCCCGTTTTTCAAAATCTCGTATTTAAAATCCTGTATTTCAAAGTCCAGCATTTCAAAATACCGTATTCCTAAATTCCGCATTTTAAAATCCCGTAAAATATTATAAAACTTCTGTAATGTTGATATTAAGTGTGCCTTGCTGCCTTTCGTGAGTACGTTGGTTGGAAATGGGGATTAAAGTGATTTTTTGAAAGAAGTTCTGGAATATGACAACCTGGGACGGAACTCAAACTTTTTTATCGATTATGATGGGACTAGGTAGTATGTTGGACGAAAATGAGTACAATAAAATTATTTTTGGAATATGGCTACCTGGGGCGGAAATCAGCCATTTTCCAACCCATTATAATGGGTTTGGGTTAGTTGGATGGCAATGAAATTATAAACTTATTCCAAAAACCGTTTAACCCGTTGCCGCACACTTTTAAATTGACGACCTCAGAAATACACTTTTCTGTTTTCAATTGTTTATGACTGCCATATGAAATTGTGCGTTATTTTTATGTTTGGTAGTGAAAATTATCAAATTTTCTCACAGTTTTTCGATGAAAACTCTCGACGGTTATAGCCGTCGTTTGCTCATCACAACATTTTTTCTATTTCCAGAACAAATGACAGCTATAACCGTCATTTGCGTGAACGTGGTGGGACGGCTATAGCCGTCATTTGTCTCTGAAGGCGGAAATATATCGAATTGTTAAATATGAAAAATCAAAACAATAAAAAACAATTGATATGTTATCTGGAATGTTACATCTTTTTTATCTTCTGCGTATTACTTAATAATTAACAAATACATGCATTAGATTTTCCTTTTTTTATTAATTAAAATATGCAGGACGGCTACAGCCGTCATTTGCCTACATATCACCAAAAATATGGCGGCTATAGCCATCATTTGCGGGAACGGGTTAATAAACCTATTTCCATCCAAAATCCCCAATCCCATTGGGGAATATAATCGAATAAGAAAAGGCTGAGTTCTGTCCCAGGTGGTCCTATTCGAAAATATCATCCAAAAATCATTTTATAATCCTATTTTCATCCAACATACCCATTCCCATCATAGTCGGTTAACAAATTTCTGAGTATGAAGCCCATATTCCACAACTTATTCCAGAACTTCTTCTAAAAATCATTTTAAAAACCCATTTCTATTCCACATGCCTAATTTCTCCATGATTTATTAGCTAATGAGACACTTAATTTAATATTAACATTATGGGATTTGTATAATATTTTTCGGAATTTCCGGAAACCCAACCCTAATTTCCTATATAGTGTATTATAAAATATACCGACCAAATTGCTCAGTGGTTAAAGCTTTGGCGTTTTGATCGGGAGATACCTGGTTCAAATCCCGATAGGGGCTTGGATGTAAAAAGATAGATCATCGATAGATTACGATCAGTGATGAAAATGAACACAACTACAAGGACATGAAAAGCGAATTGCGAAAGAGTTAAGAGTGGTTCGACCCCAGAACAGATTGCAAAGATTAAATACTAAAAACAAATAATAAAAATAAATATTTAGCATATGCACTCGACTCGATCTATCGGCCCACGTGCAAAATATTAAAAAAAATCAGAGTTCAATGATCAATGGGATTTTAAATTTTCCTTGGTCTGTTTCAATAAAAAATTTCAAAATTGCAAATAGATGTTTGATTATTAGGCGCAATCAATCCATCAAAATTTAGCCATTTGATTAATAAAAGTTGGATTTGTCCTTCCTGATTGCATCAAAGAAACGTACAAGAATATTGAGATTTAGGTTCAATACAAGGGAAAAGTTAAATATTTTTCTCAAAGTTGGCTACATCCTTCTCCAGTATTTGAGCTTGAACGAAATTTGCTTGGCCCATTTTGTAACAGTACGCAACACTTTCTTTCCAAAGCATGGAACGTTTATCGTTATTAGTTAGTGAACGAGTAGCCCTATGGCGAAGTAAATGTTGCCAGGAATCACGCAATCCATCAATTGCGGTTTTCGATTATTCCCTTGCTCGGGTTCGGCACGGACATCGCATATTTTGCATTTTGCAAAGTCATCAGTTACTAACTTCGCAAAGTTGTCCCACAGGATTCACAACCTTATCAAAATCCACTTTTAATTTTACCACCTCTTTTAAAAGTAATTTAGATTTATTGTAATATTCATCCTGTTTAACAGACAAATATATCATACTTTTTACCCATAGACATAATACTAATAATATTAATAAATAATAATAATATTATTTAATATAATAATATTATTATTATTTATTGATATTATTAGTATAATTATAATATAATAGTATTAAATTAGTAATATTAATAATATTATTAAAGTCTTTGGTTTTACATCACAAATATAATTGTCAAATACATCTATATTTTCTGTCAAATATACAGCAAACATAAAAAAGGCGCCTTACAATGAACACAAAATGTAGTTCCGTTTGTGGTTTTTGGTTAGCAAGCTTGAGGAAACCATAGCTCAAAATAAAAAATATTTCAATTCGATTGCGGCAAGAGTAGGCGGGGCATAGAGCATTTCACGCAATTTGATTGGTTTATCTTGCGGGAACGATTGCGACAATCGTTGTATCCGCAAGTATGTATTCAGCATAAAACTAGAATTTTTTCGAGAATTTCGCTTGACTTCATTATTTTTTAGGATTCTCGTTTATTTATTTTCAAATTATGTACCAAAAAACGATTTTTTCATACACCGCAGAGTGTCGGTTTTGTACCAAAAATTAGAGCGCGAGCTGGCGAGGTGGATAATTATTTTGTGTACATATACACCTTATCAATACCACTACAATAACAGGCCGTTTTTCTATATAGAAAAATTACATGAGTTCTTGTAGGTAAATACAAACAAAAACATGGGCGTCATAGGATGAACAAAAAATTACATGGGACGAAAAAAAAATCTTTACTTGTCCCAATAAATCTGGTTTATTATCTACAAACATAATTTATCTGAAGGATCACGATAAATATTTATATTTTGAGAAACATTTCCAATAAAAATATTTCCCTACTGAGAAACTTTTCATTTACTAATTTACTGATAAAGCAACTACACAATTTTTCAATGACACGTGCGCCGGCGCGTATAAGTTTTTTAATTTCTCTTGGCTCTCTTGTATTATTTGTTTTGGTTTTGTTTCACGACTTGCAGTACCGAAGAAAAATAGTAAACTTAATTTCATACATTTTATTTGTGTAATGAATTTTAGATTATAGAGTATAATATTTTGTATGTTACAATAAAATTTTTATTTATATTCGATTGTTTTTTGTAAATTATGAAAATGGAACATAGGAATATTTTACCACAGCACACATAATACACAAAATTATTATGTGTGATATTTTACCTTCTCAAGCTTCAATATCGTGGATAAACAGTATCCTAATTTTTAATCTTTACTGTAAATTTTACACAAGCCCACAAAAAAATCCAACTGTCGATAAAATTGGATTTTTTTTACGTACACCCATCCCCTTCAACAAATTTTGGTTTACAAAAAAAGTAAAAAAGCATGCAAGAGCGGCAGTAAAAAATCTCGTATATTTTTGTTTTTCTTTTATTTGTTGTTATGGTGTAAAACTAAGTTGCTGCTTTAATTGGAATATTATTAAATGAAAAGTTTTCTCAAAACAATTTTTTTTAAATTCAATAACAAAATATCCCTATTTATTTTTGACAATGTATTATTCAATTTAACTTGAACGATACAAACTATTTATTAAAAATTATGAATTGTTTTCTTGTTGCCATGTATTTTTGTTTCGTGTGGCCCTATTCTGGTTTTCCCCGGGAATAGGGAATTGGGAATTAGTGATGTATTTCTAGCAGTTGGGAATTATTTATTCCCCAAAGTGTATTCTGGCGCTTGGGATTTTTTTTTTATTGGGAAAAAATAATTCAATTTTATAGCAGTTTTGACGTTAATTTTTCCCAATTATTTTTTTAGGTAATTATAATTCGTACTTTTTCGAATTTCTAAACATTATTTTTTGTAATAAATATATTTTGAAAAATAAATTAAACTTGTATTAAGATCGCAACAAGCGTTTTAGTTTATAAAAAACAAAATAAAAAAATTTTCCCCAAAAAATTATTCCCAGTCTACCAGAATATACATTTGGGAACGGGGAATAAATATTTGGGAATTATTGCAATTTGTAATTACAGCAAAATATTTCCCCAATTCCCTATTGCCGGTGAAAGCCAGAATAGGGCCAGTGGTGTATGGAACTCTCATTTCTTTTTGTATTTATATATACCAACACAATTATTACAAGAAATGGCCTGTTATTGTAGTGGTATTGACCTTATAATATACAATTTTATATTTGTATTCTATTTTTTTCTCTCATGTGTCTGTGCATTTTGTTCGTCAATTTTGCAAAGGCAAGTAGAAAAATTTAAAATTTGGTTGAATATTTATGATTATATGACGAATACCTCACCTCTTCTATTCGCTTGCTTTTTTTTTTTTTTCATTACCAGCTTAATCATTATAAATAAAATACATTGTGTGTAAAACATTCTTAAAACTAACAAGATTAAGAAGGTAAGATAAGAGAACCATTGGATCAAATAGATCACGTGACTGGTCCCTTGATTCTAAACCACAAAAAATATTTGAATTCTTTTTCCAAAATTAAAATCAATTTAAAATCAATTTAATTTACAATTAAAATTGAAAGAAACAAAAATTGTATAATATACAATAATTATAACTACATCTTAATTACTACACATGAATATATTAAAACCTCTTAAACTACACCATTTAATTTTAACATATATAATTGTAAAACCAATAAAAAGAAAAACAATAATATTTTAAACTAATAGTTGAAAAAGATGCTCAATATTTTTAGTTTGATGAAGCCATTCTTTAAGGTATATTGAAAAACTAGAGAAGTTGCCGCACTTACGAATATCCAACGGTAAATTGTTAAAGATGATTGGTGCAACGATATTAATAAAGTTTCTCCGTAGATCTAATCTAAACTTAGGAATATGTTTCAAGAAGGTATGATTTGATCTGAGATTATACCCTGCATGAGTCACAAAATTATTCCCACTTTTAACATAGAATATTCTAAGTACCTTGAAGACGAATATGTGACGTAGAGGAAGTATGCTTTTCAAAAATCTCTTTTGAGCAGTGGAACCGATTATTTGCTATGTGATTTCATTTTTCATTTTAAAATATTTGAACAACAAACGAAACCGCATTTGACACATCAATTTAAAAAAAATTAAAAAAATGGTTTGCTCACCTCGCGCTGTCATTTTTGGTCAAAATAGACACTCAGTTCTTTGAATTTATTGCAAATAATAAATACATACATATTATGTATACCAGCACACCCATACGAGCACCCAACATTTAATAATACATATATTCAATATTTCCCTAACCTAACTATGTAATACGACTTTGCACATTCAATTTTTATTTTTTTATTTATTTATTTTTTTTTTTTATTTTTTTTTTCAAACAGAATAATGCATAAAACAGAAAAAAAGTAGAGGAAAGTATATTTTCTGTGAATCCCCGAATAATAAAAAATAATAATAGTCCTTGTGAAAAAAAAAATTAAAAAAATCCTAAAAGTTAAACTTCCGGTTAACTTAGTGTTCCGGTTAATTGGATGCCGGATAGTTGTGCTCTTACTGTAATATGAAAATTAAAGTCATTCTAAATTTTCAACTAATGCTTTCATTAATGAAAATGTGCAAAAAACAATTGCAAATTTTTGAAAAATGCAAAAATATTCCTATAAATTGAAATTCCGGCTAACTGGGTGTTCCGGTTAATTGGATGTCGGATAATTGTACTCTTACTGTTATACATTTTTATGTTTTATTTCGATTTTAGATATACATTTTATTTCAATTTCAAAATGACTTATGATGCATTAATAAAGTCAGCTTTTTTTGTTTCATTTTCATTATAGCTTTTAAGTCAATTTTGAGGAGCCATGTCAGTTGTTTTGCTTTAAGATTTAGTTAACATTTCTAGGTACTTAATAAACACATTTTATTAAACACTTGGTTTTTATTTCGCAAAATTTTTTTGCGAAATAAAAAACAAGTGTTTAATAAAATGTGTTTATTAAGTATAAGTGTGTTTCGCCAAGTGCCTACGGCAAATAGCGTAAAAGTATTTCAAGGTACCAAATGGATATTTCTGAATTAAACCTACATAAAAAATTAACGTGAAGATTTACCGAGCATCGGAGCATCCGAATTATACAATAGAGTACAAAAAACCTTTTTGCACAAATCAGACGCATAAAGAAAATAACGTATGGTATCGTATATTACGGCGTATTTATATATGAACAACACGATTATTAGCCAGACTGATGAGATACTAAATAACCATTTTCTATTAATTTGATAATCAAGACTACGATCATTGATTGCTAAAGACAAATTTCTTCAATATAAAAAATCAAAACATTATATCTAGTTTTTATGTTTCTACACTACCGAAAGGCATTTTAATTGGTATAAATATATTTTTTAAATTATCATTAAGTTAGTTTCTACATGTTCTGTATGTTTCTACACTACCGAAAGGCATTTTAATTGGTATAAATATATTTTTTAAATTATCATTAAGTTAGTTGGGGGGTAAGGGGCATCGGTCTAGAAGGTCAATACACCAGCCCAAATGTCAACCTCGCTGAGTTCCACACAGATGAGGAGGAACTTGCAAGAGAAACTGATTGGATACACAAACAGAAGAAAAGACCAAGGAAAAAACGAAGAGCAGAATTCTCGCCAGAAGTTGAGGAGCTCTCGCAAGCAAAAGTTAATGAAACTGTCAATCCAGTGCCTGTACCCCAACATCACCAGCGACAAGAACAACGAAAGGTTGCAATGAAGACCAAAGCACCACCGCCAATTAATGTGGTAGGCATTACTGAGTTTGCGAATATCCAAGCTCTAATGAAATCAGTGTCCACAAACGACTATAGAGTAGTTGCACTAAACAATAATGTTTGGAAGATAAACACAAGAGATCCCGATGCATACAGAGCTTTAGCCACAAAGCTCACTGAAGAAGGTAAAGAGTGGTATACATATGAAGACAAAAATAACCGAAACATCAAGGTTATGGCCAGAGGTCTACATCCCACCTGCAGGAAGGAGGATATAATAGAAGATCTCAAAATGAAAGAACTGCAAATTGAAGACGCAGTCAATATCCTTAAACGAGAGAAAGTTGAAAATAGTCAAGGAACCAAGATCGTTAAAAGAGGGCTCCCGCTATTCATGCTCACATTCAACAAAAGCGAAAAAATTGAAAATATATTTAATATCAAAGCAATACTTAATATGAGGGTTAAAATAGAACCACTGAAAAAGAACACGAGATTAATACCTCAATGCAAGAAATGTCAAGCTTATAACCACACCCAAAGATATTGCGGGAGAGATGTTAGGTGTGTAAAATGTGCCGGCAGACACAACGCGAAAGACTGTTCTCTTAGTCGAACCGAACCTGCAAGGTGTATAAACTGTAAAGGACAACACCCAGCCAACTATAGAGGATGCGAAGTAGCGGTACAACTGCAAAGGTTAAGAAATAAAACACGCCAATCGACTCAAAACAGTAATGTTAGAAGAGAAAGGATTCCAACTACAACTAGAGCGCCGACTCAACCAGAGCCCATAGGGCCAGAGAGGAGATCCTACTCTCAGATAACGCAACAAAATACTATTGAAGAAAATCCACTAGAAAGGATATTTCGAAGTATAGAAACGATAAATGCACGCCTAGCAAAACAAGAACGTGGTCTAGAAGCTATATATAAGCGGCTGGATAGACAAGAAGCTACCAATGAGCTTACATCAATGCTATACTAATCAAATGAATAGATCATTTAGAATTGTTATTTGGAACGCGAATGGATTACCACAGCATGTTCCAGAACTAGAAATTTTTCTAAACTTAGAAAAAATAGATATATGTCTTGTCTCGGAAACTCATTTAACAGAAACTTCATTTATTAAAATACGTAACTATCAATGCTACCATGCTATTCATCCAGGAGGAAACGCTAGAGGCGGGTCTACCGTAATTGTTAAAAATAATATTAAACATTACGAAGTGCCCGGCATTGAGGAAGAAATTATGCAGGTTAAAACCATAATAGTTGAATCAATATATAATAGGGAACTCAGTATCTCCTCTATTTACTGTCCCCCACGCCATCAATTAAAAAAAGAAGACTACAGTCGACTTTTTAAATCACTAGGATCAAATTTTATCATAGGCGGTGATTTTAATGCAAAGAACACCTATTGGGGATCTAGACTTACAACCTCTAAAGGGAAAGAGTTATTTAATGCAGCTCGCGAGAACAACTGTGAATTCCTCTCTGGCGATAAACCAACATATTGGCCTGCTGACATACATAAAATTCCAGATCTTCTTGACTTCTTTGTAACAAAAGGAGTTTTAGAGGACTACACATGCATTGAAAATAGTGAAGGACTATCATCTGACCACTCACCTGTGATCATGACACTGAGTACAATGATAATAAAAAAAGATAATTCACCTAAGTTAACAAACAATAAAACCAATTGGGATCTATTTAAGAAATTAGTAGAAGATCGAACAAATCTCGGCGAACCAATTAGAACGAAGGTGCAGTTGGAAGATCAACTAGAAATATTTAATAACATCATCCAACAAGCGGCTTGGGAAAGTTCACCGATTTCTCATACCAACGCTAAATGAAACATAACTATCCTCTTGAAGTCAGAGAGCTACTTAGGGAGAAACGGAAAGCTCGCAAAATCTGGCAGCACTCTCGTGCACCGCAACACAAAACTATTCTAAATTTTTTGTGCAACAAATTAAAACAACTAATAAAAGAAATAAAGAACGAAAGCATAACTAAGCGACTACGAGGTCTTTCTGAATTAAAGGATGACGATTACTCGCTTTGGAAAGCAACGAAGGGACTAAAAAGATCCAAAATGCATGTGCCGCCTATCAAATGCGATGACGGTTCATGGGCTAAAAGTGACAAACAGAAAGTCTCTCTATTTGCTGCTTATTTAGAAGAGACTTTTCAACCGTTGCCGAGGCAAACAGCAAATGAAAATACAACAGTCGTAAACAAAGCAGATGATCTTGACATAAGGCTTGTGACTTTATTGGAGCTTAAAACTGAAATCAATAGTAACTTAAGTATCAGAAAAGCTCCAGGTTATGATTTAATAACTGGGCAAATTGTGAAAGCCATTCCCGAGAAAGGTTTGCGTAAATTAAATCAAATAATTAATGCAGCTTTCAGATTGAAATATATTCCACGACAATGGAAGGTGGCCGAAGTAATAATGATTCCTAAACCAGGCAAACCAGGAAACGATAAAAAATCATATAGACCGATATCACTACTTCCAATCATATCAAAAATATTTGAAAAACTGTTGCTGAAAAGACTCAAACCTATAATAGAAGAGAGATGCCTAATTCCACCACACCAATTTGGGTTTAGAGAAAACCACTCTACAGTTGAACAAGTTCACAGAATAACGGATGTTATTGAGGATGCACTCGAGAATAAGAAAATGTGCTCCAGTATTTTCTTAGATGTAGCTCAAGCTTTCGACAAAGTTTGGCACCAAGGGCTTGAATTTAAACTGCATCGAGACCTGCCTAAGCAATTTTATCAAATTCTTAAATCGTACATAGCTGATCGACACTTTAGAGTCAAATTTGAAAATGAGTACTCTGAAATAAAAAGAATATCAGCAGGTATACCACAAGGTAGCGTACTTGGACCTATTCTGTTTATTCTTTACACGAGAGACTTACCGAATATTGAAGGTACCACAGTAGCTACATTTGCAGACGATACAGCTATTCTAACAGTTGGAAAAGATATTTCGGAAGCAACAAGCAAACTTCAAAGTGCAGTTAACACGGTGAGCAACTGGACTAAAAAATGGCGCATCTCATTAAATGAAGCCAAATCAGTACACGTCAACTTTACAAATCAAAATATAAACTGTATTCCCGTGGTTCTCAACTCAAACCAAATTCCATATGCAAATACAGCTAAATACCTTGGCATGACCCTCGATGCTAAGCTAAGATGGAAAGAACACATCAAGAAGAAAAAAGAAGAGTTAAACATCAAATATAGAAAAATGTACTGGCTCATGGGTAGAAACTCTGAGCTCTCAATACACAACAAATTGCTTCTATACAGGCAAATGCTAAAACCAGTATGGACCTATGGTATCCAGCTTTGGGGTTGTGCCAAGAAAACCAATGTACAAATGATACAATGCTTCCAAAATAAAGTGCTACGAGGGATTGTGAACGCCCCATGGTACATTAGGAATGACAACATCCATAGAGACTTGAAGATGGAATACGTCACCGATGAAATAAAGAATCATGCAAGGAAACACGTACAGCGCTCATCTCTACACGAAAATGCAGATATCCGTCGTATGTTGGACACCACTAACGGCGTGAGGAGACTCCAAAGGCAGAAACCTCTGGAGCTGGGCAGTTTGGTTTAGAAGAAAGTATTATAAATTGAGTAACCAATAGGTTACTCATCTTAACCCGAGAACTTAATTTAAGAAAGATAAATTACTAGATGATCTCTGAATCAGTTGTAATATTGTATAAATAAATAAATAAATTTATTAAATAAAAAAAAAAAAAAAAAAAAAAAAAAAAAAATTAAGTTAGTTAAATTAATAAAAGTAACCAAAATATTATACATCGAACAATTTTGCGTTAAAACAATCAACTTTTTCATGTCGCTGTCAAAATAAGTATGCAAACTCATTTCGAACGGGTTTGCTTACTTATTTAAGATAGCGGCAAATAAGTAGGTTTGAAATAACTATCCGTTTTGAAAAGGGCCCTAGACTCTAGAGGTATTTTTCGACAAGAACCCAGTAATTAATACCGAATTATATATAATTGTATTTGATTTAAAACGTATAAACTGTTTATTATTTATTGTATTTATTGTATTAAAGCATTGCTTTAAATCTTTCCTGACACTCGTAAACATGAAAATAATTTTCTAGTGTTTTTTACTGTCCATTTATTAATTTCAATATTAATTTACGTTGAATTGATAACAATTTAATGTGTAAACATTACATAAATGTTAGCAAAATCGTAGCTTCTCATCACAATAAACTTTTTTAAACAAAATAGGTATTATACAAAAACTTTGACAGCTAGAATCAAAAAATGTCTTGGTTTTTTTTGTGATAAATGAGTGCGCTTTATGTCAAAACGAAATAAAAAATATCATGATAATTTTTATCATTTTTGACCGACTAAACACTAGGATTGTATAAATTAAACTAATAAAAATAATCAATTAAATACTGGTCGAAGAATTGTTTATTGAAAACGGTCTATGTTTTCATGTTGCTGTCAAAATAAGTAAGCAAACTCAATTCGAACGATTGTGGTTACTTATTTAAGATGGCGGTAAATAAGTAAATCGTTGCACACTTGGGTTATGTTTTCATTTCACAGCTTCCCGTTTTGCCTTCCAAAACTCAAATAAGCGAAACATTGTAGATAAATCTCAGGGTCAACTCAAGTCGTATTCCAACGATGGATAAAAATCCGGGATTTTTCAATCGCATCGTTTTAACCAATCACGTAAATCTTACAACAGACACGCCTCTTTTCATACAAAAAAGTTGTAAAAAATTGAAAAAAAAAAAAATTGAGATAGAAAAATCCAGGATTTTTATCCGTCGTATGAATACTACTTCAATCAGTAAAGCAATATGTATTCAGATATTTTTGTTTCTTCTATCCCATAGGTTTCGATATAGTATTTAAATAAATCAGGGCGTACGAGTAGCTTGAGCTAAGCTGCACGTACGAATTCGGTTTCACTTATTCCGGATTTGTAAAATAACCCGAGAAGCTGTGATTTCAAAACATAGCTCACTTTGCTAAAAAAAACTTAGCCCAAGTGTGCAACAGGCCTTAGTCTCTAATAAAAGTAACGGAATATGTAATGCAAACCCCATTAATGATAATAGCAGAAAAGGTGTATGTATTCAGCAATGGTTTTATAAATGGGTAGAACACTTGGTTTGTTCACTCCCAAAAACAGTATTGCGTATGTGTTTATAAATAAAAAGTAGTAATTGGTGGATATTTTATATCCATCCGCCATCGAAACATAATCTGAAACAATATGTCTCTAATAAGTGGCCATTCTCTAGCGGGAAGAAATTATATGATTCACAAAACTAGTTCAAAAATCTAGATATGGAACCATAATTTCTCATACGATTAAAGAAGGCGTACAAAAATTTTGTGTAAAGCTCATTAAACATTCACAGATTTTAATTAAAGAAATTATTTTTTTACTTAAAAGCTATGTGCAATAAATGTAATCTAGCTAGACGAAATAGTTATTATAGTAATAGAAATTCTAATTTGTTTAATTGCTTGCAAATTTTATTATATAGTTTTCAACTGTAACACAGCATGGAACGACGATGATGACGATATAATGTTTATGAAATACCTTAAAGGCTACATAAAAATAATTTTTGTATAAAACTGTTGTTAAAATATACGAAGAGATTAAAGTAAATGTACCAAAAAGAAAACGAAATTTTTTTAACGAAAATTTAAACATTTTGAATTAAATAAATGAAATTAAATTAAAAAACCATTTTCCCTTCATCCATTCAAAGGGTTTTGTGGCTGCGCTTAATTCGGTTAGAAACAAGTCAAACATAATATTTAAGCGTTAATAATGTAATTGAAAGGATTAAAGCAATTATCTTAAAGGAAATTATGTTAATTTGTGCTTCCTTTGATATTTTGTTGGTTAGTACAATATGACTAATTTACTTAGTTTCTTGTTTTTATCGGGCGTTTGGTGTGTAGAAACTGGATATAACCTTTGACTAACTGGATAATTTTAAGATACTAGAATGGTGAATAAGAAAGTTAATTTTAATACTTATCGTCTGTGGTCGTTTATAATTTAATGGTATAATAAGGATAGAAAGTTTAATACAAATCGCCCCAAAAGCATTCTTAATCACACATATTGATAATATAACATTTATAATACTTTTTTCGAAGTTGTAACGAACAAGCCCCCATCAAGGGGACTAGTTGTTAAAGAAATTTGTCATCGACACATTTTTTGCAACTTCCGCGGTTTTTCTGCCAGCTGCTCAGCCTGGGGTGGGTCTAACGGTTGCAATGTATCGGTGCTTACAAAAACCGCATACCAAAAAAAAATTAAATAAGAGAAAGGAAAACTGCAATAACCCCACCCCAACTTACGCACCATATACTTACACCGGTCTTACCATGTGTTTCTACCTTACGCCATTTTTAAATTTATGCACGTTATGGATCAAACGGCAAAATTGTATGCTGATAATTTAACATTAAATATAATGATTTATTGAAAAAATTCTATATTGATATACATATGTAAAGGTAAATAAATTAAAGCAAGCAAAATAAATATTAAACAATGGACTAAATTATAAATATTAAAGTATTAATTCCATTGATTATTTTTTTCATCCGAAGAAAATTGTATGCTGATTATTTGGTTTTAGTTTAATATTAATAAACCCTGGACAGTATAACCTAATATAATTATGTGTTTAATGATTGGTTATCACACATTCAAAATGGTTATTAATAATACCTAATACTAGTAAGCGGATTTATGATTTGATTAGAAATGAATTAAAAAAAAGTTTAAAAACAAAAACATAAAAAAAAATATGTATGCGAAATAAAGAAATTAATATACCTCTAAACATTGAAACATTGATTTCAAATTATTTGTTTAAAACATAAATTTATTAAAACAAAAATAAAAAAAAATGAATTTAAAAATTTTTCGAAAAAACTTTAAACGAAAAAAGAATATAAATCAAATTTTGATTTAACATTTAAAAATTTAAAAAATAATTCTTCAGCATATTTTTGAAGTTGTACTTTGATAGATTAAAGTCGAATAGGTCGTCGATGATATTGAATGATTTAGACATCCTATTAATGGGGTTGTTTTCTCCAGTTTGTAGAATGGTGTTCTAGTGCTAAAAACTCATGGTTTCGAAATGTTCTGCATGGCACATGAGTTTATATGTGTCCCAAGATGTAAGCTGAATCAGTGTGACTAAGCAAAGCGTTACCAATAAAAGCCGCGCCTGAGAGAAGTCGTCTATTTTCAAGCGTGCACATTTTGTAATCCGTGCATCTTGTTGAGTACGGAGACAACCGAGCCACATTTTCATGGAATGGTATGTTGTAGTCGTAATCGCAATCACTTTCCTTTTACAAGAAAATCAGAAACTTCTTTTGAATGTTTTCAATTCTATTAATGTGTACAGCATAGTATGGATTCCACACCGCGTTACAGCGTATTCCAGTTGAGATTGAACGTAAGCGAAATAGAGTGAACATAAGGTTTGAATGTCTTTAAATTTACCTGTCCATCTTTTAACAAATCCAAACATGGCATTCGCTTTCGAATACAATTTTCAATTTGCATATTGAAACTGGCATTTTCGACAAATGTAACACCTAAGTCTATAATCTCATTGACTCTTTGCATACTTCGCTGTTGACTTTGTATGAAGTAATTACCGGGTTTCTTTTACGATGGAAAGACATGATTTTGCATTTCTTAATATTTAAGTAAAGCGAGTTACGATCACACCAATCACTCAATCTATCGATGTCTTCCTGAAATTTCTTTGTATCTAGCATTCAATTAACAGTACGAAAAATCTTCACGTCATCAGCAAGTATGAGCACGTTTGAGTTTTTGATTATCTCGATTATTCGATCTATGAAAACAATAAAAATCCATGGCCCAATGTGAGATCCTTGGGGAACCCCAGACGTAACTATAATAACGTTTGATTTCTCATTTCCCAATATTACAAACTGTCGCCGGTTTAATAGATAAGACTTGAACCAATTTATGTAATCGAGTGAAAAACCAAACGTGAATAAACTTTGGAGTGCTTTTTGATGGCAGATGGAATCAAATGCTTTACTGAAATCCGTGTACGCTACATATACTTGATGGTGTTTTTCTATGTCATTAATTATTTTACTGCGGTGAATTCAACCAGACTTGTTGATGTGGATCGGCCAGGCATAAACCCATGCTGGTTTATTGATATAAAGACATGCAATTGTGGATTTAAAGTTGTTGCATAATGGGCTAACCAGTCAGGAATAAAAACTTAAAAACAAAAACAAGAATTTTATTCCAGCCATCCAAAACTTATAATTCTTAAGTAATAACAAAATTAGCGCGATGTCAATTTATAATTTTTATGAATAAAACATGATTAGATTTTTATGTATTTTGATTAATTTATTAATACAAACATAAAAGACACGACTAATATTCAATTTTTAACAATGTGCACAATTCAATCTAATTTTTAGGTTAGGTTTCATAAATTAAATAATTTTATCATACATAAGTGAAAGATGTACGTAAAACTATTCAAATAACTTTTTATATTAGTTTAGTGATTAATTATACAACTAAAATAATTTCCGCCTTTTTATTTAATAAAAATCGGATTTTGCGACACAATTTTTTAAGTTTTTCTTAATTTTAGGCAAGAAATCGCGCACACTATGTGAAAGTTTGGTTTCTTACATGAAAATTAAGTTTGCCTGGGTAATAACATTGAAATGCCATTTATCCTCAAAGATAACGGAGGAGTTATTGATACGTTCTTATTGCTGGGTTGTTCATACAATCCACTAGTAATACTTGGCCTATAGACTGATTGAAAAAACGACGCGAACATGTCAGCTATATCTTTGGCGTTTGAAGAGCAGATATTGTTGTAGGTCATATTAGCAGAGTATGCTTCAACTTCGTGCTTATGCCTAAAGTATTTCCAAAATTGTTTTGGATTTAATTTGTTTTTTTTTTAATTTGATCGGTTTACGATTTGTATTTTGATTTGAAATAAATATTGAATTCCTGACTATGTTGGTTACATTTTGGCGTATGCTTTCGACTTCCGGTTTTTTAAGTTAACTAGTCTATCATCGAACCACTGGGGATGAAAATTTTGTGGTTTACAGCACATAGGTACATAAAGTTCAAAGTCTTGCAGCATAATGTCAGTAAATTTGTCCACATTTTCGTTTATATCATTGGAATTGAGAGTTGTTTGCCAGTTGATGGATTCTAGGTACATAATTTTGTAGCCTCACACGGTTTGTTTTTTTGAAGTTGTATTTGATTGGTTGTAGGTTTGCCGAACTCGCTATTTTAGTTAAGTCAAATGCAATATCTAAAGATTTGTGATTGATATCGCTTATAACAAAAGGTAACACGGATTCTGAAATTTTGAAAGTATCAATGTCATTGCTGAAGACAAGATCCAATAACATATCACGACTATTAGCAATTGTTTTTATTTGGTTCAAATTATAGATTCCGCATATGTTGTAATATTGCATGGTAAAATATAATTTAGTTCCGGGTCCAAATTTCAAGTTATATTTGGAAGATTAAAATCACCAAGCACAAGAACTAAATCTGACGAGTTTGTTGTATTAAGCCTTTATTCCACAATGAAACATATTTTTTCAGTAAAAAAATAGCGAGATAAAAATATAATTTCGCCACGTACCAAAACGAAACAAAAAAAATCTCAGTAAATTTTACTGGGGAAAATGTTGCCATAAAAAGTATGAAACTCAATACTTTTTATGGCAACATTTGTTGTCTTTGTCACTCTAACGTAATTTGAATATGTATACTCTCCTCTTTTCGGTTTCTCAGTATTTTTTACTGAAAAAATATGTTTCATTGTGGAATAAAGGCTCTATTAACTTCATCGATAGCATCGATGCAGGTGGCGTAATGATCACTATTTGATTGTGGTGGTATATATGCTGCGTCGACAACATATCGTGAATTAATATTCAATTATCGTTACAACTTTATTAATTATAATATTTATTGTGGTTAATATCGATTATAATTTAATTTAGATACACAAACATTTTATTGTGCATTTTGCAATCACCCGAAATTTATATTTATTTTTTTTTTACTTTTAATCTCAGCAATTTCTTGTTTCCACAACACAATTTAGATAATAATGTTCGATCAACTTTTTCTAACCATTTCATCCCGATCATTACAATTAGTCGTTTTTATACACAGATATGAATACATGGATATGGCACAAAACTAAATTACTATAGAAAACAACAACAAAATATGGTACAACTTTTTTTTATATTCCACTCGCTTGTATTATATACACCTCTCACTCGAAAATCGTATTACCGAAAATATAAAATAAGATCCGCACTGGAACCAAGACAATTCCGAAAATTATTTGAAATAGATTTCTTTTTCCTCATAAACATAGGATAGACCGAAAAATATTCAAAATTGGTAATTTTCTAAATAATAATTATATAAATAATACATTGCTGCCTAGTTTCAAAAAATATTTAAATAATTTTTTCGTATTTTTCCCTTGAAATATGAAGTACATATCTGTAATAAACAACATACAAAAGCAAAAACAAATGGAAAATTCGGAATAAATGTCAAACGTAAATAAAAAACAAAGTTGATTTTTTTTTCAAGAATGATTTTAATACGATTGTGTAGTGTACTCGTATTTAATAAATAAAACAAATATAATATAAAATAATTTATAATATACATATGTAATTAAATTCATTCGTGTCGACAAATAAATAACCTGCTTAGCTGCTGCCGTATATGTGTGGTATTTGATTCATTGATTTGTTTAGCTATTTGAGAAAATTTTATTTTAATAAAATTTTATTACTGTTTTAGCTAATTTATAAATATGGTTATTGTGAATTTCCATATGAAACTGATGATTGGTTACAACACAGTTAGCAATACTTTTTGATTTTACTTTTTCAGTTAAATCTCGCATAGTATCCATTTTATCAAGTGTATGTCAACTGTTTTTTGTAGAACACAAATTTGAATTTGATTTCCGAAAATTCGAAATTCTAGACAAGGAAGATACATTTTTGCTGTCTCTATCGCACATTAGGTACGATTTTTAGTTTTGTTTTTTATACCACAGTTTTTGATGAATGCCCTATCCATGAGTTACATATCAGTGTTTTTATACGCTTTTTTCCATAATTTATTTTATTTATGCTACTGATGTTGGTAAGATTAATTATAGCAAACCGTGCTTTTACTACTAAAAGTTAATACGTTGGCTACCATTACGCTTTTGGAGGCGTTACAAAGTCACGTTGCTTCAACTTGAGGAATGGCTTTTCTAGGCTGATTCGAACTTGAAAGAGATTCTCGTTTTGCATTGGCACTTTTTTTTCTTAATTTTACACAGAATATGCACATCATGTATATATTTTTATTAATCTTAGACCCGGCAGGATAGTTACTAGAACCTAGGTGTTACCAGTGATTGTAGGGAATAATTTGCAAAATCGAAATGTATACGATATCCAACATACATTTCCAACTTAATGCACTTAATAATAATGCCAAAGTCAGCAGTCACTGCAATATCTTTTACATTAAATTGACAGAGCAATGAGATACACCAAAAGCGATATTTGTTATTGTCAATTTGTTCCTTGCCCTTCTATATTCGTGACTCTTGAGAACATCATGGCTCGATGAGAGTTCGTTCCCATCCCCTTCGGTAGAAGAAGGAATAGTGAAGCCTTTTTAATTTTAATGAATTGTGTTCGAAAAGTTAGAGCCTGGCAACGATAAAACGATTTTTAATCTAATTGCATTTTTGCCATTAATTAAATTAAGCTTTGATAAGGTTATGTTCTGAACTGTTTAATTTGACCGGACCTCTTCTTCTACTGACACGAAATGTAAATGGACTTCACGTTGGGTGGTTCCTCCTCATCATCAGCAACCATCAAAGATTTTAACACCCCAATTCTGAAGCACAATCACTGACTGAAAAATGGTCTTAGGTAGGACTTTTTGTCTTTGTTTTGAGTTTAGTCTTAGTTATGAGAATTTTCGTATTCTACGCGTAATCTGTGACCAATAAGACCACCAAATTTGTATGTTTTATGTAACAATTTTGACTTTGTTTTGAGTTTTGTCTTAGTTTGCATTGGTCTAAAAAAAAGTCTTGTATACATACAAATTTGGTGGTCTTATTATTCACTCACAGACTACGCGCACGATACAAAAAGTCTCATAATTAAGAGTAAACTCAAAACAAAGACGAAAAGACTTACCTAAGAACATTTTTCAGTCAGTGAAAGTAGAACAGAACCTTTGCGATTATTCGTATTGGCCTTTTAGCCACCGCTTAGTTGGCGGCAATTCATATGCGAGCAAAAGGTGATATTTATTTATACCAGAAAAGGCCTCATTCCATTTTATTATTATCTCATCATTTGTTACATTAATTGTAAACTAATTCAACATTGTATATAATATCCAGTCGAGTTATAGTCATCTATGAAGCTTATAGCACATTAAAACTAGTTTTTTGAGAAGTTGATCACCTTTCGCTCTAGTTCGAAAATATTCCGTCAGATGTCAGTTACTTTGCGTTAAAAGGCGAATAGAATCTGGAAATCGTGGCTGCATCATCACGCCACTCCAACAACAAAGCTACGATACACGTCACTCCAAAAACAACAACAACAACAATATTCGACATTCATCACCGGACATTGAGACATCGACTTCAATAATTCAATGTATTACATTTCTGATTTTCATTTTTATTATATTTTTATTCTGTTTAAAATTAATCAAGTTACATTTAAATTCTCACCGAAAATTGGCTTAATGTGTAAATTCGTATTACACTTTTATTTTTACAGTAAAGTAGCTTAAAAAGCAATTTTTGTCTAAAAAGGTGATACAAATAAACTGAAATTTTTTTGTAACTATTGCCAAAGGCTTTATTCTTGAATCTTTGTTTATGCGAAACTAACAAGAAGTGTGAAATTCTTAAAAAATATAAAAAAAAAAAAAAAGTTAATACTTAATATCATTATGCATTATTATTAAATTATTATTAATTACTTAATTTTAGTGTGTTAGCTCAACATGCGCGTAATTATTATATTATATTTCTCAGTTAATTAAATCTAAAGGATCTACTCTGCGAAGCCGTCCGTATTTCGGTTGCCTTAGTAGTTCTCTAGCTAATTCTTTAGGGTGTGATTCCAGTTTCAGTACGTATTTTCGACTGCATGATTTAATTGTCTCTTTAACAGTTTTGATTTCTAGGTCTCTATGGATGTTGCTGTTTCGAATATACCATGGGGCATTTGTAATGCTAAGAAATATCTTTGCTTGCGTTCTTTGTACGATATCTATATTTGATGCACTAGTTGAGCCCCATAGTTGGATACCATATGTCAATATGGGGATTAGGATCGCTTTGTATAGTAGAACCTTGCAGTCTAGAGAGAGTTTCGATTTTCTTCCGATCATCCAGTACATTTTAGAAAATTTTATTTTTAATTGATTGCGTTTTGTTTCAATGTGCTTTTTCCATGTCAATCTTCTATCTAGATGAAGACCGAGATATTTGACGTTTGTTTGTTGAGGAATTGTGATATTGTTTAATTTTACTGCTGGACATGTACGTTTATTTAGTGTGAATGTTACATGTGTTGATTTACATTCATTTGTCTTTATCCGCAAAGTTTTTAACCAATCTTCTATTTTGTGTAGATGTTCTTGTAATTCTCTCGATGCTGTTTGATGATTTTTGTGTGAAAATAATATAGCTGTGTCATCAGCAAAAGTTGAAGTAACGATTTTTTCAGTTATTGGTAAGTCAGCTGTGAATAACAAGTACTGCACAGGTCCCAATACACTACCTTGCGATACTACTGCCTTTATTTCGGTTAGATCAGTAGTGGCCGTATTTTGTTTCACCTGGAATATCCTTTGGGCTAAGTAGTTTTCAAGAATTCCATGAAATTGTTTAGGCAAAAGAGTCTTAATTTTGTAATTTAATCCTTCATGCCATACTTTGTCGAAAGCTTGCGCAATATCCAAGAAAACTGCCGAGCGATATTTTTTTTCTTCTAAGGAAACCTTAATTGTATTTATAATTCTGTGCACCTGTTCTATTGTGCCGTGTTAGTCTCTAAATCCAAATTGGTGATCTGGTATAATGCGACCTTCAGATAATATAGATATTAGTTCTTGTAGTAGCATCTTTTCAAAAAGCTTTGAAATTATCGGAAGTAGACTTATTGGTCTGTAAGACAAGACTTGAGTTTCGTCTTTGAATTTGAGATATTTTCCATTTTTGGGGAAAGTATCCACATCTCATAATCGCGTTAAAAATATATGTTATATATTTTATGCATCTATCTGGTAATTCTTTGATCATTTTTCCAGTTATTAGATCATGACCTGGCGCTTTCTTAGGATTTATACTGTTTTTGAATTTACGTGAAATATGTCCTAATCTGTCCTAAAACACAACAACAAATATTTAGGACAATCTTAGGAAAAACTTTACATCTCTATATAGCACTATGAAGTTTTTCTTAAATCCTAAATATGTTTGAACGTATTAGTGAAAATAATAAAATAACGTTTAAATTCAATTTGATTTGCCGGAATGTTGGCCATTTTGAAATATAAACACATGCGAACACTACGGCAAAATAAATTTAAACTCCCATGCAAATTATTAAGAAATAACAGTGTATAAAAAACGAATCAGAATTAAAGTTATATTCAAAAACTAAGTAGCTATGACAATATTGTCATGTCTATGCTGGGATGTTCTAACATCGTCTTTAACTCATCTCTATCTCCATCGTTTTATTTATCGAAGTTTATGTTTCGTTTCTGTATCTTATCTCTGATTCAAATATTATATCATTTACCAGCCTGAGATTGAAATATGGTGATGTTAAATACAACTATTTTTGATACTAAAATGAAGTTGGTGAAACAGGTATTGTTCAAATGTATTCTAGTAGGTTGTGATAGCAATGGGAAGAAATAGTTGGCAAAAGAAACAGAATTCAAATTATTTCTAGCAGAAAGACAAGTTGACAAATTTTCCAAAAAATAAGGTAAAGTAACGCGACGGTCTGTTGAAAAATTTTGAAAGTGGTATTCATTAACTATAAGATTAAAGTAAAATAATTTAAAAAACCATGATTTTTCTTTGAATTATTGCTAAGAACTACCACAACTGGAATGCATATTTTTTAAAACACAAAGGGTATTAATAAGCTAAAACGTAACGGTTCTTTGAAAAATCCAAGCTATAAAAACGATAGTATTCAATGATTTTGTTCGACAAATTCACTACGATTGAAGCAGGAAATTTTCATGAATTTTCTTTGAATAAACGCAGACGGCTACCACACCTGGAATTGAAATATACTTATAGTAGGAAGCCTCAACTACCCGAAAAATAACAGTTCTTTGAAAAATCCAGAGGAGAAGGGGGTCAGTATCCAATGTTTTTGATTGACCAATTGACTACGATTGAAGCAGGAAATTTTCATGGATTTTCTTTGAATAAACGCAGACGGCTACCACATCTGGAATTAAAATTTTCTTATAGTAGGAAGCCTCAACTACCCGAAAAATAACAGTTCTTTGAAAAATCCAGAGGAGAAGGGGGTCAGTATCCAATGTAATTGATTGACCAATTGACTACGATTGAAGCAGGAAATTTTCATGAATTTTTTTTGAATAAACGCAGACGGCTACCACACCTGGAATTGAAACATTCTTATAGAAGAAAACCTGAATTACTCGAAAAATAACAGTTCTTTGAAAAATAAAGAGGAAAAGGGGGTTAGTATTCAATGTTTTTGATTGACCAATTGACTACGACTGAAACAGGAAATTTTCATAAATTTTCTTTGAATAAACGCAGACGGCTACCACACCTGAAATTGAAATATTCTTATAGTAGAAAGCCTCAATTACTCGAAAAATAACAGTTCTTTGAAAAATCCAGAGGATAAGGGGGTTAGTATTCAATGTTTTTGATTGACCAATTGACTACGACTGAAACAGGAAATTTTCATGAATTTTCTTTGAATAAACGCAGACGGCTACCACACCTGGAGTTGAAATATTCTTATAGTAGAAAGCCTCAACTACCCGAAAAATAACAGTTCTTTGAAAAATCCAGAGGAGAAGGGGGTTAGTATTCAATGTTTTTGATTGACCAATTGACTACGATTGAAGCAGGAAATTTTCATGAATTTTCTTTGAATAAACGCAGACGGCTACCACACCTGGAATTGAAATATTCTTATAGTAGAAAGCCTAAATTACTCGAAAAATAACAGTTCTTTGAAAAATCCAGAGGATAAGGGGGTTAGTATCCAATGTTTTTGATTGACCAATTGACTACGATTGAAACAGGAAATTTTCATGAATTTTCTGTGAATAAGCGCAGACGGCTACCACATCTGAAATTGAAATTTTCTTATAGTAGGAAGCCTCAACTACCCGAAAAATAACAGTTCTTTGAAAAATCCAGAGGAGAAGGGGGTTAGTATTCAATGTTTTTGATTGACCAATTGACTACGATTGAAGCAGGGAATTTTCATGAATTTTCTTTGAATAAACGCAGACGGCTACCACACCTGGAATTGAAATATTCTTATAGTAGAAAGCCTGAATTACTCGAAAATTAACAGTTCTTTGACAAATCCAGAGGATAAGGGGGTTCGTATCCAATGTTTTTGATTGACCAATTGACTACGATTGAAACAGGAAATTTTCATGAATTTTCTTTGAATAAACGCAGACGGCTACTTGTTGAACACATCTATATAGCGATCCGCTTGATACAAGACAGACGCCCGCTTTAGCCTCTCCTAATCTGTAGGCGACCGGTTGTTAATCAATTGTTTTTAAAAATATTACAACGCGTATAACGAAATTTTAGAAACGAAAGTTTATAAAGCTTTTTAATTCAAACAAAATTTACATTTGTCATTATTTATATTAATATATTTTGTGCAAGTTTTATGTACTTGACGTTCACAACTAACACATTTGTGGCAGTCATAGCCCGTTACTTGACTATAGCAGTACAAACAATGATCTTCGAGGGATTCGGAATTGTCGTCTATTAATATTTTAAGACGGTTTCTATATTTTTGCAGTGCCGTACCGGTTATATTTTCATCTTCGGAATGAATTGCCGGCATATTAAATTGATTTACGATGTAATCTACTGCATAAATTATTAAAACACTGCAGTTAAAACCGTCTGTCTGTTGTGGTAAATTACTGCAGGACACAATTTTAAATTTTTTATGCGGTTTACCATAATATGATAAGCTTTGATTTAAAAACTTTTGGACTGTGTTTCCTATATCAAACAAGCATTGAGTTGGGTTTATTGGATTATAAGTTAAAATCGTACAATTTTCGAAATCTACAAGCGCTAACTCAAAAAGATTATTTCTGCACACGGGTATAATCAAAAATCGACATTCGTTCGACCATTTTAACTCAGGCTGGTTCTGGTCATTCAAAGCTTTATAAGCAGGTTTTTGTTGAAAAATTTTGTAAATCTGAAATTGATCAAGACAGATACTATTCGAATTTTTTAAAATGCAACTGATGGCAACATAAACTAGTTCAGTTGAAAGAAAGTTTTTATTATTTAAAGAATTATAACAGAAATTATAAAGACATGTTTCTCGATTCTCGTGGAAGTGAAATTTAAATACAATAATATTAAAATTTAAATCAGTCATTTTTTGATAATATGTACTCATCTTTGAGTGGTCTTGAAAAAAGTAATTGTTTTGGCTGTAAATAATTTTGTTTATAAAATCGGTTTAAGGCCCGTTTCCCTGAATATTTGGCGTCGCCCTTTTTAGTAGTTTTACCCCAGCATTCCTCATTATCAGAATCGTATGGATCTTTTTCATCAGCGCCAGCCACATTTGGTGTCGAAATTACATACCGAGTTTTTGGCATACTTTTTTTGGATCGTGTGGCACTTTTGAGATGAGATGCGCATTCCACGGCCTTTAACAACAAATTTCCTGCTTCAATCGTAGTCAATTGGTCAATCAAAAACATTGAATACTAACCCCCTTCTCCTCTGGATTTTTCAAAGAACTGTTATTTTTCGAGTAATTTAGGTTTTCTACTATAAGAATATTTCAATTCCAGGTGTGGTAGCCGTCTGCGTTTATTCAAAGAAAATTCATGAAAATTTCCTGTTTCAAACGTAGTGAATTTGTCAATCAAAAGCATTGAATACTAACCCCTTTCTAATCTAGATTTTCCAAAGACCTGTTATTTTTCGAGTAATCGAGACCCTCTACTATATGTGTTTTGTAGTTCCAGGTTGTTTGCAGTATTGGTTTCTCTTTTACTTTTCTATTTTATGCATACTTTTTTTTTTGTAAAAATATATACGTATTTGAATTACCAAAATTTCATAATATAAAATATAACAGAACACAAATCTCATTATCCCATTTTCAATGTCGCCTAAATGTAGAGTTTTTTATTTTATTACACTATTACTAATACATTCTCACTATAAATTTTTTTGTTGTTGGTTTAGGAAAGTTAGGACAAACTTCCATTCCGTGTTTTTGATAACTTTTTTGACGAATTTCCATTTAAATTTTACTGGATTTGGGGTCGACCGGTCCCTCGTAAGCTGTGGTAGTACGCAATCATTATTTTGTTCGTTTGGGGTGAACACTTTGTGTAGATGGTTAGAGAAAGCGATAGCCTTTTCTAAGTCACTTCTGGCCCAGTGACCATCTGGTTTCCTTATCGGTGGGTTCGATAGCTCTGGCCTTTTTAAGTTTCTTGCTGCCTTCCACAGTGAGTAATCTGTTGTTTCTGTTGCTGTGAGCTCACTTAGGTAATTCTGTATTCCTAAATTTTGTTCTTCCCGTATTGCTTCTCTCAAAGCTTTAATAGCTCTATTTAATTTCCATTTATGCAAAGGAGATTGGTGAAGCTGCCATAGCCGCCGAATTATCCGCTTCTCTGCTAATAACTTTTGAATGTTCCTTGAAAGCCTTATATTTTTTCGGAATTTTTGTTCTCCGGAGTAGCTTTTTTGCAGCCATTTCCATTATTTGACTTAAGTTTTCTATTGCGGCATCAATGCCTTCTGGTGTGCGAAGTGGAGCATCAAGATGACAATTTACATCTACTATGTTTCTATAGAGAACTCATTTCGTTAGTTTGTTTGTTAAACGTTGTGGTGGTTCAGTTTTTAATGCTTGGGTACTTAGTGTTACTATTATTGGTGAGTGATCTGATGATAAATCATGGAGGAAGGAATTTTCTTTCTATCTGTAGGCCAATATGTGGGATGTTCAGATGATAAATAATCAAGGTTATTCTCGTTTATTGCTTCGTAGAGTTGTTTTCCTTTCGGTGACGTTAACCTCGAACCCCATTGCACATGTTTAGCGTTGTAATCACCCCTGCTAGAAATTTGATTCCCAACTGGTTAAAGTAATCGATAAATTGCTGTTTTTTAATTGCGTGTTTCGGTGGACAGTAGACAGCCGATATTAAAAATTTCCCAGACAATTCTTCCAAAGTGACAGTTGTAGCCTGGATGTGATCTTTAGCATATTTCTGGAGCTCGTAGTGCTTTAATCTTCTTTTTATTAAGACTGCAGTGCCGCCGTGTGATTTTCCATCCGGATGTTTGGTGTCATAAACGGAATAGCCGGTAATATTAAAAAAAATTTGTTTTGTGAAGTGTGTTTCAGATATTAACATGATGTCTATATTTTGTTCGATAAGAAATGTTTGTACCTCAGCTTTATGTTGCGAGAACCCGTTCGCATTCCAAATGGCTATTTTTAGAATTATCATTTTTGATTTTTGACTATAATTTGCATAAGCGTATTCATATTTTGCATCATCATGCTCATTTGTCTTTCCATCATCATCATGAAACTTTGGATGGTCTCGGTTAATTTATTTACCATGGTGTGAATGTTTAGGTCCTCCTCATTAGAATGAACTTTTGGTTTCGGTTTGTTAACTTTTACGATATTTGCGTAAGAAACACCTGGCTGTGCAAAACTGCTGGCGAATGTCTCCAAGTTATCATTTTGTGTGTTTGCACTCGTTGGTTTAGTGACTATTGTATTTTTTGGTAACATGGCCCTCTGATTAAATTGCATATTCAGCATTCGTTGCTCAACTCTCATTTTAGGGTTTATTTTGCATTTTAAGTTCAGATACACTGCGCATCCCCTATAGTTTGCAGTATGATTTTCACCGTAGTTATTACAACGTCTCACAGATGGGTCGTTGCGAGACTTTTCGCACTGTTTGGAGTCGTGGAGTTCACCACAAATAACGCAAACTTCATTTAAGGCGCAGTATGCTTTCGTGTGTCCGTATTCTTGGCACTTTATGCATTGAACTGGTCCAGACCTCTTCTTAGGTTCTTCAATTACGATTTTGCAATGTAACAAATATTTTAAGTTGTAAATCTTGTGAACTCCTTTCGACTTTTCTTCCTCTGGCTCTAATTCCAAACGGAACATTGGTTGAGGTACCTTCTCACGGTTTACTATATTACCAATGGATTTGGCATGGAAACCTTCCGCAGCAAGTGCAGCTTGTATGTCACTAACATCTACGCAGCTTTCAATTCCTTTTAGCACAACAGTCAGCCCTTTTTGGCTTTTTAGCTAGTATGTGTAATATTTTTTACCAACTTCGTCGAAATGTTTAACTAGGGTTCTGAAGCCATGAAAGTTTGAATCTTTGTTTCGGTTATGTTACCTCGTTTGAGCGGGGCAATATAAAATTTAGAATCTGTTAGTTTTGCGATGTTGTTAACCAATTCATTGTTAGATGCTTCCCTTAAATAAATTGGAGGCGGTTTCTCAGTTTTCAAATTTGGCACTGCATTGGAGTGAATTACCTCTAGACTAGAGAATCGATTGTTAAGTGGTATTTGGCACTTTGCTCCTGCCAGCAAACTGGGCAGATCTCGGGCTACGTTTTCTTTTAGATTGAACAGTGATATACCTATCGCACTGACCACGGTCGCTAGAGTTCGTCGCACTGAGTTCATTACTATTATTTTCGTACTGCATTGTTAAATTTGCTGATGAAATAATTTTTTCATCGCGGTTTTGATTTTGATTTTTAAACTGCGGTATAATTAATTCTGTCGAAGAAGCACTTTTAATCATTGGCATAGGTGTTTTCTTTGGCCTGTGCTGAACTTTGCCCACTTGTTTTACACTTGCACTTGCCATAGATAAACTGAAATTAAATGTTTTAATTTAAGGATTGCACATTTAGCGCTAAGTTCGTCTGTGATGAACCAGTGCACCTAGAATACCAGAGGCCACACTATGCTTGCTTTGTATCAAATTTATGTCTACAGTTTATTCTTTGTACTGTAGATGGCAGTCATTTTCATAAAAAAATAAACGAAAATAAACAGAAAAAACAATTTTATATGAGCGTAAAAAGTAAGGTTATGTCTTCTCGTAAATTACATGAAATGTGTACACATTTTATAAGTGTTTACATATTTAACATATAATATTATGAATTAATACTTACGAATAGCTTTTTATTAAATTTTTAAATATTTTTTTTATCAATAGGCGTTTTCGGAAATATCGTATAGACCATTTTCCTCAAACGTCAAAATAACATTATGACAGTTGAACGTGTATGGCAAACTATTAAAAAAAATTATATTTTTTTATTTTATTCATAAATTCTCATAAAGATATTAAAATTTAACAGCACAATTGTTTGTGGTTATGTTTTAAACATTAAACTTTAATAGTTGTGTCATAAACTTTAAAAATTACAAATAAATTTTAGCTTGTTTTTGTTTGCCATACAGCTTCAGCTGTCACATGTTTTGAAGGGAAATAGTCTGGCTATACAAAAAGTAAGTTTACATTGCGCGTGGTAATATTTATATTCAGCAAAATTCAATGACGTATTTTAACAGATACAACATTTTTCTTGTATTTTTAAGCATTTTTGTTTAAAAAATGCTATATGGTTTCGGTTTGCCGTCTGTCCGTCTGTCCGTCTGTGTGCACGATAACTTGAGAACGGATAGAGATATCCACTTAATTTCTTCACTAAAAGTTCAAGCAATTCATGGGAATGATCCCTATTGATTTGGACATTTCTGTGTTTATAGTATTCGGAGATAAGTGGGGTTTTGTTAACCCCCTTCCTTAAAATTGATAGATTTTTTTTTATTTTTTATTCTATTTTGGTTTCATCTAGCATGTGAATATGGAATAAAAGTATATCTCGTCTGGATGTGGGTTTGTGTGGGTGGTATGGTTATGGGGGTGGTATGAGTCCCCCGGTATGGGAGGTGGAGGGGTGGGATACGGTGTTTTGGGTTTGGTGTGTGAATTTGGGATTTGGTGGATGAGGGTTTGTGTGGGTGGTGTGTGTGTGGAAGTGGGTATGGAGATGTAAAGGGTGATAATATGGGTGGTGCGGTATAGGGTGGTGCGGGTGATATGGGTTTTGGGGTTTGAATTGGATAGTGGGTGGGGGTGGTAATAATGTTTAGATGTGGTGGTTTGAGGTTGATTGGGGTCAGTTGAGATATGGTGGATTGGGATCGGTTGGGCTGGGTGTAAATGGGGTTAGGTGGGTGTGGGAGTGGGTGGTCGTAATATTTTTAAATACGCAAATCACACATTGCATAGAAGTTTTTTATAGGCAACAAAAATGCTTATAGAGTTCGGCTCCGAACCTTTCCCGTCTTTTTTTAATAGATTATACTTTGAAAGTTTGTACTTTAATTTTTCTGTCACTTCTAATTTAACACAAATTGTCAGAAAGACGGAAATTAAAAAACTAAAAAGTAAATTACCCTAAAGTTACTCTCCATGTTCGGAAATAGATTTGGTAATTTTTTGTCAGCAAGTTACCCAAAAGATACCATGGGATATTTCCGAAAACACCTAATATAAAAGCTGAAACACAAAATATTCAAAAGAAATCTTTTTAATTTTAATCAGCACTAGGAAGCACTAAAATTAAAAAGATTGTACATATTTGATTTTTTTGTGTTTAAGCTGTTATATTGATAAAAAAAATTGTAAACAAACAATAAGAAAATAATAACCAAAGAAAGAACTGACGACATAAATTGACGTCATATTTTTAAAGCAGTGTGACCTGTAGTATTTTAGGTGCACTGGATGGCGGCAATGAATTAGTCTTGAGTGAGTCTTTCATAAGTCTTAGTTGAGATGCGATAATTTAAAAGCAAAAGTTAAAGAGAGTGATAAATTATTAGTGGTTTAAACACAACTAATAATTTATCGCGAAATTAGTGGTGTGATTAAAAATAATTGTGAAATTGGCGGTTTCGGCGATATTACAGTGGTGGTGTAAGTATTCAGTAAATATGAGGAAATTATTCAGACATACTCGTGAATATTCGGGAAGTGGTGTAAAATACAGAAGTAGGTTTTCTAAATTCCCTTACTGCCTCTAATACTTTAAGTGCTGTTCCCCATGTTCTTGTTTTGTTGTGGTGACTGTGATGCAGATGCCATCAAGCTATACCTTTACACCTAATACACCATCAATTCCATTTATACAAGCAAAATGGTGATATAAAAGTTGTCAATTCCGAACAATTCTCATCCAAGACCAATTGGCAAAATCCATTTTTCAAATCTATAACAGTGAAATATCTGACACCACCAAATAAACCCATTAACGATTCAGAAGTCGTAATATTACAATGTTCACGCTTAGTGCTTACAACTCCGATTCGTCTTATGAATATTTGTTTCGAATTTTATTCAAATAGCACAGTTTATATTGTAGTCCCACTCTTCGCGTTCTAAGTTGTATTATTGGGGTTGCAATATATGCATTTTATTATAAAGAACAACTACATATATCATTAGTTTTAGTCCAAGCCATAACCGCGTAGACCTCTGATCCCGTGTCTGCTAATGGAACTCTCCGTTTTCCGTTACAACTTAATACATTCATTTAGATTCTTAAGATTCAGACATATTCATAATGATCCATCAGGCTTTTCAATAATTCGTAAATTGTTCACTCAATCCGTTCTTTATATTTACAGTACTGAATATACCGTCGTTAACCATTAGTTGCTTTTCAGTCGACCAACCGCTAGTTGTTATTGGCCTTTTAATCACCGCCTAGGTAGCGCCACTTCTTCTTTCTGGTTTTGTATTCGATCCAATGAATAGTGAGCGAATGATAGAAATGTAAAAAGATCGATCGTTTGAATAAAAAACAAGACACAAAATTTCATATTTTTGATCGCTAACAAGTGAATACTTTAGCTGGTTAATAAAAAAATAAAACACATTTAATTTTTGTTATTGCATAATGTTATAAATTGATTTTAAAAATTAAATTTTAATATTTATAGGAAATTAGTTTTAGAAATTGCAGGGCATTGTTGAATAGAATAATGTTGATCATAAGTTTTAATTGGAAAACGTTGTAGATAAGGTCGAGTAGAATCAATCGAATTTTCTAAAGTGTAATTTCAAATTTGCTATATTATTATTTTTAATAGGAAACACATAATTTTAGAGGTATGTCTAATTTTATGAATTTCTTCAATAGTTATACCTACAAAATTTTGAAACTAAACCAGCACGAGAAATTAAAACAAATTGTGGTTTAATTGTCAAAGAACATTTCATTTTTTTATTAAAATTTAACAATTAATTTATGTAACTCCCTCTAAACTTGGCGAATTGAAAATGAACCGCAAGCGAGGAAATTTATATATGAAACATTTTGCAAACGTATCGCCTTAGCGAAGCGAAAGCGATTCGTTAGTATTTCGTTCGGCGTATGAAAACTAAAATAAAATCGAACAGATTGGTATGTATCAGTGATGGAAAAGTCGGTACAATTGTACTTTTTTCGATACAATTAATTTGTAAAAGTACAAAAGTACTTTAAGAGCGGAATTCAGTACAATCTGAAAAATTTGGATTTCTTAATTTTTTGCTTCATTTTATCAAAATTTAACTATTTTGCTTGTATAGTAAATTGTTACGTAGCGTTGTTTGCTGAATTAGATCTGGTTTGTGGGTTGAAAAATTTATTTTGTATAATTTTTATATTTTTATTTATTTTATAAATCACATAAAATAAATTTTCAAATGTATTTTATGTATTCTACATTTTGAATAAGGCAATTTTCAGAATAAATTTTGAATTAAAAACTATTCTGGGTATTTCATATAAAAAAACATTTAAAAAAAATTAAAAACAATTTAACTCTATTTAGTACAATTTTATTTCAATTTTCAGTACAATTCAAAAAATCCATTTTCCATCACTGGTATGTATTAGTAGTTCGTATTTATCTTCATATTCGATTCATTTACGAAATCATCGTGCTGTTTTGTTCGTCGTTTCGTGCGCATTGCGTCACTGACGTCAACAAAACTGGAATTTACATTGAATAAAATTTAAAAATTTTGGACTCGATCCAAACATAACTTTCCAATATAAATACTAGAAAAGTTAACTACAAGTTAACCTGAAGATAACTACAACTTGACTCGACCTGCAATGTAAACCGCATAACTGTATTCAAGTGATAGAATAAATATTTCTATTGAAAATAATATTCGCAACACAACATTTTCATTCTATTCTTCTTTCGTAATCGATCAGTATTAAACATTTTCTTGTTACTCAGTAGAGATCGAATAATAAATTTTGAGGAGCGAGTTTTGGAACCCTGTATTTTCGATGGTTACGGCATTAGCCGGATTCTATTCAGTCGTTCTATACGGAATGACAACGAAGCACTGCTTCACGCTTTAAAACAAGTCGTAATAGATTTTTTATTGCTAATTTAAGACCTTATTTTATACTTAAACACAAAATTTTTTTGTATTGATTTATTCTACTCTCACGAAAATAAAATTTAAACAAAAATCTGCATCTCAAAAATGGCCTTAACGATTTTTTATTTCATTTCTATTTATGTTGAAGCTGCTTCACCGAAAAAAATTTTTGCGACACATGAAATGATTTTTTGTCGTTTCTTTCCACGTTTACCTAGGATACAGGTTTTAATTGCTACTTAAATAAATTTTCGGTGAAATCACACTAACACAAACATAAATGAAATAAAAAATAATTCAAGGCCATTTTTCACTCTTTTTAGTTTAAATTTTATTTTCGAAAGAGCAGAACAAAACAAAATAAAACATACATGCATATACATTATCTATTACGACTAGGTAGTTGGCCTTGAAAAAATAATCAAAAAACCAAACATCTCATGTGGAATCAGCTATGCTACACACAATTTTGGTTTCTGGATTCAAACTATTGCGCAATAGATTTTAATTTTTAATTTTAAACCCTTATTTTAAATTAAATTTTTTTGTCTTGTTTTATTCTTTTCTCTCGAAAATAAAATTTAAACAAAAATCTACATCTCAAAAATGTCCTTAAATTTTTTTATTTTCATTTCAATTTTTTTCATTTCGGATTCATGGACAAAAATTTTATTACGCAGCTGCGACGTAAAAATTTTGACCGTGAATCCGAAATGAAAAAAATTGAAATGAAATTAAAAAATTTACGGACATTTTTGAGATGTAGATTTTTGTTTAAATTTTATTTTCGAGAGAACAGAATAAAACAAGACAAAAAAATTTAATGATTTAATTTAAAATAAGGGTTTAAAATTAAAAATTAAAATCTATTGCGCAATAGTTTGAATCCAGAAAACCAAATTATAGTGTAGCATGGCTGAATGGGATATTGAGCAGAATAAAACAATACAAAAAAAGTTTGTGCTTATATATAAAATAACGTTTTAAATTAGCAATAAAAAATCTATTACGACTTATTTTGAAGGCTGAAGCAGTGCCTCTTTGACATCCCGAGTGGAATCATACATTGAGTGAGTAGATGTTCAATGGAACGCAAATTTGTTAGTTAAAGTGGAACCAGTCAGTAATAAAAGCAACTTAATAAAAAATACGAATGCGATAAATTGCATGTGAGTGTTATTACCCAGTAAATCTTGATTTTTACTTAAGAAACCTACTTTTATGAATGTTTTATGCATAAAAATTGTAAATTAACATCGCACTGATTTTGTTATTACTTAAGAATTATAAGTTGTGCGTGGCTGGAATGTCAAAAAAAAGAAAGACAATTGGTATCGTTAATTATTTTTTTTAAGTTTTTTAGTAAAACATAAGAAAACAAAAGTTTGATCGAAAACGGATTGAAATGTTTATTGGGTATACTTATTACGCATACGCATTTATAAAAATGAAAAGGCTTTTCATTATTCCCCATAATTGGTCAAGGGTCCTGTTCCAAACACCGACTTATTTGCTTATACCGACTTATTCAAATAAGTCTGCTATCGAGGTGACTTATTTTGAAAGCAAAAAACTTATTTGATCATGTAAACAAGAAATATACATTTGATCATGTAAACATGAAAAATTCAACAAATTATCAAATATTATTAATAATTTTCAAACATTAGTGATATTTCACTTAATTAATAACTATTAGTACAATATTGTCTTAATAAATTAATATAATTAATAGATTTTAGAGATATAAATTTTTTTTCAGAGATATGAAAAGAGGATTAATAGAGGTGTAGCTTGCGTAACAAAAATTGTAGCTTGCGCGTTTCACGCATCTCCAGCTACAATAATAAATTTTCATCGTGTTTTAATAACTCAAGACATATTTTTATGTTTTTATTTATTAAATAATTCATTAAAATAAGTTATTTTTTGTGTATTTTAATTTTTTTATTTAATTATTAAATAAAAAATTCTTAAACATTTGTTGTTTGCTATACCTGTCAAAATAAGTCAGTAAAATCGTTTGGGACGACTTGATCGACTTATTCAAGATGGCGTCAAATAAGTCAATAAGTTTGAAATAAGTCGGTGTTTGGGACACGGCCAAGAAAATTAAAATTTTTGAACCCGGAGCGCGTTCACGAGAGCTACATTGTTACAGTCTAAAGCTAACTCCATGCTTGGCTTTGTCAAGCGGTGGACTGGTGAATTCACGGTTATACATACTATACGCACACTATATTACGCTTATGTAAGATCTCAAGTCGAGTATGCTGTAATGGTTTGAAGCCCCTCTTGCGCTGTGCACATGAACAGAATCGAAAGCATACAAAAAAAAATTCTTATATTCCTGTTGGGAAAAGCTGGCTGGAATTATGATTACAACATACCATTCTACGAAAATGTGGCTCGTTTACCTCCTTACTCTACAAGGTGCAAAGAATATAACATGTGCATGCTTGAAAACAGGCGTTTACTTCTGGATTCATCCTTCATCCTGGAAAACATCCATAAATGTCCCAAACAGGACTTTGCGTAATCATCAATTTTTGGCGCTCGAACACCACCGAACCAACTATGGCGACAACAATCCCATTAATCGATCAGAAAAATCTTTCAATTCCGTAATTGATCAATTTGATTTTAATTTATCAAAGACCAGTTTTAAAAAAAAGTTAAAATGGTATTTTCTAAATTTTTAATAAGTTTTTTGACAGTTTCATATTTGAAGTACTAACTGTTAATTTAAATAATTGTTTTATTCAATTCTTATTTATTTACAAACTAAGTGTGAATAGATTAATTTTTTTTTATTTTCAATTTCATAATTTTATTTTTATATTTTATTTTATATTCTTTTTTGTTAATATATTTTATATTTTACTTTTTTTAAATTTGAAATCATAATTGCAATGTACTTAATCGATTTCCTTTAATATTTAAATAAATAAATAAATAAACAATATTGTTAACAATGACAGCTCAAAATCATTCATGAAACTAAATTATAACAATGAACACGTGCGTTTTCCGATCACGAACAAATTGTTACAAACGTCATTCTCAACCCTACTCGAGACTGCCTCTACAAATGTCATTTTTAATGGTGTAGGTTTGAAAAATAATGTAAGGAACAAAATTCAATTTTTAATATATTTATTTTTAAAAAAATTGTATTTTATTGATACAGTGATTATATTGGTGCTTCACAATATGTTACTCTTTATGTCATGAAGAAATTAAGAAATTAACTTTTTATTGTTTTTATTTGTGTTGACACTTGAGACAATCTCAATGTTAACTACTACGTCGTTTTTAATGGTAGATACAATAATAAACATTTAATATATTTAGATACATTGTTAAAGACTTCTTAAGTATAGTAGTATTATTATTATTTATTCATTTATTTATGAGCTGGCGAAACCACCAAATTGCTCTTAAATATTATACAAGATGATATTTCATCCAAATTATTTTTCTCCATTAATTCAATATATTTTTTTTTTCAAAATTTTCCACTCATTTACGACTCACGATTCGCATTCTAGCACCCAAACGACGAACTTATCGATTCAAGTTCTAGAACACGAATCAAGTATAGTAGTATTCAAATCTCGCTGGAATTCTGACAGTTCTCGTGCAGAAGTAATATAGCGGATATACAGTGATGTACTAAGTATAATATTCATGTTTATTGTCTACATTTTTACGTTGTATTTGTATTTAAATGGAATAAGAATTTTAGGATACAATTAAAACACAAAGTTTAGATTTTATAAATTAAAATGATATTTAATTCGATAAGTTAAGAATTAATTCAAAATTCCATTATATTGAAAACTGAATTTGCTTTTTTTTTTTGTTGTTGTGGTTTTGTGCGATACGAATCACATTTGGTTATTTATTTTCCCTAGTACGTACCAAAATTAAATGTTGTCATTGTTTCCAAAAGGCGTGCAATATTTTTTTAGACCTATTAATTTTCACTTGAAATATGATTGTAATAACATAAATACATAATAATTTTGAATGTTTTGTGTATTAAACCTGAAATATAATTCTTTTTCATGGTTATTTATTATTTTATTTAGATTTACTGTCTAAGAAAAATGCGACCCATCAAAATTTTTATAAAAAAATTTTCTACACCACTGAAAGCTGCGCAGAACAGTTAAAAAAAATTTTTTATGATATGAATAATTTAATATGCTTTGCGTAAAGTTTTTAAATTTTTGCTACAATGACAGTTGTTACAATAACCAACATTGTAAATCTCGTGAACGCACTCCTTGCCATTCTCTAAATGGTATAATGTATAAAAGCAAAAGCAAATAAACAAAAAAAATAGTTTTATGACATTCATTTGAAAACCGTTAGTTTTGTGTAAATTTGCTTTAAAATTCTAATTTCAAATTAAACATCGAATAGAATCTTTATTAAAATTTTAAAAATTATCAAATCCAAAAAAAACTAGTTAATGTTTAGTGTTATAAATCATTTATCGGTATAATTTGGACATTTTAATATATCAGCCACCAGTACCAACTCAGTTATCAGCCACCATGCTGACGCGAAATGAACGAAAAAAATTGCAGCAGATAGGTATTGACTGCGAGTTTTTGGTCTTAGGATCACTGCCTAAACTAAAAGTAGAAAGAAATGCTGACGAAATTTCAAAACCTGGCCGTAAATTGGTCGAATGTGCAGAGGAAAATAAGGTGCAATCAGGTAATGTTGGAAGTACTGGCAATCCATTAGATATTGAAGAGCGTGTTACAACCTCCGAATGTATAACAATGATGGCAGGTGAAAATGATATCGGGCAGATGTTTGTACCGGATAGTACTACTGCAGATGACATGGTCCAACCAAATCTTAATTGTACGTTGATCGATACACCACAAGATGGTGTTCATTCAAAACCGTGTTATTGCGATTTTATTATTTTACCGTCAACAGAACCTGAGGCACGATCAGAAACTAACACGACTTTGGATGACATGCTTTCCTCACTTGGACTTGTGCGAAACATTAAATCAAATCTTAAAATTGATGAGTTAGAAATAGAAGCGGAACCGCCTTATAAATCAGGACCTTATCAAGAAGCCAATCGATCGAGCTCGGTTTTACAATTACCAACCAATTATAAGTGTGAATCAAATGATGAGAATCTGGTTGAACCAGAAATAATTAGTATTTTAGACTTCGAAACCAATCTAAATGAGACAGATCACAAGATTTTCTTCGATGAAGAATTCCTAAACGAAAATAACTTTTCATTTGAGTTCAGCATGTCGAACCTTGATCAAGAAACGATTTTGGAACACAGTGAAATAAACCGAATAACACCGAAAGTGAAAGTGTTAGACATTCTACATTTACCGCCTGACACGATAGATCCGCTTTGTCCGATCGATATTTTTCACGAGCCAATCGATTTAAGTATGAAACAGATAGTTCGAAATGATCCAGTGCCCGAAGAACCCTTAGACTTGACTGTACGGAAGGAAGTTGCCTGCAACGACCAACCATCATATAACCAACCGAATTGTGCAATAATTCATTCATCACAAATAACTTATGAGGATGATGAGGTTCTAGTATTGGATACGTCTTATGCATTCTTTGATACTTTATCTTTGAGTTCTGTTGGTTCTGAGAATTCTAAATCATTAAAACGAGAGGAAATTTATATTCAACCAGAACCATCTTGTCACAAAGAACGGAAAGAACTTCTTGAACCTGATGTTCCTGCACCAATGTACTTGCCTGAATTTTCAACCAACCTGGAAATTAGGCGTCGCATATACGAAATGCTGGATTATCCGTGTCTTCGGTTTTTTGGTAAAAGCACATGTAAACGAATTCCATGTGAATTTAGACACAATCTGGTCGAGGCCGAGCATTTGCAAGAAATGCTTGAATACGAGCCGATAATCATTATCGAAAAATGTTACTTGCTAGTACAAGAGTTTGATAGTCTGTTTATTAAATACTTCCAAATATTTTGCATCATATTTGGCCAAAAACGAATGATCAAAAATTTGGTAAGTATGGTAAACCATTGCGAGAAACCCAAGAGACCTGTTACATTCTATCGACATATAATAACAGGTTTCCGACTATGCAAATTGGATGAGGTCGAATGTTTTGCTAATCTCATATGCAATTCCACTTCGAAGTCACCGAAATCGTTTAACATTTTGATCTGGATCATGTTCGATTTGAATGTGGTGTTAAATTTTCGTGATGAATTGAGAAAGATTCTGAATCATGATGGGTTCTATATAAGTGCGCCTAACTTAACGCGGTTACTTGGAGTCTGTAGCCGAACAAAAAACTGTGAGTTGATCCGTATTATTTATGAAGCGGTTGAAAATTATCCGGAAAAGGTGAAAGAGCAGCTGCATTGGAGTTTGCGTCCACAATTTATAAGAATGGACAAATGAAGATGAATCGAGCGAGGGTCAGAAATATTTATTTTGTATTTTAATTTATTATATTCTAACGATGATTATTAAAGTAAGTTTAAACAGAAGCGCCCGAAGTTATGGGAAATCATATATCGTATTTAAAAAAGTTTTCAGAAATTGTTTTCATTTGTTTTGTGTACCGCTACGTAAGCAAAGCACCGAGCTTTATAATATCAGGTTTGAGGAATCAAAATTAAACTGCCTACCTATAACAGTGCCTATTATACGTATACCTCCAATGGTTTCACCAGTTGTGCATTCACAAAGGATGTCATAAATTATGAAGCCGGTTTGTTCATTCCTTTCCCCTTTACCAGTGAAACCGTGCATGCCCGAAATGTCGATGTTGAAAGGGTTGAACCCGCGTAACCAAATTATGTGATGACCAAAGTACGTGTTGTGCATGCAGCTTAACTGTATTCAAAAATGTTGAATCGGTGGGTCCAAATAAAATTAGCATTTTCTGTGGCATGAAACTAAATATTTGGAAAATCGATGACTATGGCTTGAATATATGGCAGTATTGCCGTTTACTTGTCCACCTTTCCGGTGTTCATATTAATTTTTTTGTTCTGTTTTTGAGATTTTTTACTCAAAATCCTCAATTAATATATAACGAGCTATATTTCGTTCATAATAGTACTGGCTATATTCAAGAATTACGTTCATACTCAATAGAAAATTTTTGCCTTACAGAAAAGTATGAAAAAATTGTTCGCTAAGTTGGTGTTTTCCTTGTGAAAAAAGTAAGTCATAAGTAGGGCAAACAAAAATATGCATATTTTTGTTTGTCCTAGTCATAAGGAACAGTTTTTTCATTGGGGATGAGATGTTAAGCATTAACGATTACTAGAGGTAGTGGTTGCTATGTCATGACGTATTACAAAGACCTATACGGTGAACGAATTGGATCAATTGCGAGTTTAGCACTTGCAATTTCAACAAAACAGTACCACATCGGTCACGCCCAATGATGCAAATTTCATGGGAAACTTGTAACTTTTTTAGGCGAATAATGTCAATAAGTGATGAAATGATATAACCACAACAGCCCTTGATTTGAAAATATTCGATTTTTTTATGGAAATACATCACGGAAAAGCTGTACGCCAACAACCCAACCACATTCGCTAAGCTTAAAAGCAATATTCGATAAGAAATTATGGAAAAGCAATATTCGATATGAAATTATGGACAGAATCTCGATCGGCTCCAAGTAACTCAATCAAATCCAACCATTTCCTTACCTTCTTATACGACTCTGAACCATTTTTCCTTCTATTGGGTGCCCTGCAAACAATTTTTCCTACCTTTTCGCAAAGCAAGTTAAAAAAAAATTATCGATATTTTTCCATACAAAAATAGCTAAATATTTGTCTATTCTATGCTTTAGTCGAAAAATATTTTGTACCTAAATCATGGTTCAAAATATGTATGATTTGTAGTAGCACATTCATACTTATTTTGCATGTCAGTAGCTGGAAATGGACTATATAGTCAGAGTTTCGACTAGTTTATTAGTACCTTCCTTTATGATGTCAGCTACTAATATGATGGCAGTGCCATCGGAAAATGTACCCATTGCTCCATTATCAGTTAGTGGAATATCGTTTGTGAATAGTATTATACGATCCTAAGACACTCCCTTGTGGTACTCCAGCTTTGATTTCTTTAATTTGCGAGAATGCTTGCAGGTAGAATGTGACAAAACGTACGTATGGACACCTTTTACACTAATCGCCACACTCTAGATTACATTTCTTCAATGTCCACGATTATTTATTTATCCACCTAACCTTCTGTGTCCCCACCCTAGATTTCACATCGCATGAAGGGATTTTGCCCCCCTGCACTAAGGTCCTTCTTTCATCTCAATCCATCGTTCTTGCCCTCCGGTTTCGACATGCTATTATACGTAGGTCTTGTTCAAGATCGTCAGGCCAGCGCATTCGAAGTGTTGCTGTGCAACACACACCGGCTGATTATTGTTGTGCTTTATAAAGTACGAGGTTGCACTATTTATCATACGTTGTTGTGGAGACCTTGCAACGTGGCCCAGCCACATCTAACCCTGATTAGATTTGACAAATACGATGATATCGCTATCTCCGAGAAGTTGCTTTACCTCGTGGTTCATACGAATGCGATATTCGTTCGAAACGACTGACCTTCCTTTCGAAAGAAGATTACACTTTACAATCGTTAGAGGACACAGTTCAGCTCTGGACTGTGAGCTATGCTCTCTCGCTTATGAGTGCTTTATACAATACGATCATGCACGACTGCGCCAGATGTTTAGGTTGCAATAACCTTGAATGGGCGTAGAAAACTCGGTGTCCGGAAGCAATTCAGATTCTTTTTTATGCCTGCATATCATTTGACGATGTTATTACTGAACCGAGGTCGCCGATATACTCGTGGGTGTTACTAAAAATGTAGTTTTGATAATGTTCACCTCAAAAGCTAATCTGCTTGCATAGCGATCAAACGCCAAGAAGTACGATATCATCTGCATATTCAAAAATTGGGCCTGATTTATTAAATATATACAGCGCGAAGTTTCAATCTTGCTTTTCCTTACCACGTACTCAACCGCTAAATTGGACAGCACAGGCGCATCGAATCAAGCCTTCTCGAATACCAGATGTTTTCTCAAAGGCGTCTGATACAGCTCCTTCGTTTACGATTCTACAAACAGACCATGTTGTTATTTTTTAATTAGATTCATGTTCGGTCACAGAATACAAAGGGACATAACCCGGTTTTGCTATGGAAAAATTTCGACCGTTTTTTTTTATCCTTGATTTGTATGGAAAAGTAGAATATAGTGGTGAAAAAAATTGTGCACTGAACTTTTTTACATTCAATAAGGGTGGAGTCAAATTTTTTTTTGGTCCACTTAGTAGCGTATATATATACTTTATAATATATGGTTCGGTCTTTACAGGATGAATCTTAAGTAAGTACAATTAGTTACTTTGAATTACACTCGATAACTTAAAAACTACCACTCAAAAATTTCTCAAATAAACGTTTTCTTAGCACAAATTAATTAGTTTACCAAACACAGGGCCAATACAAACGTAAGCTTCAAGGTAACAAGTAGACTTCACACCAAAAAGGCGTGAAAATCTTTAATTTTTAAATATTTCTGTTTTGCATATTTTCGAAATATTTGGGAAATTTAGTGTATTTTTGAGTTTACGTAGTTTCCGAACAAATGCTATTATAACATCAAGCAGCTTAAATTTATATACGTAAAATCAAATATAATATTGCCGATCTCATATAAATTTTTTCGACAAATTTTTTTTTTAAAGGTGGAACCATAGAAAAAGGAACATTTATTAAGTATGTAAATAATAATAAATAATCATTTAATAATAATTATTTATTATTATTTATTAAAAAGGAACATTTATAGTTCTTTTTTTATGGTGGAACCAATGCACAGTAACCTCACTATGCGGACACTTTCTTCATTAAAAAAGTTTAGCTAAGACAACAATTTTGCAGGACATCTATACGTTTCATGAACAAAATTTTACGAAGTTTAAATTTTTTATCGATCTTTATTTTCGACGATTTGCACATGCGGATGCACATGCTGGATGCACATGTTGAAGATGTACATATACATACTTTTTGAATAAAAACGTAAAGAAGCAAGATCAACTTTGAATTTTATCAATGGTATTTACTTTTCGTAAAATATTTTTTTTTTGTTTTGTGTCCTTTTAAAACAAAATTATGTTTTATGTCCTTCTATATTACACAGATGCCTTTTGTTTCTGTGATTTTTTTCTCTTTTTAGTTGGGATTCACACCGACACCGGAATTTTTGTGACACTTTTCTTTGACGGGGAGTACGAATTTCCGCGTGATACACATGGTTCTTTCCATAGAAGCAGTGTGGTTTTAGAACGCGAATGTAAATGGAATTCCGTCGGCATTGCATATTGGGAATATACAATGTATTTTCTGTACTTTTTATTTGTTAAATGTTATTTGTTAAATCTCATTTATCTTCGGTGGGTACATGTACATTATCGGGACGTTAAATTTCTTAGTGCGGAGTCTGACGGTGTATATACGCATATTGGTAGGGCGGAAGTCGATGATATGTTGCTTCACGCGGCGATGGATGAGGAAGCTAACCCCCAAATTCCCCATTTTGATGGCCACTGTAATGAAGAGAGTAATCATTGGTGGTGCCATGGATCCCAAGTACGCCTATTCCCAAGTAAGATTCATAACTTAGTTGTTTTTATGAGACAAGGTTATTAACCTCCTGCTGCTCAACCCCTTGTTAAGTGGGTAAGGGTCACATACTAGTGAAAAAACAGTGCTTCCTTGAACATATTTATGTATCGAGCCGTTTCATACAAGACAGACGCCCACTTTAGCCACCCCAACCAACTGTTCGCTGATTTTATGGCACCAATGAATTGCCGTGACATGTACTGTCCATGCATATAAACAGAATTTTCTCTGCTCGTCTCCGCTACACCACCAAATTCATTTCGAGTTACCCAGAGAGCACTGCGAGGAGGTATGAATCTTCGATTTCACTCTTCACTTAACACCATTTACAATTACCTTTAATCGCACCACTATTTTCACTTTAAAACACCATTTAAATTTTGCCGCTACTCCCTTTTGCTTTTATTCTATTGCGTGCCGCTTCTTAACTAAGACTGTTTGCATTGGGAAATCGAAATACCACCCGATTTATTATGAGTACAACATGGCTGGAATTTTATTTTTATTATAAAATACGTATGAAAAAAGTCAGTTTCATACTGACTGAAGAAAATAATATAAATTATAAATTTAATTTTGTGTTTCCATTTTTCAAACTTCGATAAAATTATTGGGAATCCCCTCTAAACAAAGAGATTTGTTTTCGAAAACGATGTAACATGTTCATACAATATATCGCAAACGAAACGTTTTTTCGATTCGAAAATGATACGTTTACGAATCCACGGTCCTATGATAACACTGTGTAAGTTGAAAAAAGTGACAAGCTGGGCACCCAAGGGGTAAACCTAATTCGAGTACGCTTAATTCAATGGTGGCTAGTTCCCATTTTTGAGATATCGCTTTCGACATGTTTTGGCTCTGAGTCAAAAATTTGTCAAAATATACACTCATTTTCACGTTGATAGCTCTTGAACCATTAAGATTTTCGTTTTGCTTTTTTCAGCGAAGTTGTTCCGTTCGGAGTTACGTACGTAGGCCAAAATATCCCGCACTCCACAGTCCGTGAAATCTGAAAGGCTGGCCATAATGTACACGCTCAAATATGCTAACCGCTTTTCATAATATTAACGTTCGAATGTCATTAAAAATACATTTTTTGCATTGTCATGTGGGAAAATTCGCAGAACAATCACCAGCCGAATCCGATGAGCACGGCGAACGTTTTCACTTGAGTGACATTTGTTGGAATTTGCAAGAGGAAGAAGATCCCGAAGACGACACGAACCAATCAGAAAATTAAAATTAAAAAAGTTAAAAAAAATGTTAATTGTTTAGGAAAAAATTAAGAAAAATCACCATTAAATCAACTGAATCGTTTTAATTTTCTTTTAAATATGTAGTTTCTATTGTATCTATATTTGTCGATGTGATGTTTATTCGATCGATTTCAATCGATTTAAATTCAATAAATGGACAAAAAATAATAAAAAAGTGTTTTTCGTCGAAATGAAAATAAAAAATAAAAATAACACAAAAATGTGAATGTAGATGTGGTTTTTCGGTCTTAATATATTCGGCAAAGTTGTTTGCCTTGGCTTACGCAACAACTTTGCTGAAGAAAGCAAAACGAAAATCTTAATGGCTCAAGAGCATTCAACGCGAACATGAGTGTATATTTTGACTCAAAAACAAAACATGTTGAAAGCGGTATTTCAAAAATGGGGACTAACTTTCAAATGGGACTAGCACCATTAAATTCAGCATAGATTTACCCTGGGTGCACAGCTTGTCAAAAATAAACCTTTACGATTCAAGCACAGTTTAATTAGACGTTTTTACGATGTTTGCCTATGTATTAGTGAACGATACCAAATTTGTGATACCGCATTACGAATCGATATTTTCGTAACGTTCATATTACGAATTTGGCGATACGATTATGAATCATTTTTATACACCATGCATTTTGCAAGATACTTAGCAAATAAAAAGCTTGTTTCATTAAATTTTTGGTTATTTTATTCGTTAAAATCCAATATATTTCGTTTCTAGTTGGGTCGAATTTCGTCTGTAGTTGGATCGAAACTATCAAAATCAAAAAATTCCTCATGTTGCATGCCATTCCAATAGACGAATCGTAATGTGATGTATGTGGAATGATTTCTTTGAAGAGGAACTTTTAAGAACAGAGGATGGTGTACGAGAAGTCACTGGGGGCATTGAGGAGTGTGGGAAATTAAATTTATGGGTGGAACAAGCAGTGAACATTGATCAGTGCAAAGGCAACCCTGGAAAGATGTGGAAAACATTAAAAAGGGTAATTGGAACTAAGGGAAGGAGTGATATAAATGGGGTAAATTGTGAAGGAGTGATGGTGTACGAAAAGATAGACATTGCAAACAGGTTAAACAAGTATTTTGTAGATAGTGTAGAGGATATTATAAGGGAAATACCGGAGGAGCAAGACAATGTGGATATAGTATATGATGGAGTAATTCAGCATGTGTATATGGTGCAGGAGGACTACCTAGATAAAATAGTTAAAACGTTAAAATTGGCAGGATGAAAGGGGGTGTTAAGCTGTAAAATGTTTAAGGATTTATGGGGAGTTTTAAGAGGATATGTGAGCCGCATAGTAAATTTGTCTTTGGAATATGCAGTAGTTCCTACAAGTTTGACAGTATCATGTGTAGTTCCTGTGCCTAACCCTTATGTTTACAACCAGCATACCCGGGTATGTCGATATAATTCCATACATTTAATATTGAAAATACGTCATAATTTTATTTTAAACTGATACCTACAGTTTGGCAAAATCTAATTTAAAACTTAATTTGTTAAGATACTAAAGATTTCCAGCTGATAAGCCACCTAAATCCATCCTAAATCCTAAAATCTTGGTCAATAAAACACGAAAACTTATCCGGGTATGCTGGTTGTAAACATAAGGACTAAAGTTATGAATAAATGTCGGATTATCGTCCTATAAATATTTTGAAAATCTTGGACAAGGTATTGGAGCCAATAATTTTGGAAAAGTTGCTCGGGCACATCACTGAGAATAATATGCTATCTGGACACCAATCTGATTTCAGAGAGCGGCACTCTACAGAGACAACGGTTCAGATCGTGGTGGAGGATTCGAAGTGAGAGAGAGAGGGGAAAAATCGACAGTATCAGTTTTCCTTCATTTTAAAAGGGCATTTGAAACAATTGATAGGGCAAGGTTGCTAGGAAAATTAAACAAATATGGTGTGAAGGGCGAATTATTAACTTGGTTGGAAAGTTATTTAAGTAATAGAAAGCAGGGGCGGAATCATGAACGCCGCACGGAAAATTTAAACGGTAGTGAAATTTTATATGGAAAGCAGTAATAATTCTACCGGTTTTATTCTGTTGTTTCAAAAAAACCTTACAAATTCGTTCGATTGCTATAAAGCTGACGAATGAATTATTTTTTTCTGGCTTGCTATTTGTGTTTTTTTTTGCGAAACAATGGAACAAAACCGGTACAATTATTGCTGTTTTCCATATAAAATTTCACTACCGTTTAAATTTTCCGTCCGGCGTTCATGATTCCACCCCAGTATGTAAAAATAAATGAAGTATGCTCTGATCCTGTAGGTGTAAAGTATGGAGTGCCACAAGGAAGTAAGCTGGGATCATTACTATTTATAGTATATATAAATGATATGCCACAGATTCTAAATAGATGCAAAATTAACTTGTTTGCTGATGTTTAAACACATAAAATAAAAAGCGTACACAAATTTTTACATTAATATCAATAAGTGTGCATTAGCACATTTTTGTGCTACATATAGCATTTATATGTATATAACACAAAATACATAAAATACAATTACGTGTAATAAAAAATGCGCACATTGAATTTTTTGGTATTAAAATTTGTATATAAGTCGAAGTTTAATTAATAAAAAAGTTAGTAGTCAAAAAACCTTACTCAAAATTATTTTACTCAGTTTATTCCGGTATCAGCCCCCACCAGTGGTCCGCTCGGAATAAAAAGCAAGAATATTCTAGTTCAAGCAGAGGCTGAACTAACAATCATGCATAATACGTTGTTGTATTTGTCGAGAAATGATTTGGCCGAGATTATAAGTAGTATGAATGAAGAGTTAGGTGAAGTGGCAAAATGGCTTCATATAAAATAAGTTAATGTAAACAAAACAAAATGTATGTATATAGGGAATAATGTAGTAAATGGAAATATTGTTATAGATGATGCTGTAATAGGATGGGTAGATAGTTTAGGCATCATTCTGGATAACAAGCTAAATTTTTAAAGGACATGCTAGTTATGTTACAAAGAAGTTAGCAATGAAAGTAGATGTATTAGCTAGGTATAAAACTTTGTTATCGCGAGAAAAGGTAGTTTTTAACACTGTTGTAATGCCACATATCACCTATTGCAGTACTACACTGTTCATTGTAAATAAGTCTGATATAGATAAAATGCAAGTTATCGTGAATAGAGCATTGAGGATTATGTTAATAGAGATAGGTATGCAAGGACCCTGTGATATGTTGCTGGGAGAGTTGTTAACAGTGGAAAATACGTTGTATATGACCGTAATGACTTTTATTTTTGTGCTTGATAAAAATTTGTTACCCACAATATTTATGTCAGTTGTTGTGTATAGGAGACAGAATGTGCATAGAAGAAAAAAATCGATATTTGACAAAGGTATATCGATGTATAGTATAATGAGTTACCGGAAAATATAAGAAATTGTAGAAGCATAAAGGATTTTTAGGGCAGAGCTGTTAAAAAGAAATTTCATAATTATTAAGTACATAGATGATGAATAATATATATATATATATATATACTATATATATATATATATATATATATATATATATATATATATATATATATATATATATATATATATATATATATATATATATATATATATATTATATATATATATATATATATATATATATATATATATATATATATATATATATATATATATATATATATATATATATATATATATATATATATATAATATATATATATATATATATATATATATATATATATAATATATATATATATAAATATATATATATATATATATATATATATATATATATATATATATATATATATAATATTATATATATATATATATATATATATATATATATATATATATATATAT
>OW052222.1:78317454-78700530 GCA_932526605.1 Nephrotoma flavescens
ATTCTCTTCTGTACGCACTGTACGCATTCGTGTGGTTGGTTTAATGTCCAATAAAGTAAACTGAGTGCGAAACTTGGTCACAATCGCATTAATTGTTTGCTCACTTGGTCGATTATGTAACCATAAATCGGACGTAAATCGCGAAACACTTTTCGAACCGAACACTGATTTTTGTAATATAATTCAATTATTTGCAAGCGTTGCTCGTTAGTAAGTCTATTCATTATGAAATGTCAAAGCATACTGAGCATCTTTCTCTTTGACACCTTGTCTGAAATCCCGCGTGATCTGTCAAATACTAATGCATGAAAATCCTAACCACAAAAAAATCACCCGTTATAATTCGTAACCACGAAAAAGTTAGTTGCAAAAGTAGAATATAGATGATAAATGTAAAAAAGAATCGAATTTCGTACGCTACGCAGTAATTCGCTAGTAGTACAACTACATGGTATTGCTCTATATATAGAGACAATATTCCAATGTAAATAATACAACGTCAGTCGTCGCGACCTGATGAGAAGACTGATTTTTTCAAATCAATAATCTCATCCGTTCGAAACTGATTGTTGTGATTCTTACACATTTTCCATCTATAAATCAAAATTCAAATACATTCATTGTAAAGACGGATGGAAATCTTTCCAATATATCGCTCATTTGCTGTAAGAGTGGCACAGTCCAAAAAGTAGAGCGACTTGAAAATATCACTCAAAATCTAAGTCGTTTTAATCTGAAATATTTCCAGTTTTATGACAGTGGTAGAAAAACATAAATCCAGGGTATTTACTGGATGGTTTTCTAACAATTTTGTTAAAAACTGAAATCATTCCAGTTTAAAAATGATTTTCAAAATTTATAGAGTGCTACTGACGCAGACGGTTTTTTTTATTTTGCCATGTATTTGTGACTATTATCATGATTATGGTAATTTCTGTATATTTTGAGTGTCCTTATACCATATACACGCGTATCGTTTTTTAAAGCAGAATTAACTTTTTTCATTTCAAAACACTTAAACATATATTTTCTCTTCCGTTCTATAAATTTGTTTATTTTTCGTAAAACTTTCTACTAAAAATTATTGATTTACTTAAAAATTTCATAAATTTTCTGCTGGTTTCAAAAAATATCAGCAGAAAATATATTTTTTGTGATAGTGATGCCTCTAGTGAGTGCACTGTTCTATGTGCTTCGTAAATCACATATTTTCAACAAACGTAAGCCCTAAGTTTTTCATTTTGATTACTTTTTATAAAATTATGCCATTGTTATGATAGTGGTGTGTAACAGGGTTTACTTACCGACCAAATGGCACAGTGGTTAAAACTTTGGCGTTTAGATCGGGGGGTACCGGGTTCGAATCTCGATAGGGGCAGGATGCGAAAGGGATTTTTCATCATCTGAACACAACTATGACCCCCTGTTGGAGTGCACAACTCATGGGCCGACCCATCTGCCATGCCAGTACTATAGGCTGGCAGGGAGCTATGCAATGTGCAGATATGGTTCTACGTAAATCGGACCTATAGCCGCACGTCCTCGATTTGGCAAGCAATGCGTAAGGTGAACCGCGAAAGAGTTGGGAGGGACAGGCCCCAGAAGAGATTGCATAGAACAAAAAAAAAACAGGCATTTACTTTCCGATTAAATGATATGATTTTGCACTTATTGATGTTGAGCATTAGATGGATGGTTGGAGTCACACTTAGTTGCTAGATTGATAACGTCTTCCTGTAGTTAATTAGTATAGTCGATATTTTTCACAGTTCCATAAATTGTAAGGTCATCTGCGAACATCAAGATCTTTGAATTCTGTGTTACTACTGTTATCTCATTAATGAAAATGGTGAAAAACCAAGGGCCCATATGTGATCTTTTTGGTACCCCTGAAGTAGCTTGAATCAACTTCGATCTCTTATTTTCCAGTTTAATATATTGAACTCGATCCGTTAAATATGATTTAAATTAAGCTACAAATTGATTGAAATGCCAAATTTGAACAATTGCTCTAAAGTTCTGCAATGTTTGATGTATTTGAAGCCTTTGGCATCATAACCTGTATAAACGGCATCAAATTTTTTACGTTTTCTAACTTCCTTAAGTGTTACTAGTAATTCTATGAGGTTTATTGACGATGATCTTGTATTGGCTGTATTGGCGCTGGTAGCTGTTTCAGGGAGTTTTTTATTGGCCAACCATGCATTTAATTGAAATCGGCTGCCATTGAGCCACTAGTTCCATAAATTGTTATCATGTAGTATATCATCAAATAGGGTTTGAACATACCTCCGTGAAGCTAGCCCGAATTTTCAGCCGTGCATTTTAATTTTTTACTTATGGCAATACAATTTCTGTCATGAAACAATATATAATCATATTATAACTATAAAGCAAATTTGTGTTACACGCAAATTATCACTATTATATAATTATTTATTAAATAGCTATCGAATTAATCAGGACTTCTAAATTTTGATAAATTACTGCTGAAACATTAAAGTAAAAAAAAAAAATATCAGGCCAATTTTTCAAAAAATATTCTAAAAATGTTTTAAGTGGAACTATGTGAACTAAATTAAGCTTGAGATAAAGTTTATCACATATATCTTGGAATATATTATACTAAATCTCGCCTCATATACGATACACGACCACTTGACATATACCAATGGAAATGCAAAAGTTTTGACTAGAAACCGAAATATTTTGCAAAAACTATCTGGAATTATCTGGATATAATCGTTTGAATCTCGCCTCACAAGCGATTCACGAGCACTTGACATATACCGCCGTGTTCGTTGAAGTTTTCACTACAAACTAAGAGATTTGCAGAACAATTCTATCTGGAATTATCTGGATATAGTCGTTTCACGAGCACTTGACATATTATTCAATTAATCGTCGCCCTCGTTAGCTTAGTAAGTAGAGTGCTTGCTCTGTTATTCGGGGGTCCTGGGTTCGATTCCTGGTGGTGACCAGTAAAAAAGTTGCGACTGGGTGTTTTTAACGTGTCATATGTTATTTATATTTGTTCGTCCACTTTCAAATTTTCAGATTTACAGCCATAGTAGTTACGGCTTTGTCCTTAATATCTAATCTTAGTTGATATAAGCCTCGTAAATTGTTGATCACATTTGTTGGATAGCTTTGACTCCAAAGATTTTACATTCAAATATCGAGCCTAAACTATCGTTAAGCCACTCCACCACGTCAAGGCTGCAATCTTGGAGGGATCAGTCAATTAGTCTCTCAGTTTTTAGTCAAAACTTCAAACGTTTATATCCATAAACAACAAATTAAAATTTCGGTTTGAAATTTCTTGCTAGATTCATTGTGGTCAATCACGGTATGCTAAATAAGTTCTCGCATCGTTGTTTTCAGGTTAGGTTTGGGCGGTCTAGGTTTCCCAACAATTGAAAGGATAGTTTAAAAATACGTAAACGATATATTTCCGGGCTGTTATATAAAAGTTTCTCAATAGTTAAAGTTTCGTATTGCTAACGGGCTTTTTGAACTGAATATCGGACTATTTTTATATAAATGAAGAGTTTAGGTCTGAATAGGCTACCAAGCAATAGTAATATATCTTAAAAATACAAAAAAGTAATTTTAGAATTTCGGGCTGAATGTTACAAATTTCATGACATTGTATCATGACACTGTTTACTGTCGCGATAGTGATATTTTTCGGGCTGGATAGTAAACTATCACGATAGTGATAGTTCAGTGTTGCCATTGCGTTTTTTCGGGCTGAGTATCTAGCTAGCTTCATATACATTTTGAACATGGGTGTCGTTATATGTCAAAACTGCATCGTCGCGCATATAACTGAATTGTTTCTTTAAAATGTTGTTGACAAATATCGTTATTGTAAATGTTAAAACGTAATAGTCAAAATTTGAAGGATTCAAAGGGCCTCCACGTTTATAAATTGACACTAATCTTGCAATTTTTAATTGCTCTGGAAACGTTCCTTCATAAAGTGATTTATTGATTAATCTAGTCAGCGGTTCATTCAGTTTGTCTAGGGAAAACTGAAGAAACTTCGTTCATATCCTATTCCATCTCGAGGCTGCATATGGTTTCGGGTAAACTTGTCTGCAGTCAATTAAAGTTTCATGGATTTGGTAACGCACTAGAAGATCAACTCAGACCTGTGCCGGAACAGGACAGGCTTATACAAAAAAAACGTTAATTCCGGCCATACGGCCTATTACAAATAACATTAACTTTATTCTAAGCGGAATTTTCTACAATTTTTGTTTATTTCCTCCTTGGTTTGGTGCATTGGTTTTGACCCGCTTGTTCGTTGTTTTGTTGTTTATTGTTTGTAACCGGCTACTAGACGTAAAAAATGAGAAAACAAAAGAAAGGTATGAATGTAGTTATGATTGTATTACGAGTTATGAATGTATAGCTTAGACGGCGTCAAGATTCCCTCCCTTCAGGCTGTAAATACACTTTATTATACCGTTGGGCGCAACTCTGGCAAACCAGAGAGTCTGATAGCGCGTGGATGCTCTTTGCTTGCTCAGTCAAGCAGTCCACTTCGGTGTGGATGTTCAGGGGAGAAAATCTAGTTAGCCACCTACGTGTGGAAACTAATCTAGGAAAAATATGGAAAACAAATAAAAGTACTCACCAACTGTTGCTACTACCTGTTCGCCGTTCGACTACCTATTCACTGTACCTCTTCCGCTGCAACTGCACGATAATTGTGTCCCAATCACACGATCCAATCATGGATTACTTTGCGCACCTTGGAAACACGACCGTATTCCTTTCAGTTTTAATTTTCTCTTCACGCAACGAACGAGGATACGTTTCAGTTTTAAATCGCTCAACGAAACTATATATTTTCGCAGCTTTACTTTGCTTGTCAGCACGAACGTGTACATTCCAGATTTATATTCTTATCATTCTCGCTAATTATAATTTTCCGCTCAGGATTTATGTTCTTCTTTTTTAACGTAGAACTTATTTTCCTTTTTTTTTATCATAAAAACACCAAGAATTACTCAACTTAATATTACCTTTCTTTGAATATTTCTTTTATTCTCACATGCCCCGATCAAACTTGACATTTGCCATACCTCAAGCTGTCATCTCTTTCTGTTTCATTCTTTTCTTCGTTCTTTATGCACTCGCTTCAACCGCTATCATGAACCTAACATCCGCCGGTAAGTACCATGGTTGGAGAATTTGGAATTGGATAAATGGGAATTTTGGATTGGATAGTAGCTAACCTATCGGCCTTAACCGCTGGATACAATCCATACAATATATCCTGGTTCGACTCAAAACCCCCCCGTTTACAATTTACGAAACTCTTATTCTTCTCATTGGCAACTGGTTCGTTTTCATTGATTACATCAACCATCTATTTTCAGATATACGGGGGTTGTCTTGTTTTATTGAACACAGCTAATTCCAACAAATTAAGTTCAGGTGTTCTAAGTCATACTAAGAGTATATCTGCTATGCAATTTTGTGATTATTCAATTCTGCTTCGTTTCAATGAAAATACCTATTTGCATCGCTACCGTGCACTTTTCAATCAGTTTTTCATAGATGGATATGCTATAACTGAAACAGAGCGTTTGATATTTATTCAAACCCATCAAACAGCTGAGAGGAAAACGGTTTTGACTAAAAGGACGCTATACAGCAGGACTTAGATCCATTAAACTTAGGCATACGTACGAGCGCCATACGCTTTGTGCTATGTGCTAAAAAAGGACCAACCAGATTTATTTATTCACGAATCCTAAGTAAATTAAAATTACTTGCGAGGTTCTTGAAGGTTAGATACTCCATTTAAATCCGCTAGCTATTCAATTGAATTCCAAAAACATGATCTTTATAAGACAGAAGAAATTGCCAGCGAATAGTAAGAGATTACGATATTCGCCAAAATTGGCAGCACTATCTTAAAAGAGAATTTCTGTTATAACTTAACCTTTTTCACAAAATAACACAGTACAGCAGAGTAAAATCTTAAAAGTGTTCCTTAGTTTTTCTTTTTATTTAAATTATTACAACTTAATACAATTCAGCTAGTAATTTTTCTTTCTTAAATTAGTCACTTGTGAATGAGAAGAGGCCCATTGGGCAGCTCCATTTATAGGTTATTTACTGAAGTAGTCTTTGCTCTGGTGTCCTTAATCTATTAAATCAATTGGTTTCGTTCTCTTCAATCGTCTTACTGCATGTGACGTGTCCAACATACCACGATAATTTTCTATACAAATTTTATGATTAACACTAGAAAGACTGAAGCTTGACAAACGAAATGACTGTTTTGAAAAAATATTAAAAATTAAATTAAAAATGTTGTTTCTCATATAAAAATTTATTACCGTCCAAAATTTCCTTGTCCCGGTTAAATTGGCGATTCTAAGCATATTTCTATGCGTCTATTGTTAGCAGACAACATATACGGCAAAACAATTTTGAATTATTTTTAACAAAAAGTTTACCGTAAAAAAATATTAAGATATTGTAACTATGATTCGGTCTTCTACTGAATGTTATATGATGAAGCGAAGTTTTTCTTGAGCTCTTTTCCGCGTAAGGCACGTTTATTGTAACCCTGCTTGAGACAAAGAGGATGTAAAACCAAGAGCTTCTAGCTTTGGTCAAAAATACACCACACTTTATTTCTAAATCATTCAACATTATAAAAAGATACAACGGAATCTTTTTATATACAAATCGCGGATAACGTGAATTTTCAAAAACTGTATGCGAGAAACCTACGGCTCATTTCGAAGTCGCATTTCGTGATTTTAATGCATTTTAAAACTTTATAGCGAATATGGGAGCGAATCTCTGAGATTCGTTTAATTTGCCATAAGCTACAAGTACATCCTGTCATACAGAACTGCGTATATTCCTGATGAATATTATTGTTGCTAAAAGGAAGAATGCTATAATTTGTAATTCCCTAAAAATTAGTTTTGAACACTCGCATAAATTTCTGTTCAAATTATAAAAGTGACCAATAATTTAAAGGCGTCCAGAAACATCACATCGGTGATTTCTAAAGTGGAAAATTAAACTTACTGGACTTTTGGTAAAGCTATCTTGTATAATCAAAACACCTCTGCTCAAATTTGAGAAAACGAGCAAGGTCAACCCTTGTCAGTTGAAGGACCGATTTCAACCATAAATCAATGGAATCTCCAGATTTGTGGAAAAATATGAAGTTTCACCTCGTTTCGGCTGTAGAGAACCAACAACATTTTGCCGGCATGGTACGGATTTTTTAAAAACTACTTGTTTTGGCTTCGGTGATATAATTAATGATAAATCTGCAAAAATCTCAAGGTCCAAATGATTAATGATTGCTATACTTTATTTTACTATGTAAAAGAAAGTAAAAGTAAATATATTGAATTGTTATCTAATAAAAATTGTTTAGCCATTACGTTGGACATTAAATTACATCTGTATAATGTAGAACCAACGTTTTAACCAGAATTGTGCCCCAATTTAAAAATAAAAAAGGATGTGCCTTTCCAAAATGACACGTAAATACTGATAGGTCGATTGTATTCGTAACCCAAAAACTAATCGTACCACAAAAAAAACGTAAACCCTCTCAGAAAAAAATATCTGACATCTTTAAAATTGTGTGCCTTTCTTTTTTTATGAAATTTCCTACGTAGGTAAAAAATCAATAAATTCAACTCGAAACTTTTCTTTCCCCAAAGTTTTTTTCAATCTTATTTTATGTTCGTTCTGATAACGTAACCGAATTGCTATGCTCCTATATTTTTATACATAATTATATGTTGCTCTACAAAAATTCCTTAAATAAATTATTTCGTAATCAATTAAAAAAACTTTAGTCTAGTTATTTTAAGCGAGATGTAAAAATAATTTTTTGTTATCAATAAGGAATATAAATAGGTATGTACTCGAAGGTGCGGGGGCTCCGCCTTAATAAATAATATTTTTTATTTTATATTATTTGGGGTAGCAAATTATGTATACATAATTAATTTATGTCGGCATGTGGGTTGAACTTGATCGGAAAGAGGCCTAATTTTGCTGTATCGGGTTTTCAATAACAGGATTGTTCATACTAGTATGATGTTTATTTCCCAAGAGGTGGAAATTGTAGCATCAACGCGCCGTTTTTATTGAGGGTTGAAAAGATGCATTTTTACTTTTATTTGTCGTCATAGTGTTGACGCTTCTGGAGAGAAAATGGCTATAAATTAGTTGTGTTTTTCGTAGATGGAGGACAGTTGTTTTAGGATTTCATTAAAATTAAAATATAAAAATAAAATCAACAAAATAAATGTTTGGTTAGTCGTGTTAATTAAAATTTTGGGCGTAGAATCAAATTAAATTATAAATTTTTGTGTGAATAAATTAAAAAAATAGTTAATAAATAAAAATCGGTTTTACAAACATAGAACAAACGAAATGGACTCACATTAGACAAAAAGTAAATTGAATAATTTTGCATGTGTAGGCGTTAGAACCAAAAATTGTAAATAATTATAAGTGCTTAACAAAACCAAACTAAATTAAATCAAGGTCGGCTTATACTTTGTTCATTTCACGCACCCCATCCGCTGAGCTCTAGCCAGGCAATTGACAACAGCAAACCAGGGCCTTTAATCTGATAACGTAAATTCTGCTAAAGAATCGATGTTCTACGGGACTGGATATGAGAATGTGGCATACTTAGGACCATGCCTATCATTGCTCATACCCCTGATCAACTTCATCTATTGAGTATTCATTGGGCTCACGCCTTGTGTTCCTTGGCTCGTAATCGTTGAATCTAATGTTTGCGTTAATTGAGCAATACATTAACCAGTTAAAACTGTTCTCTCCATATACTGTTTCAACCATTCACTCCATTGATTCCTCTTCACCACAGGTTCCATTGACCGCACAAGAAACAATTAGAAATCGGAAGAGATATGTACCCCTTCAACTTGCTACTATGGTTGTGGAGCCACTGACATTTTAAAACCTCATTGTCTTTTTTGTAAAACTAAATTGGGAAACAAAGTACTGGAGATGCCAACTCCGATCAGAAGCCGACCCAATTTGTATTTAATGGAACATAACACAAATTTTAGCCATGTACTTTCGAAACGACTGAATTACATCTTTTCTAAACGCTCCTAGTTATATATTTTACTTTGGTTTTAGCAATTGTAAGTAATTGTAAGTCAAAAAAAATTCAAAGCTCCTAGTTATGTTTGCCATTAAGCATTAATCGAAATTGAAGGGGTTGCTGTACCTGGTCTCCTCGATAGAGGAGCTACAATTAGCGCGCTACGTAAGCGTGGGAAACACTTTATCGATCGAAATCATTTACCATTACCTTCCATATGCCACCTGTGATTCAAACCGCTAATGGATCCTCCGAACGTGTATTAGGGTCTGTCAAGGCAAGGTTCCAACTTTACATCAAGAACTATATCTCTGTTGTGACTTTTGGCAGGTTTGCGGTATTAAACCACCCATTTCTGAAATATATACCCCTATTACCCTTATATACCAAACCCATCAATATAAGGGAACTGATGCTCAACAAAACCAACTTCAGGCAATCATTTTCCCAATTATAAAACAAATGTACTTGACAGAATATCGCTGTTGTGGCATTCCATTGACGTTAGGGATTTAGTTCCGATCAAACAGCGTCGATGCAGCGTTAAAGCATAGAATAAGTACATAAGAATGATAATTTTCTTGTATTAAAATGGCATTAGGCATATAATTGGGTACTGGCGTATAATTGCTAACGCAGTACGAGACAACGATATATTTAGGATTGTTCGCCTTTCCTTGTTACACAATATTGAAAACAAGAAAAAACGTTCGTATTTTTTTTTTTGCTCGACTATATAGTAAACGAATACTTTTGAATGAAGGAAACAATAACAAAACAACACAATGTGACAATGATCATACTGTCGGGTTATTAAAAACGACCGCACGATTTATTTGTTTATCTGTGTGTGTATAATGAACATTTATAAAAAATAAAATATTCTATATACATATAAAAATAATATTAAACAAATAAAGTAAAATAGATAGATAATTATTTTAATTATTTTTTCTATATATGTATATGCGGCTGCATATAGTTTTTTGCTTCAATTTACGAGTATAATTTTAATTTTTTATGAATTATACTTTTCGTTATTTTTCGTACTTCGTTTCCCATTTTATATTTATGCAAAGCATACTTCACAGGAATATAATTCAAAAGTTTTCGTTTACTATATAGTCGAGCAAAAAAAAAATACGAACGTTTTTTCTTGTTTTCAATATTGTGTAACAAGGAAAGGCGAACAATCCTAAATATATCGTTGTCTCGTACTGCGTTAGCAATTATACGCCAGTACCCAATTATATGCCTAATGCCATTTTAATACAAGAAAATTATCATTCTTATGTACTTATTCTATGGTTAAAGGATGCCGATTGACAAATCCCCGTTGATTGAATTGCGCTGCAATGCGCATCAAGCCTTGTGCAGATGAATACATAAAGTGATTCCCCATCACCTCCATTACCGAGTATTCGTGTATCTACAAATGCAAGTTTTTTACTGAAAGAAGTCGAATATCTTAGTTATATGTGGTTGGTGAGGGGGGATTACGTTTATAAGTACTTACCTACATATTGAAAAACCAGCAGACATTTGTATGGAATAAGGAAGCACCACAATCGGTTGACGCTCTGAAACAGGCACTCGTTTCATCGTCGGTATTAGCCACCCCCAATTTCACTAAACAATTTTACATTCAGTCTGATACGTAATTTCTATTCAAGACTTGAAAAACAGCACCACAAAACCAACTCATAGATTTTGTCTGGGGAGGTTTACATAAATTTGCCTCCGCATTCCGATCCTTATGAACCGAATGATAAACCTGTTTGGAAGCTTATTGTCCCGCACGCTATTGAATCAATCAGTGCGTTGTTCACCACCATCCGCACGTCTTGGAACCAAAAAGACCAGTGAAATGATACAAAGTGATTTGTTTTCGTCAACACTTCACACCGATGTCAATAATTATATCAAATTGTGCCATACGTGTAAACCAAATAAATCTATGAATTATGGTAGCCGTCCTCCTTTAACTTTAGCTTTGAAGTGTTAAGGCTTTTTTTTCTGCTATTTTTTTCTAAAGCTAGCAAACCCCGCAATTTAGTTGGAAAGGATGGAGCCCAAAATGTTTTAATATAGCATTTAATTAGCCTATTATTAGCCTATAATTATCCATACTATCTTGTAATGTTCGGCTGTATGGGTTCTGCTAGCACAAGGTATGTCTAACATGCCGAAATCGATCATTTTTTAAACTTTTTGAACAAATTTTTTAATTAAAATATTCAAAAATTTAATTTTTTGTGTGCGAAATAATAAAACACTTAATGAGTGTAAGTTTGTTTCACCAGGTGCCTACGGCAAATAGTGTTAAAAGTAATCTGATAACGTAAATTCTGCTAATGAATCAATGTTTTACGGGATTGAATATGAGAATGGGGCTTGTTTAGGACCATGTCTACCAATGCTCATGCCCCTATATTGAGTAGTCGTTACAAAATGATATTTTGAATCAATATGATTGCTTTAATATTCAGGATTTCCATATGGAAACCCTTATATGATATAATCCGAAAATATGTGAAATAAATTTGTTATTTGAATTCTGCGGAAAATCCCATTATAAATTATTGGTACACGTGCCTCAAATCGTTTGGCTGTGTACGTCTTACGTATAAGTTAAATTGATATATCGAATATAATTTACATGATAAATGAAAATTGAATGGGAAAATGTTGTAAGTATAATGACGGTATTAAAGCACTTTTCTTTTTATTATTCCTAAACAAATATGTAATAAATTTTTGAGAAGTTTGATGGATATAAGCATATTAAAGCTCACGTGTGGTATACATTTTCTTATATAACACACTTTTATGTATATTTTTAACAAGTACGGTATGTATAAAAAAAAGTGTCCGTTTCAGAACGGTATCAAAAAAATTTCTTTTTTATTTGGCTGTTTTTAATTTATGTGGAAAATTATTATACAAAAAATATTATTAAGAGAGAAAGCTTGACGTTGATATTAAATTATTTTTAAGCTTTGCATATTATAATTTGGATGTTGTTGTTGCGGAACGTGCTGTTTTATAATATAAAATAAATATATTATTATAATTTAGACATTTTTACGCTTCTCTCAGGTTTTTATATATGGTTGTAAATGTTGCTTAATCATGACGAAGGATTAACAAAAAAAAAAAAAATCAGAAGTTTTTTTTTTATATATAAATAGCGCCTACAGTTTACATAACTTTAGTATGGCCATTATAACGTATGAAAAGTGAATTTATTTGAACAAAAAAACCGACAGAAGCAGGTCGAGTTTCTGAATTTAGTTATAATTACCAAACTAGTTTCCAATTGCCAACTACAAGTATAAAAATTCGTTTTCCACCAGCACTTGATAATTTATTTTTAATTTCTGTAGTACTGCATAATAATTTTGTTATTTCACTTATTACCAACTATGGTTATTATTATACATGAAAAAAATTGCACTCGACGAACAAATAATACTACTACTGTACACTATCACTATAAGACTACTGGTCTTGTTCTTGTTCAACAAAATAAATGAAAATTAGATGTTAATGGATTTTGTGGTTTCGAAAAATGTTATTCTGTTAGTTTTCATGTTTGAACTTAGTATACAGTATTCACACACACACATACAAAAAGCTGTTTTTTAATTTGAATTAAATATACAAAAGCTACAAAGTGTACACAGTAAAAAGTTGCAAAAGTCCTATATATGGAAATAAATAGTGGAAGCAGCAATATAAGAAAAATAACACCAACCCGAATACTATTTATTTTGGTTTTGAGCTTTTTGCTGCTCGTGCTTTGGTTAGATACAACTTTATGTTATTTTTATACTTGAATTTAAATTAGTTAATTATCGGAATATAACGGAGAAAAGAAGATGTTATGCAGTATTATGTGTTGTAGAATAACGATTTTTGTCGTAGGGAGCTTTGCATGAAAATTATTTGTCTTTGAGGTTTCCTTGCTTTAACGATTGAATTTAATTATGAAACAATATTTTATGTGTAATTTTTGACAATTTAAATAACTTTGTGTTTAAACAAAGTTAATTTGTTAGCGGTTAAATAAAGTTAATTTGTTAGCGAATGGACAAACAAAATCGCTTTAGTGCACATACGACGATGATTTGATAAATGTTTAGAATAACACCATATATGCGTCACTAGTAACAACTTCTTTTGTTTGTCCTGAAGTGTGTTTTTTAAACGAAAGTTGTTTGATTCAATAGTTTTTTAAGCTAGGGTCGTTTTGTAAAGTCACTTTAATTTTTTATTAAATATGGAAAAAAATGAATCTCGAGCAGTAATTAAAAACTTTTATTTAAAAATGCTTAAAACCGAAAGAAATTATCGATGAGATGAAAAGAGTGTTAGATGAACAAGCAACTTCAAATGCAACCGTTCATGATTGTGTAAATGAATTTAAAGGTAGCCGCTCACAAGTGTTGCTGAATATTCAGGAAGGCCAAAAGAGGTAAAAACACCGTACATCCATTACTACACGCCACAATCAAAACAATGGGCAGCTGATCAAGTCGAATTCGAATTGCTTCTTCATCCACCATTTACTTGACCTAGCCCCATTTGACTTTTCCCTATTTCCATACATGAAGAAATGGCTCGATAGAAAGAAATTTGAGTCAAATGATAAAAAAAATAGCTGAAACTAACGCATATTTTGAAGAGTTTGATAAATCATATTTTAAAGAAGGGATGATGAAACTAAAAGAACTTGGAATTAGTGTATCGTTATATTCTAAAGACTTATCAATTCACCCTCATACATTCGTACATACGATTTCCTGTGTGTTACTTGTTGCCTAAAGTTTCATTAAGTACTCGCACATCTAACCAAATATTTAACAAATCAACATAAATTTCATTCGGCATAACACAAAGTTAATACCGCTAAAGATAAACCAAACTAAGCTTCAAAACTTTCAAACAAATGAGTTTTTATAAAAGAGAAAAATCCGCGGAAAATATGCTGAAAAGAAAGGTAAACATAAGCAAAACAAATAAAAAGCAAAATATAAAGAATTTTTTATGATGTAACTTTATAAATTTTGATTAACCAACATAAGCATTCTTTTCCCACAGTATTTTCCTGCTTGTTTCCCCACATTGTGTATCTTGCTAATTTTTTCGTTATGCGCTACGTTATTTTTCTTCATTTTGATATCCCTCAATTTGCGAGTGGCTTCGGTGTAATACAATAACAATTAAGGATTTGCTTGCAAAGATGAGCTAAAATCTTGAGCCTTTAGTTGGTTGTGGCGTTAACCCGACAAACATTTGTGTGTTTGCATCGAACCCAATATTGGCTTCGGCTCATTCACCGAATCAGTGGCGCGAACGATCGTCGTATGGTTTTAATTCCTGCACGAATTGAATCCTTTGATGTTCAATAATTAAAAGACCTATTAACACATTACGTTCCGCACGAATTTTCATTTGATGTTGTATTGAGTCCTGAGTGTCGATTGTGTACCAAAAATGACAGCGCGAGGTGAGCAAACCGGAAAATTATAGTAGTGGTAATTTTGTTTGTATTTGTTTGCATGCGCGTCATTTTGCTTACATATTTTTTTAATCGATGTGTCAAAAGCAGTTTCGTATGATTCGTACAATTAAGACATATTACATATACAACCCAAAGGCAGATGTTCATATTTATATTTCTTAACCAAAATATCCTTAACGAACAGAGAGAAATTCGTTTCTCACCACTTCTCATGTACTTCAATGTACCTGTTATCCTTCTCCCCCTAAATAACAGTTGGTTGGGACGATCAATAGATTAATTTGTATTGCCAATTTTTTGTCCCTCCTTCTTTTATTTATTATTTATTTTTTTCTACTATAGGGACTTTCGATTGACCTGAACTAACAGAATTGCAATTGAGTTACTATTCACATAATGGAGCTACTGAAGTGAATTCGGGTGTTCGAATCGCACCTCTTCATTTTTGATAAATGACAAAAATCATTTTAAATTTCATTCTTTTTTATTGAAATTTGTTTAATTTTAATTAGAAAAAAACAATAACACACTTTTAAAACAAACCGCAGAATGAACGCAAAACCAATAAATATGAAAAATACAACAAAACCAATCTATCTGATTTAACTACACGAGCAAAATATCTCTTCAGTTAATTCAGTAGCCCAATTTTTTAACTGAAGTGAAGAAGTGCGTATCGAACGCTCAATTCACTTCAGTTGATTCAGTTAATTCAGATAATTTTGTTAATTCAGGTCAATCGAAAGTCCCTTATATATAACAAAACCTTTTACAAATCAGTACAGCAATTTTTTAATTAAAATATTCAAAAATAGTTTTTTACAAAATAGAAAAACAAGTGTTAAGTGAAATGTGTTTATTAATTATTCATCAATAGTGATTAAATCACTTAAATGATGATTGATCTTTAAATTTAATTTTCGAAAATGTTTTTCTCAAATTATTATTGTTATAAACCCTTACATTCCCGTGATGCGGAGCAAGATAAAAATGTGTCTCAAAAAATTCGGGCAAATTATATTTAAATTGCTGTTTTAAAATCTAAAAATATATTTAAATGTATTGTTTATTGTAATAACATAAATGTATATAAAAAAATTTAAATCACAATATTTTATCACTTTAATCTTTTATCACCGTTACTAACGGCTTTGATTCTGCACAAGTACTCGTAACACTTGATTCAGTGATTCCAAAAAATTTCTTAATATACCTTCGGTTTCTTCCTGAAACCGAAACTGTCGGGTTTGAGACTCCTTCAAGCCATTTAGCAGGCTAACTGTATCCTCCTGTAACCGAAGCTGCCGAGTCACCGATGCAACACAAAAGCTCTGCTTATGACTATATGACTATTTAATTTATAACTATCTCTTAAAATTAAAATGTTTGTCTTAAAGGGTAACCAAACAAAAATTTAAAAAAAAATGAACGTAAATTTAATAAAATTATGTTTGCGATAAATGCCGTTTCTGTGCTTTCGCCCATGGAAAAGTTAATTTAAATTAAAAAATTCAACGAAGCTTCGTTAAATATGAATTGTCACTTAATAAAAATTATTAGAGCAAACTTTTGCGATTAAACTTAAAAGAAATGAAAATGTTTATCGTGCTATCTAAAAAAAACAACAAACAGTAAATAGCGGTCACTATACATTCAGTATTTAACAATATTTACGCTATACTCGCTACGAGTATGTGCAGTATGTACAACGAGCGTGTACGGCAAAAACCTAAGTAAAAATAGAAGTACTATTTTTTTATTGTTTTTATTATGAAAGTTTGTTGTTATTTCTAGGGCGCTATCAACTAAAACAAAGTAAAGTCACCCTTAGTGTTAATAATCCCTTGGCTCCTTTTGTCCATACTATCAACCAATTTTTCTGCATACTGTGGTGATAAACTTTTCCATATTTTCCGAACCACTCGCGCTAGAGCGTTCAAACTTTTTATGTGGCACATTTTCCGCTTAATCTTCATGAGTGCCCATAAATTTTGACCGGATTGAAATTAGGTGCCTGAGATGGCCAATCCAATGTTGTGATGCTCTTTTTCTGTTTAAATTTCGAAAAAAGTAGGCTATGGTGTTTTGGATCGTTGTCTTTTTGCAAGATCCAACTAGTCCTCCGCTCCAAACCATTTCAGGATAGATGGTAACAAACCTCGTGAATAAATTTTATTCATGAAAAGTGCGTCTAGGGTGGGTGCTCCACAGTTCGGCCAATCCTTTGTTTTGCTTAGTTCGCCAAACACGCCTTTTAACATTAAAACCCCAAAAGGACGACTCCTGGGTAGTTGGTAAACACAATGTTCGTAAAATCTTTGATGTTCATTAGCCCACTGTAGTCGCTTTTCTACGTATTTTTGTGTTACCAGTGGTTTGACCAAAGTATTTCCATATGCGTAGCGATGTTCTTTCGTATGGTTGTTTTTGGTAACATAGTATTATTTTTCGCCAATTTTGCCACAGCTGATTGCCACAGATTTTGCGTCTATCTGGCAAATCATCAACATTTTTATACATTGAATAATGTATAATCCTCTTCTGTACAAATGTTTTCGACTATTTTATATAATTAGCTGCACTTGCAACCGACATTATTTTTCCTAGCGGCTCTGCATTTAAAAACCTCGCTTCAAATCGTTTGTTATAAATCGTACTCATTTCTTTCATATATGTTATCCCCTAAACAGTTGCAGTTAAACTAATGTTTGTTTTAGAGCGTCCAGTTTTGACGTTTATCTTTCCGCACCTCCTTTGGATACGAAAAGCTATTCTTTTAAATACATAATATATTCTTTTAATTTTTAATTAGACAAAAAAAAATTATAATTACATACAATTAATGTAAGTTTGACATTTCTAAACGCTTACGCTTGGTCATGGTTTGAATACTCAACTTAATCAAGAATTTGGGAAAAATGTATTCCTATGTGTACCAAAATAAACCATAGGAAAGATTTTTAGGAATAAACTGCTATCAAACTTTTTTTCTGAATAGGGAAAAAATCCTGTTTCCTAAAGACACCATAATCGACCCACAGGAATAAAAAACTTAACAAATACAACAACACAACTCAAACAAATTTTAGTGCGTTGAATGTAATATGCATGTTTATATTTTATATAAGAGAATTTGGAATTATTCGTGTATCTTTTTTATTTATAATATATTTATGTACACATATACTAATATGAATATAAAATGAAAAGGAATTTTTACTAAACTGTAGAATTGTATTTTTTCTAAACCTAACCTAAACAAATAATTTAATTTATCGAATTGCGGTAATTTAAACTGCATATAAATAATTTTTATCACATACATATTTGTGGATCTAAATGCGTTTTATTCAAGATTTTAGGAAATGTATCAAAAAAATATTACAAAAAATATATGAATGAATTTAATATTTTAAGTTATCTATATCCGAAAAATCAAATTTCAATAATATATTTTTGTCTTCGTTTCTTACGTTATTCTTGTGATTTTTTTATACCTTCTATGCTTGGCCCTTAACTTGTATTCGGTAACTTCTTCGTTTCTTTTCCCCTTTATGGCCCTATTCCATTTGAAAAAATTATTATCTCAGCAAAACTAAAACGAGACAAAAATATAGATTGACTATAAGGAGAACGGCGCATCCGATTATAGCTTACTGAGCAAATCTTTTTTGTTTTGCCATTCATTTTTTATACAAATATCAACTATTTTTTATAGCAATCAAAAGAAAAACGAATCCCTACTCCTTTTTTATTTTATTGTATACAAATTTTTATAGTGTCAAGTTGTGAGAGGAGATTAAAAACTTTTGTAATTGTGATTATTTTGTGGTTAGGATTTTTGTATATAATAAAATTTTTAAAAAAATGGATAATTACGGTAAGTTTAGTTGAAATAAATTTAATTAGTTATTTCATATTCAAGTTTGTGAAATTTGAAAAGTACATTAAATCCATAGTCCTACTGTAATTTTAACGGCACTGAAGTTAAAAAAAAAATCTTAATTATTTGATAGTTGTACAGCAATCGAAGCTACTTATCCTATTGTTGTGAAATAATGCAAAAGTTGTATTATTATTTACTGTAAAATTTTGGTACCCAGTAAAAATAGTGCGAAAAAAAATACTTCGAAACACAATATTAATAATACTGTATTTTATTATATTTTAGATACCGAAAGAGTTGTGGTTCTAGGAAACGTCATCGTCCAAGCGGCAAGCGACTTGCAACAGTCTGTACAACATTTTTTATCGAATTTTAATTGCCAGACATTCGATAATGAACATAAATTGCTATTAACTGCTGCTTTCTAAATTAATAAGGTTATTAAATTATTATTATTTTTCCTTGAAACAGAGGATCTCACATACAACCCTGAAGCGGTTGCTGCATCATTCCTCATCCAGTTCTACAACGGTATGTTACATTTCAATACAACGTCCTAATATTTCAATCCAATATCTTAATTTAATATTGTGATTTAATTTTGGAAAAAGTAATTGAAGCAGTTCGACTGCGTCCAGCACTATGGAACATTCATGATTCGAATTTTAAAAATAAAAATTTAAAATATCGATTATGGGAAGAGATGACATTTTCTTAATATAAATTGTTTATTATTATTATTTATATTTTACAGATGTACCGGTAAGCCCCGAAGCGTTATCGAAGATTAAAAAATTATGGGAGAACATGAAGGCCAATCAAATAAGAAACGAGAAAAATGTGCGAGTGGCTCGGCAGGTGGGCAACCTACCTATAACTACACCAGCATGTTGTCTTTTGAAGGACACTATCATGCCAAGAAGGTACTTAATCGAAATTTATTTAATTGTCTCAGGTTCTAAGTATGTTTATACATGCCATACATTTTGTCTTTTTAGGTTTATAGAAATAAGTAATTGAGAAATTACTCTGGAAGGGGAAATTAGTATGGTGGAAGCAAATCCTGCATTCAAGAGTAATGTCTTTGGAGTAACTATTACAAGTATCGCACAGCACTCAAATTTTAAACTTTAATACTTATTCACTAAATTTATTATTATGTAAAACTAAATTTTTATAAAATATTTTTGTTAAATTTATCTAATTTATTATTTATTTGATAATTTGTTTGGGTTTTAACCCCTGAGATATACTCGACGCGACCGACGTGACTACCAAAAAATAAAAAGTTGAAATATGTGAGTTTGTACCAAAGGACTCAGAAGTAACAAAAAAAATTGATTCAACTTTTTGTTGTTGTACAATTAAAAGTGACATCTTACAGCAATTTTTAATAAACATTCTACCACAATTTTTTCTTTTCATGTCATTTTTGCTTGTCAAAAAAACATTCGATTACCCAAATTCAAAAGAAAAATGAATTTGAAGAAAAATTAATATCTCTAGTGCAAAAAAACATAATTATATTTGATAAATCCTCAAGCAGTTATAAAAATATACAAAAGAAATTTGAGGTTTGGAAGAAAATAGGAGAGGAATTTTAAGAAACAGGTAAAATTATAAATTTGAGGTTATGCCATAATTGATAATAATACATTTTCTTTGACTCTACAATTATATTATAGATCAAAGCTGTATCCAAAGATGGAAAAGCCTCAGAGACAGATTTTGTCGGGAATTAAAGGCCAAAAATCAGCCTTCAGGAATTCCGCAAATTTAAAAGAAAATTGGGAATATTTTGAACAAATGTTGTTCCTAACCAACTTTATAAAAAATAGAAAATAAGTTTAAGTTTTATTCATATACACACTTTGTATTTATATATTATATTATATTTTTTTTTACTTTAGTTACCTACTTCAGCGATCGTCAAACTGACTTACAAGTCGATTTTGATAATTCAACTGCCACATCTGACGATTTAGATACACAACACGAGACTTTTCCTCGTAAAAGAAAAAAAACTTATCAAGAAGATGATATTGAAACGTCTATAAATGTTACATTAGGCAAGATTACTAATTTTTTAAAGAACCAAAATGTTCCCGAGCAGAGGCAATCCAAAACACCACAAAAGGCAGAGGCAATCCAAAGCATAACAAAATACTTATGTGAACTACAAATCAGAGGTTTGGAAAATAATATTGCCGTTGGAGTGGTACATAATCTTGGTGATAATTAGTCAAATAAATAATATTCTAGCTAGTTAATTTAGAGTTCTTATAGGGTAAATCTTTATTATATTTACCGCCGTCGCATTGAATTCCGTACGCGTATTCACCATTCTAAATGTATACCGTGCATCACACACCGCCAGCATTACCACGCTATTGAATTTTTTATAATTAAAAAATTCAGAACCACTGTGTGAGGGACACTGAACGGAAATATGTTTGCCATCAATGGCTCCAACACAGTTTCGCAAATTCCACTTCTGGTAAAAATCGTTTGAAATTTGGCGTTAATCTTCTTCGTTTGGCTCAGACATATAGAGGGGCGAAAAATTTCACAAATTATCTCGCAAGTTTCAAATATGATCGCTCGAGCTGCTGACCTACCTATTTTAAAGCTCCCCCAGGGAATTGATGTCATACGGCATGAGATAGGTATCTAAAAATAAACGTGCAAGTATGTACATAAACATAAAATCGAAAGTATACCAATAATACTCACGATAGGGTAAAAACTAAACGCTCTTCACAACTTATGGTGTGTTTAGTATTGCGCTTAGTTAAAGCACTTTTCAAAATGGAGAGCAGAAAATCAAAAATTGGTCCTGTCATTCTAGTGTGTTTAAAGAATTCTTCTTCATTTTTTTAATGTTGTTAAACGCCACCTCATAAAAGCCATGGAGCTCTTTCTGACTCAAGTCAAAAAATTTATGTCGCATAAAAGTTTTGTCATTGAGTTCAAAATGAAAAAATTAAAATGAAAATAAAACAATTTAAGGACATTTTTCAAATGTAGATTTTTATTTAAATTTTATTTTCGAGAGAACAGAATAATACAATACAAAAAAAATGTGCGACTTTACAATACAAAAAATTTTGCTATTACGTCTTAGTTTGTGGTACCAGAAACTAAAATCTCTTGTAGCATGGTGCAATGAAATAACAAACTATAAACGAAATGATCACAAAATATTCTCTGCGCTCTCACGATTGTATTTATATTTTTGTAGTGGAATACACTAAAACTTCATATTACGTTATCTAAATAGGCGCATTTCTTTAATATTCCCACTAATTTCTTCTTTAATATGGATACGAAAAATTCAATTTATGAATTAAGAAAATCAATTAAACTTAAATTGATCATAATTTATTAATTCATTATATAATAATTTAGATTTTGTGTTAACTTTGTGAAATTTATTACCGTCGTAATAAGGTGTATTATTTGTCGACTTACATTAACGTCATCATAAACCATTAACTTCATCATAAGGGAAACAAAACCGATTTTTAAGCCGGCTAAAATACGAATATCATGGAATTAGGTACCTCAATTTGAAAAAATTTGAGCGCTCCATTTATAACATCAAATAAATGATGAGCTGGTCGAGCGCTGCTTTGTACTACTGGGATGTGTGCTCAACCGGAATGAAACCAATCTTATGTGTCCCGAGCCTAAATCGTTTTAATAAAACACTGTATTATCATTTTGTTTTTCAATGGACTTTTCTAAAATTCTCCTTGATTGCTTCTGATAATTTTAGGGCTGCTAATAAATTGAATCCTTAGTTTTGATTTAAAACTAGTTTAATCTGTTTTTGATTTAAAACTAGTTTAATCTGCTAAAAAATCTGTTTAATTTTTCCACTATAATAGAACCACAATGAAATCCGATTATTTTCACACCCATCTAACAGTTATAAAATTTTTAGCACAAAAACATAATTCAATGTCTCACTCGAGATAAATTTAATTAAATAAAAATAAAAGCTTCGCACATAACGATATTTTATTACAATATTTATTTATCTCAAGAACTATTTTTTTTATATCCGTTTTGAATTATTGCAAAAACATAAAAATATCTAATGTTTTATCCACTCTTGAAATGCTATCTTGTGTGTACATTTCAAATATAAAAATAAAAAATTCAATCATCTTTAGATTAAATATATAAGAGAATAAAAAATAAATATTAAACATTTTGTATTTATTACTATTTATCTCGGATGATACATTCTATTAAATAAAATTTTAAAATATAAAAGCTCGAGTTGTTAGCTTTTCATATACATATACAACAATGTAATGTGCAACAAAATGAACTTTTCACGTTTGGTATCCATAAAAATTATTACACACGGTACATGTATATAAAACACACTATCTTAAATTTAGAAGGTGTACGAGTATGTGCAAGAAAGAACAAAGAAATCGCTTATACGAGTATTAAATATCCGGAAAATATTCAAGAAATAATCGTGTGCACAGTACGTACATCCAAAGGAGAGATACATAAAGCAACATTTTCGATTGAAAATCACTGAAGTGTATTTTATGTCATCTCGCTATTGCACTCTGGTACCAAGCTTTGTGTATTGCTTCTCTTACAGAATTGTTTTAAAAATTAAACAACAATGGTAATACGAGAGTAATGCATAATACTATGCATGGATTTTTGTTCTGCTGTTATAAACACATAAAAAGGCAGAATTTTTTTTATGAACGAACTAAACAAAAACTATCATTTAACAGATCCGGAATATTCACATTAATATTACTTTTTAGTTTTTGTGCATTCAATTTATTTTGTTTGTTGCGCTGCTCTCACATTTCGGGGTTGAAAACGGAAAAGGAGAATGCGGCAGAAGTATTTTGCAACAAAAAAAAAATTGTATTGTAAATCATTGTTGCTGGTGTGTACTTAAGAAGAACTTTATGACCACATAGAACCACTTTATGGATAGTTGTATTAGTTATTTATGACTACTGTTGTCGGTCTGAGTTGAAATGTTATATACAGTGGAAGAAAACAAATTAGTCCTAGTAAAATGTACATGCATAATAATCTTATAGAACAAAATTTAACTTTAAATTTTTTATTCAAACAGTAAACGACAATTTTTTTATAAACATAAACATTGGCGCAATCATTTAAATTTGGTTTAAAATTTGAGAGTCCTAGTACGCGAACTGAAATATGAGTTTACATATGAAAATGCCACAAGCGAAAACGAAAATGAAATTTTCACCGTTGAATTTTATTTTGCGTTACACACCTTTTAGTTATAGTAAAATTAATATTTTAGCTAAAATTTTATTTCACGTCAACTGCATACAAGCCTTCCCAATATGCAATGCCGACGGAATTCCGTATACATTATCGTGCGAAAACCACACTCTTTCTATGGAAAGGCCTATGTAAAGTATATGGAAATCCGTACTACTCGCCAAAGAAAAGTGTTACAACAATTCCAGTGTGGGTGTGAATCCAGACTAAAAAGAGATAGAAATAAATTGGAAGTTAGATGAAGTTTCGTCGGAAATTCGGGTTTATTCGATATATTTTACAGACTAATTGTACATAGTACTTTTTACGTTGTGGTTTTATTTTGAAATTAAAGAAATTTTTGTTGCATTTTTTTGTAAAATTTATATATTTTTAATTTTTACACTACACATGTAAATTTAAATTTAATAAATCACCCCAATGTATTTACATCGCTCACTCGGCATCCATCTTAAAAAAATAAACATATGAAAATCGTTGTATCAAAAGTATACGTTGTAAATTTGTACATGATGATTGAAATTTAATTTCATTACCTGTTTAGTACAATGTTGCTCATTTTGCGACGATGGCGAAATACGAGCATAATTAGAAAACATTTAAAATTAAGAAAATTGTACTTTAATACTTAAAAAATATTTTAAACAAACACAACATTTCGAAAATAAAACAAAAAAAGTTTTAAAAATTAATTAAAAAAAACTCGTAACTGCGTACATGTTCTTTCGTCGACGTGTCACACGAAACTGAAAAATAAAGATACAAAACAAATCTAATGGGAAATTCTAGCCGTATTTTTTATTAGCGCCCGATAGATGTATTCGGAGCACCCAATTTTCTATGTCAACACTTATATTTAACGCGCTTTTTTTGATATAATTAATTTATTTAACTCCAAACTAATACTTTTCATTCAACTTTTTAGTTAAAAATCGACATAAAAATATTTTGCTCTACCTATTTATCGGGAGCCCTATCCATTTAAATGGGAAATTTGAAAAGGTTTTTATTTTGTAAACCCCTGAAACCATTAGAAACTTAATCTTACAATAAAAATTTAAAATGTCAAAATAAATGGCAAATAGTATATTTCAGGTGATAAATGTTTGTTTTATGGATGCATTTACTTTTCATTTTTATGGTATAGCGAGACCAGTGAATAATAGATGCAGTTTCAATAGAAATTTCCCATTCGGCTCCGGCCGGATAGTGTTCGAATAATAAAACACGGCTTCCATTTACCAAAATCCAGCAAAAAAATTTATGTACTTTAAAAAATTTGTTCCATTTGACAGCAAAAATCATTTTTTTTGATGTACATCAATTTTAAAAAATGTAAATTTTTTCGTAATTTTTTTTTTGTTGGATACCTATACAAAAGGAAATGTCAATTTTTGTAGAAACGTCAATTTGTGTGTTAAATTATAAATAAATTAAAGCATGAGTAATTGAAATATATTTTAATCATTCATTGCTAAATATGAGACGATTATTCATTCGGAAATGTACACATAAAATTTCGTATAGTGGAGTGCACAATTCCTGTCGTTTTGACGTTACATTTCTGAACTTCAAAATCCTATATAATATCTCTAATACATACTTAAAATTACATCAGTTTTTTTGTTCTATTTGAACAATAAATTTCACATTGAAAGATGAAACCAGAGCAATTTACTTATAAATTAAAATTAAAAAAAAAAATTAAAATTTGCTGTTTTCTATGTGGATGCTCCGTAAGCATTAGTCTTTTTTGTCGGTGAGCGATCGGTTTGGAATGGCATCCAGTACGGGGTACTACATTTTCAAAGAAATTGTTGAACTGATTGCGTCACTCAAACGGGACTACATTAAGTTTTCAAACTACCAGGAACAAGCCAAAATCTCTAATGTTGTATAAATAATTTCTGAAACCTTGTTCCTTAACAATATATTTATATTATTTTTCAGATTTTTCAGATTAAATCTGGCATCCCTGGTATTGTTGGTGCTATCTATGGTTGCTTACGGCGCATCTAATTTTTTAATAAGACCCTTTAGAGACAATGGTTATCTAACAAAAGAGCAAAGCGTGTATAACAAGAGACTCAGTTCTGTTAGATCTATTATTGAAAGAGCTTTCGGTCAGTTTAAAGGCAAATTTAGGCGGCTTAAATATACCGACAGTAATAATATAAATTTCGCAATTAAAAATGTAGTTAGGTGCTTGTGTACTACACAATTTTATATTATTAGAAGACGGCAACGCTAATGATTTTATTGCATCTGATGAAGAAGCTGATCAGGAATTTGATGAAATATAAAGAAATTTTATAATTCAAAACAAAAAAAAATCGCATGATTATTTTAACTTGAATCTTATATTAATAATTCTTTATTAAATAAAAAACAATAAAAATAATAGATTTAATTAAATTTTGTCCATTTTTTTTCATTTTCTCATTCCGTTCTTTTTGTATGTTGTTGTTCACTTTAATGGCATTTGTCAATTCAATGGCATTATGAATGACGTCTTGCCGGTATTTCCTTAGTTCGCTCACTCTTCCGCAACTAGACAAACTAGAACTAGGATGACTATTGTCATTGGTAGCTGCTTGAGAATCTGGCTCCAGTGTAGTCGGCTGACCTCTAAGTTATCAGGCAAATTTGCGGTTTTGTCATCTTTAAATATATTCTCAAAATCGTCATTAAGCTTTCAAGATGACATACCACGCCCAGTCTTTGACCGATTTTGCTTAATTTTTATGTATGTCTTTTGCAAGTTGGCGAATTTTTTGTTGATTTCTCCCGCTTCTATGTCTATATCAAGATTTAAAAATTTTAATTGAATTTCTTTCCATAGATTTTTTTTATTTTATTTTTTGGATTTCTAAATTTAAGTTTTCTAGCGGCATATTCTGTAATTAGTAATTTAATATTGGATCGGGTCCATTTTTCATTGCGTTCTAGATTTAGTGTTTGTTCTTCAGATGCATCGACCAATTATTTTCGGGGTGATTGTATGACTAAATTTGCTGAATCCACCGGAACTTCCAGATACACTGCATTCATGGTGTCTACTTCTTCTAGGTACTCATCATATTCACCATCTGGTAAATAAATTACAAGTATAAAAATATTTATTTGCACGCAAACATAATCGTTTATTAAAATATATTAAAAGTGAGGTTAGGGCATTGAATTTAGAAATATTTTGTGTCGTGTTTTGTCCTTTTGTTTAGAAGATATGTTTTTTTAAGCCTAAATATTTACCTCCATAATCGTCAAACACATAACCGTCGAAATTTTATGAATTCATTTAATTTTAATGTTTTAATTTCCAAGTATCACTTTCTTAAAGCAAATGTTCTGCACACAAAAACAAATTATGTTTTACTTAATAAACACATTTTATTAAACACTTGTTTTTTATTTCGCAAAATTATATTTTTGAATATTTTAATCAAAAAAATTTGTTCAAAAAGTTTAAAAAATCGGCAACAGCGTAAAAAGTAAATTATGTTTTGTCAAAAAATAGCGAAAATTCAATCCGAAAAAAATCTACCCAAATGTAGACATAAAAGAATCGCCTCATAAAAGCAGTGAGATCTATCTACATTTTTAGTAAGAAATTTTCCATCCAGCACATGAGATGTGTGAGGTCTACTTTTTGAAGTGAAACTTCTTTGCGCCCGTTGTACACATTGGGATGGGGTGTTGGTCGAGAAACCGCGTCACGCGAGAAAAATTGACGATTATACGTTTTTGTGCAGTAGACACTTTCGCTGCGGGATAGCAGTAGGCTTGTTTTTTCCAATTGGACGCAGAACAAAAACAAAGAAATGAACGTTTATCATTTTTTGTTTGTTGATAAACTAAAATCAGCTGAGAAAGGGAAATTTCTCTTGGGCTGGGATGTTCTAACATCACCATTTTTCGATATTTTATCGTAGTCTACGTCTCTTTCAGCTATAATCAATTTTACTTCTGTTTCGTGTATCAATTATTTCTTCTCTATTGCTATCACAGTCTACTAGAATATATTCGAACTATATCTATTTCACTTATTTTCTTTCTACAATCGAAAAATAATTATTTGGTGATAGAAACACAGTAGAAACATCACAATGTTGCAATCTAGCAGGCTGGTAAATGATATAAAAATTGAAATAGAGATAAATTTTATTCTACAGAAACGAGAAATAAAATTCGATAAATTATCGAAACATGGTGATGTTAGAACATCCCAGCCCATTTTATACAAATCTATTTTGCCCGATTGAGAGTGATAAAACAAGCCTACTGCTATCCCGCTAAATTATGTCACATAGAATTCAACGATGATGGGGAAATTTCAAAATTGAGGCTTATTTTCCCAAATAAAATTGGGCAGAAGCTGCAGAAAAAATGTGCAGGATACGTGATACAACACAATATTGATCGCAATGCCCTACCTGTTTTACGAAGGTCATCCGTAATACCGATGAATAATAATAAAACAATTAATATTCGGAGAAATCATTTCCCATTGGTATCATCATGTTCTATCACGATACATAAATCGCAGGGTGGGGCTTTCGATGAGATTGTTTATGAATACGACAAAAGCCTCTCCATAGAATTAGTGTATGTTGCTTTATCGAGAGTGACGAGTATTAATGGTCTGTATATCACTACAAAAGATGATATCATCATTTTCCTCCATGGAAGAAGAAATTCTATAGATACACAGTGAGAATTTCAAAGATTATCACTCAATAGGCTACCAACAATTATTGAGTCTTTGGGAAGTTTTGTTTCTAATAGGACAGGAATAAACATCGATATTCCGAATTATCATTGCACAGCAAAGTATAAACGAAAGAATGTTGCTGCGGGAGGAGTAGCAATTTATCACAATGAAAGGGGCCGTAATAATATAGTCACTTCTCACATGGATGTTCATTCAAGGGCATCATAATCTCTTGTTAAAGCATAGTCTGCTATTGGAGAAACTTGTATTAGTAAAAGCGTTCAACAAACTGGTCGACAATTCGTAGTTGTAGCGTTATACAACTCTCCTGGTAAAACTGTGAACCAGATCATAAAGTTTATACACCAAAATTTATTAATTTATACCAGAGAAGGTTCCGCACTGCTCGATGAAAAAATTTTCATGAAATCCCAATGATAAAGAGCGGCGATTTCAACATCAATTTTTCAGATGAAAAAACAGTACCATTGATAAATTTTCTAAAAGAAAAACTAGACTTGGTAATGTCGAATGATAAGAATCAAAGTACGACCAAATAATACGGAACGACCATCGATGCTGTATTTAGTAGATATCTTGAAAAGGTGGAATCTAGAATATTTGTTAGTTACTTAAGTTATCATAAGCCGATTGTATCTTTCCTGAGTGTCGATTTTGTACGAAAAGCGACAAGCGCGAGGTGAGCAAACCGGAAAAATAGAGTATTGAACATCTTGATTGTATTAGTAGGCGAGGCGCATGCGCATGATCATGTTTTGATTTTTTGAATTGGCATTTCTATGCGTAAACATTTCACAGTTCTCATATTTTTGAATTAATTTGAAAATAATTCACAGATTTAAATATTAAATCATAAACTAATATAAAAACATAAAATCCTAAAACCATAAAATATTTGTTCATTCCACCGCTGAAAACCAAGCGAATAGAAGAGGTGAGTAGACGTTAGTATCAAAAAAATTAAACCGATTCAACCGGATCCATTTATTTTGGTACCTACCAATACCACTACAATAATAGGCCGTTTTTCAATATAGAAAAATTACATGAGTTGGTGTAGGTAAATACAAACAAAAACATGGGCGTCATAGGATGAACAAAAAATTACATGGGACAAAAAAAAATCTTTACTTGTCCCAATAAATCTGGTTTATTATCTACAAACATAATTTATCTGAAAGATCACGATAAATATTAATATTTTGAGAAATATTTCCAATAAAAATATTTCCCTACTGAGAAACTTTTCATTTACTAATTTACTGATAAAGCAACTACACAATTTTTCAATGAAACGTGTGCGTATAACTTTTTTAATTTCTCTTAGCTCTCAGCACTTGTATTATTTGTTTTGGATTTGTTTCACGACATACAGTACCGAAGAAAAATAGTAAACTTATGCCTCTATTCCACCAAGAAATATTTACTGTCAGTAAAAAATACTGAAAAACCGGAAAAAGAAAAATTATATAAAATTACATTAGAGTGAGCAAGACAAATTTTTCATTTTTTTTTATGTTATAGCAAAATTTTATAGTTAAGATTTGACAGCTACAAAAAACATAACCAAACAAATATTTTTTTTTCGTTTATTGTGTATGCTGCTGTAAGACTGTGTTACAATTTAATTATATTTATTTGTTAATCTGTTATTAATAATTTGTGTATTACGTGTATTGTGACAAAAAGTGATTTGACGATTTAATATTTTTTTAAATAAAAAATACAATTCGTATAAAAATACAATTCGTAAATAAAAAATACAATTCGTATAAATGAATAAATTTAAGTGCGATATTATGAATATAATATTCACAAGCAGCGACGAGGAGGAGGAAGTTAACATCCCTCGTAAGAAACGAAAATGTTGGGTACGTCCGTATTATTTGGAGCGAGATTCAACTGGCGGCTATAACTGTATATTCAAGCAGTTAAAAGAAGACCCGCAACTCTTTTATGCCTACACTCGCATGAATTTGGCTAAATTTGAAGAGCTCTTAGCTATGGTTGGCCCAATAATTGAAAAAGAAACTCTACTTAGAGAGCCTTTGAGCCCCAGTCTAAGATTGGCCTTAACGTTAAGGTATATATCATATAAACAATTTATCTTTAAAATAAACCTGTACAGAAACGAGTACAAATATTGCTCGTTCATAAATATATTAACGTAAACATTTATTCACATAGATACCTTGCCACTGGTGAATCTCAAACGAGTTTGGCGCTTTCATATAAATTTTCGCAAACTAGCGTTCATAGAATATTATGCGAAACCACTAAAGCCATTACCACCGTGTTAAAATGCAAAGTGTTCCCTGATTTGACGATACCCTATTTTAAGAAAGTAGCAGCGGGGTTTAATGAAAGATGAAATTTTCCAAATTGCATAGGAGCAATTGACGGGAAGCACGTTACGATCCAAGTAAGTTAACAAAAATGGTAAATCTGTACTTTTTATTAATTTTATTTTAATTCAGGCACCAAGTAATTCGGGATCGGAATTCTTTAATTATAAGAAAACGCCTTCTATTGTCTTAATGGCGATTAGCGACGACGACTATAATTTTATTTGATGTGATATTGGCGCTGCCGGCCGGCAAAGTGATGGGGGTGTATTCAGAGAGAGCAAATTTGGACAACGATTTTATGAAAATGCTCTACCGTAAGTAATAATTAGAATCATACACACAAACGTACATACATATATACTTATGCATGTATATTTATTATTACATACATATATATTATATATATGTATATATAAATATTTTATTAATTTTAAATTATACTATAGGATTCCCGAACCATCCAACGTGACTGCGAATTTCCTTTCTGTTCCATTTGTGTTTGTAGCCGATGATGCGTTTGTATTAAATCCGAATATGTTGAAGCCATACAAAACAATGCAGACGACAAAACAAAAAAATTTTAACTATCGACTAAGTCGCGCCCGCCGAATTATTGAAAATTGTTTTGGTATCCTGTCTGCTAAATGGCGAGTCTTTAGATCACCCATAATAGCCACAATGTGAGTTTGGTAGAGGATATTGTCCAGTGCTGTGTTTGCCTACATAATTGGCTAAGACAGAATACTGCCAATTATGTTACACCCGACCTTATCACACAGGACGTAAGAGGAGTCATAGTACCAGGTACATTTTATTATCTCCAAGTAATATTTAAATGAAAATTATAATAAATATATTTACAGGTTTTTGGCACAATCAGGAAACTAATTTGTTGTCGCTTCAACCAATGAACCGAAATTCAACAACGGCTGCAAAAAACACACGCGATAAATTTGCAGAATATTTCACTGGGGAGGGACAAGTGGAGTGGCAGCACACCAAAATTTAAGGGCATGTGGAAGAGCGGATGTAATGATTGGAAGAAATTTATTAAAATATGAGTATTGTTACATATGTTAAATAATGTGTTTTAGTTGCTTTAGTTTAGTTTAATTTTTTTTTTTTAGGTGACGGGACAAGATTCGCATAGGGTGTTGAATGGTAATTCTAGTAGTATAGTTATAAATTTATCAAATATAAAAGTGTGTTTTTATCTACATATGTTTTTTACAGTCCGTAAGGTTTTTATGCCTAATGGAAGTTTATATATTATTTAGTCGATTTGAAGAACTTCCATATGTGCTTTTCCTTAATAAATGAATTAAAAATTATTTATAATGTTTTATTTATGTTATTGTGAGAATTATGCTAACTTGTCGAACACGTCACAAAAGGTCAAGTATGCCTCTAGAATGAAGCGTTTACTTAATTTACGGAGTCAATCGAATGAAATCGTAGTGTAGAATGTAGTTACTTCACGAAGCTGTAGTGTTCATAGTGAGTCTGTGTTCCTTGAATTCTAGGTGTTATTAAAAAAAAATTATTAAAATTTCTTATTTTGGGTGACATTTTGATATCATGAATCCAGTCTAATATTTTGAACAATTTATTGAAGCCACGAGACGAGCGGGGGAGAGGGGAGGGGACAATTTTAGCAGGATGTCACGAAATAGTAAAAAGTACATTAGTGGTCTACTATATGCAACTGTTAGGTGAAGGGAAATGTTAATTAAATTAACTTAATAATATAATTTAATTAGTTGAATAAATATTTTAAATAAATTAATCCAAATTTAATTAATTTAGTTAAGTTAATTAATTTAAATAATTCATTGTCAATCTTTAATTACTTTAACTGAAAGCAAATTAACAATATATTCATAAAACCAATTATTATACAATGTACTCGTTTTTGATGTCCTGTTCCGTGCCATATGCCTTGTGATGTCCTGTTTTGTTACATCCTGTTTTGAAACGTGCCCTAGTGAACGGATTCGAACCAGAAGATAACCGATTATGCAATATCAAATACGAGGTGGTCAACTCACATGGGACGAAGCGCGAGCAAAATAAAGAAGAAGTAACGGAGGAGCTTACCATATTTCCTCTTTCACGCAGCAATTTTGGAATTTGTAAAAACACAGATTTCTAGATTTTATAATTTATTAAGGAAAAGCCTTATGGAAGATTAAGGAAAATTCAGTAAAAAATCTTCCATTAGGCATAAAAACCTCAAAAAACATAAAAAAAACTCAAATTCACACAGTCAAAATATAAAATTTTAATATTTTTATTAATTCACGTCCTTGATTGACCCATGACGACTGTCCCTGGAAGACTAGCCCTGAAAAAAAAGAATTTAAATCGCAAAATAAAAATATTTGGAACGATACTTCCTCTTATTAAATTTGCGATCGGCTAAAAGACGCGTTTTCCGGCTCCATAATTTAGGTATTTTCCTGTAACAAATTAAAATAAAATTAAAAAACTGATATCTTTAAATTTGTATCTAGTTAGGTACCTGCTTTTTTAATGCATCGCTAACCACTTTCAACATATCTTGCTGTGCTTGAAGCCGGGATAGCATGCGCAATCTTTTAAGATATGGTTTAATCATCCCACAAAATGATTCCAGCTCATTATCGACCGAGTCTCCTTGCTGTCCTTCTAACGTGCTGATGTACCGACGTTTCAATTCTAGGTTCTCCTCCTGATGGCTCTGGTGCCTTTTTCTTTTATTATTTTTTGGACTCTCGTTCGCTATTAGTGGTGGTGGTGACGGGCTATAGTTGCCACAAATCTCTGTTGACCTAAAAATTTATAATAATTTAATCATTCAAATTGTACATCAATTTTTACATTGTACAACAATGAATTACACTTACTCTCTTGGCGCTGCGGTGTCATCAAGGAAGGACAGTTGCTTTGAAAATTTATACTCCTTTACAGAGCCTCCTGCAGAACCACTTGCTATTCTTTATTTAGCTCGAGTATAAGTGGCTTTCAGGGAATCCCACTGCTTGCGGACCATTAAAACATTTAATGGGTGTACATCAATATCTGTTAACATTTATAGAATTTTGTTAAATCGAAATAAAGTATGAGTTTATAAAACCTAATTACTTACTCGCATCGGTCGTTACTTCCTCCCACAATCTATTTTTATAATTTTTATTCTTAAATTCGATGCACCGAATGTTCCACAGTGCCTGTCTCGATCTCACGGCCTCAATTATCATCTCTAGGTTAATAAATAAATTTATTTGTTGTATATCCCAACAAAAACAAATCATAAAAATAAATATTATACCTTGCTGTAATTCGGTGAATTTCGACTCGATGCTATTTACCGATCCAGATGAGTTGGCATCTTGAGTAACCTCTTCGCATCCAACCTCTTCGCATCCAACCTCTTCCAAACTAAAATCTTCAGTGTAGTTCGAGAAGTAATGCGACAGTGATCCGTCGTTCGTATAACTTCCACAGCTATTCTCGAATAACGCATCGACACGAATATCCTCGAGAACAACAATTTTGCTACTGTCTAAAATTTTAAAAAAACAAACATGACATTAAAGAATTGGTCAACTAATCCAATTACATTAGTAGCTTTCCAATCGACCACCGCAAGTACTTGTAAGCGCGAAAATGTGTATTGGGTAAAGTGTCGATTGGAAGGCACAAAAAATTACAAAAGCAAAACATAACCTACAAATGTGTAGTTTATTTGTGATAAATTTTTAATAAAAAATATCTATTCTGGAATTTTATTAGTGCTTCACATACGGCATTCAATTATATTTTTGAAAGAAAAATACTACACAAATCACCTAGCAGACAAATTTATTGTAACTGCTTTCAACTACTCATAATAAAAAGGACAGTTGTGAGTAGTTAATTTAGCAAAGACAAAAACCTTAAGTACTTGGTGGTCGATTGGAAAGCAACTATTATTATTTAATATAAAATAATTCTACCAAACTTACCATTTACAGCCATATTAAAAGTTGTTTATATATGTATATTGTAATCAAAAAAATAAATACAATACACTCGTATGTACACTACACGTATTTCACTTGTTAATAATTTGTATTTAATTTAATTTAAGTATATCCACTTAATTTTATGTTTCTTTTTGTAATTGTTATAAATTCAATTTTATTTCACATATAAAATGACAGAAAAGAACGTTACTATAAAATAACTATAAAAAGAACGAGTATATGTGTGAGAAAAATATTTCCTATCGCTACACAACATTTCTTTAGATGTATTGTAATGTTGCCATAAAAAGTACTTTGGTTAGATATTTTTTAAATTTTTTATAGCAACATCACGACCACATATACAAATATTTTGTCAGTAAATTTTACTGATTTTATTTTCTCTTTCATTCTATTACGTAGGTTATCTATATTTTTATCTCGTTTCGTTTTTACTGACAGTAAATATTTCTTGGTGGAATAGAGGCATTAATTTCACACATTTTATTTGTGTAATGAATTTTAGATTAAAGGGTATAATATTTTGTATGATACAATAAAATTTTTATTTATATTCGATTGTGTTTTGTATATTATGAAAATGAAACAGGAATATTTTACCACAGCACACATAATACACAAAATTATTATGTGTGATATTCTACCTTCTCAAGTTTCAATATTGTGGAAAAACCGTATCCTAATTTTTAATCTTTACTTTAAATTTTACACAAGCCCACAAAAAAATCCATTGTCTATAAAGTTGGATTTGTTTTAGTAATTATGTACAACCAACTAAATCATGCAATTGGGCTTATCATTAGTATTGATTGATTAAAATGTATTTATTTATTACACCGTATTAATTAAAAATCAAGTTTTATTTGAACAAAAACAAAACACAAAATATTTTGTTGTCATACGCAAAGACGTATAGCCATCCCCTTCAACATATTTTGGTTTGCTAAAAAAGTAAAAAAGCATGCAGCGGCAGTAAGAAATCTCGTATATTTTTGTTTTTCTTTTATTTGTTGTTACGGTGTAAAACTAAGTTGCTGCTTTAATTGGAATATTACTAAATGAAAAGTTTTCTCAAAACAATTTTTTTTTAAATAATTCAATAACAAAATATCCCTATTTATTTTTGACAAAGTATTATTCAATTTAACTTGAACGATACAAACTATTTATTAAAAATAATGAAATAGTTTTTTTGTTGCCATGTATTTTTGTTTCGTGGCGTATGGAATTCTCATTTCTTTTTGTATTTACCTATACCAACATAATTATTACAAGAAATGGCCTGTTATTGTAGTGGTATTGTACCTACCATCGCAAAAATGACAAATAGAATGCACTGTATATGTGAGAGAGGAAAACACACAATACAAATATAAAATTGTGTATTTATACACCGTATATGTACACGAAATTCTTGCTCACCTCACCAACTCGCGCTGTCATTTTGCGTACAGAATTGATACTCTGGAATACAGTACGATTTCTAATGACCAACCAGAAAATGACCACGATGAAAGAATGATTATAGAAGAAATTACTGATAATGATAATATATACATAGGTGTATAATATAATACTAAAGTCATAATATATTGAAGAGAAATATTGAATAACAGGGAAAAATGTGTTATATTTCATTTATGTATCCTGTCTGTCTGTCTGTGTGCGTGTGTGTGAGCGAATGGCGAAAGAAGTTTCACTTCCACCGCCTGGTCCGACGCAGACCCAAATTTTTTTCTGATATCTCAACGTGCTGGATACGCCCAATGTTTCGGTACAATATTTTCAAGTGAATAAATTTTGACATGTGGTTTTGTTTGAGAAATTTTTTTCTTATGTATAATTTTATAACAGAATGAATTACATATGTTGATTTAAAATTATAAGCTTAATAACAACCTATGGAAGAAATGTTTGAAACGCAGTTTTTAAATGAAGACCTTTAGGATACCATCTGCGAGAAAATCGCACTAATAAAAGAACTGGCCTTAAAAAAAAGGTGAAAAAAAATATTTCATTTACGAATGGTGAGTAAAGGATATTATTCAACAATTTGGAAACTAGATTTCAAACCTCGCCGTAACTGCTCAATAGAAAGAAGTGGCAAGTTGGCATGCAGAAATCCGATGAAACCTATACGATGTAAAAGTATACATACATTCAGTAATATGCACGTTCTTTCGAATTCCAACAGTGGACGATGATAGGCAATCAAGCAGAGTTGGATGATAACCTACTGTTTTGCAAACTACTACATCAAGTTTAACTAATTTTACTATTGTTTGATGTAAATAGTAATAAAATTTAATATTTTCTTCTAGAAGTTTATGATATAACAGGAAAACTCTCAAGTCACAGGTTTCGAATAAAATTCCTGTACTGATCGATAAAAACGACGAGAGAAGTATGCAGAAGACGGCCGAAAAAGCATCATTGCAGATGAAACATCAAGTTTAATGGGCCATTTTAGAAAGAATTTGTCGCTATTTGCCAGATCTATACGTCGCGTCGGCATGATCGGTGTTCAATTTAGCCTCCAGATAATGGAGAAGGTAAAACAAAATAAAATTAAAAATTAATTAATTTTAATAAAATTAAATAATTTTTTTTTTAAAAACCGCCCTTCCTTACCATTCCAAGCTTCCAGCAGGCGAATTTAAATATTGCATTAATAAAAGGTAGCGGATAATTTTAGCAAAATTGTTTTGATGCCCAGGTTGCGTTCTAACACGTTGGAGTACATTTTGCATCCAGACGCCTTCGACTATCACTCCGTGTTCGCTGTATTTATTAATAAGGTGCGGAGGATAATAGGTTAAACAATTTCGTTCTAATTATGAAGTGGACATCAACTGCTTATAACTTGTTGTGTTCTGTTTCGTCACTAGAACATTGTTCGACCTAAACGAAGCCATTTAGAGCATAATAATCGAAACGCGTTCTCCGGTTTTTTTGAAGCATATGGCTTCATGATTCTCTCGGGAACAAGAAAAAAACGACAATGATTTATTTTCACTAAAAAGAAGTTCAGGAAATTTCATCGTATTTTGAATAATTATTTGGCCAAACTTACTATTTGTGCAGACTCCAGAATCAATCATCTTACTACCACATGTTCCAATGCCGAGATAACATACGATGCCATGGAACCCCTATAAAACCATATCAATAACAAAATATTAGTAGCAAATATAAGCACCAAATCTAATAAATATAGTAACGCAAACCTTATAGGTATAAAACAAGCTTCCTGCATTCTTCGAACATCTGATAGATGCTTGCCAGCTATTATAACACCGATACAGTTCGAGAAATTCCATTTTGCATTAAAATTGTTGAAAATATCAACAAATTTTTGTGGATTTATTTCCTCTAATTTTAAAGATCTACAAATAGTCCCGCATACTCCATCTATTATAACACGTACATGTTGTTTGCTGGTATCGCTGCAGAGAACTACTTGCTAAATATCTATAATTTAAAGTTTCAAAAGCACAACAAATTAGAAAAAAATATATAGGTACAAATAACAACACTTACTCTAAAGCGATAATTTAAGTCTTGTGTTTCGTCTTCATTGTAATAATTATAAATTTAACCTCATAGAGTAAAACAACTTGAGGGCGCCTATGAAATTTTCTTTTTAGTTCATTAGTTTGGATGCCATTTTTGGCCTTTGAATAATAGGTAGCAAAATCTCGTTTATCAAGCTCTCCATTGACTGTAAGAGCGGCTCCTTGCTCATTTTCGAAGGAAATGGACCAATGATGCCGCCGGTCCTAAATCCACACACAGTCACTCGTTGTGGCTTCTTATTCGTCATTACGTGTGGATTTTCTGAGCTCAGAATGTGACAATTTTACTTATTAATGTAGCATCCGAGCTGAAAATGAGCTTCGTTGGAAAGGATGATTTTTGGTAAAAACTCTCATTTTCTTCCAAGTGTTCCACATCCCAATTAGTGAACCGAAAATGCTCGGATGATCCTTTAGCTTCAGCTGCTGCCCTAATTCAGCTTCGTATGCCTTTATACCGAGGTCTTTATGCAAAATTCTTAACACAGAACTGCGTGAAATGTTCAATTCTTAAGCACGATGGCGGGTTGATGTTCATGGATACTCAGACTCATTCTGAGCAGCACTTCTAATCTTTTCGTTTGTACGGTTTTAGCAAATAGCAATCCAGTTTCACGAACTTGCTTCACAATTCGAATTTTTCATGTAAATATTATCTTACTTGGGTAGAAGAGTCACCACTTTGAAAGTAAGTTTTCAATACTTCCCAATTTTGTTCAAGCGTAAACCGACCCATTTCATAAATGTCAAACATTAAACTAATTTTCTGACATAACACGAATGACGTAAGTGTTGCCGCACTCGAAATAACCGGTAGTTGGAATGACAAACGTTAGATGGCAATGTGTGCAAAAATTGTGTGCAAAAGACGAAAAATCTCGTTCGAAAATCACTGGAATCTTTTTGCTTAAATCTGAAGCTTCACCATAATCTGTCAATCCATCTGTGCTGTAGAAAACCAACAGAAATTTAGTCTGCGCGGAACCACATTCGCATGATAAGACCACTATTTTTTACGTCGGTAATGCAGCTAATGATAAATCTGCAAAAATCTCGTGGTCAAAATTTTTCATAATTACTGTACTTTAATTTATTAACTAACGAAGAATAAAAATTAATTCTATGTAAGTCCCGATGCGTTCCTTTACCACTCATGCAATTTTGGTGAGTTATTGTATGCACACCGTCGATGGTTTCTGAGTTTGTATAACTAGGGCTGGACCTCGTCTAAGGGCCTCGGTTCAAATTTTTCTCGGTTCAGTGTCCCTGGGTCGTGACACCCTTCTAAGTTTACATAAGATTCAATCAATCACATTCAAACTATGCATAGGATATTTATGCCAAAATGAATCGATGTGAATTCTATAACAAAAAATCCAAATTGTACATGTGTTAGTTGCCCTCAATAGCTTAGCTGTCTTTCTTGATGCTTGATCTGATCCAGTACAGTTCATTTTTCATGAAAAAACGCAAAGGCGCCGACTAGATTTCAAATCAAAAATTTGTGATTTAAAACAAAATTTAGATCAGGTTTTCCATATAAAATTTGATCTGGTCCGTCAAATATTAAATTATTATTAAAATAATTTGAGTGAGTTTTATTATATACTGTTAAATTTAAACTAACATCATGTTTGAAATAAAAAATTAAAATTTGAAAATTAAAACTTTAACAGCAAAAATATCAGAATTATTTATTGTAAATTGCACTCAAAATATTGAGTATTTTATCAATATGAACCAACTCCCCCACTTCCAGTTATTGGTGCAAGGTTCCATCATATACGTCGAATTGGGAGATCTTCATAATACCGGAAAATTTTCTTTAAATATAGGCTAATTCGAGCTTTAAGTGGCTTGTTATTGACCCAGATTAATAGAATGCTCAAAATTTACGGTGGAAAATTGCTTTAACAAAATTAATTTTTCTCCGCTCAGGAAAGCCGATACCAGATACTAGAATGTCTATAGATTCGACCTATACAGTGGTATGTTGCCCCAATCTCTGGAAGAACAGCCAGGTTATATTTTCTTCACTAGGGAAAAGCGAGTGACTTGTTATTGACTTGAGTGTAAAATTGCAATAAGCCCAATTATAATTTTTCTATTAAATCTTTTTTTTTATTTGTTAACATTGATCTTTAAGTTATTTAAATATTTTTATCGTGTTTATTATTTTGTTTAAATATTACTATATAAGTTATGAATTTATTTAATAAATTTACAATCTTTAATAAAATTTTCACTAATTTGCATTTAAAAAACTTTAACAGTGTAAATCACCAAACTATTCTATTTCCGCTATTATTACCGTTTGGAACCGTTTACGTGAAATTTTTTGTTAAACAATTTCAAATGAGCAGGGTTTCGTAATATTCTAAAGGGGTTGGCCCTCTGAGTATACATGGCCCTATACAATTCTTTTAATATTTCATACAATTCTTTTCTCATAATTTCTGCAATTGGGAATGGAATTGCCTGCGCGAACGGAAGAGAATGCTGTTGACTCTAAAATAATGTACGAAACGAATTGGGTTATCAATTGTATCGTTTTTTGAAAAAAAAGAACGTCTTCTTCTAGAGCTGCTGAACCAAGTGAACAGAGTGAGCCACCACCGGGAAACAAGGACTTACGATAGTCGATCAATAGGCAAATTCAAAGCTTATTAAATGCCGGGGTAATTTAGCTAATGAATAAATAAAATTAACCAATAAAAAAACTTTGTACAACATAAAACATGTAGTCTTAGTTTTTAGCAACGGGGACTACTATGTAGTATGTGGTATACCAACACCGTCGGAAGTGTAATCTATGTACTGAACATATAGTTCTTCAATTTCATTTATGAATATAAGATTTATTATTAAAAAGTTTTGTTAACGATGTCGATTGAAAAGTTTAGAAATATTACAAACACAAACAAACTGAATAGAAGTATGACTCTTTAGAGAAAAATGGAAAGCGTTTTTAAATTCCGACCACTTTTAACCCCTCTTGGTATAATATTTTTTATCAAAAATTTCTTTGTTAGAAGAAATAATATTTGGTATTTTTCGGGTTAAAAAACTATGTATGCAAGAAATATCCACTAAAACTTTATATTTTTTCTTAATTTTATCAAAGTTTTCTGTTTTGCGAACTTTTCAAGAACATTTTAAGCAGATTTCTAGACATTTTTTTGTGATAAAATTTCCATTGTGCTGAAAACGATGAAGTAGATTTTGTTGTATATACAAATAGCGCCGCACACAAAATCGTTAAAATATATTATTTGACTTATGTTCTTAGTACTTTCCGTTATTTATTCTTAAATATTTTCTTTATTTATTTTAAGTATACTTAATAAATAGATTTTAAATTTGAAAACCTATAGTATTGTAATGCCAAAGCAAATAAAATTTATTAGGGGAATCAAAATTTTTCCACCCCCGCGATTTTATAAACCGATTTATGGCGCTATTATTTTAGTAATAAGCATAACACATTCAATGTAATTAAGAATGGATGGGAGCGGTACCGAATAGTGTGAGGCCTCTCTAGGAAAATATCAAAAGCTCGACGTACCACTTTATTTACATATTCTCGCAATAAATCGAGATTGAATCAATAAAATTGAAACATTTATCAAAAATATTATGCGATATACATAAATTGCATAAGAGCCCAGCGTTTTTATACGTTTATAACACAGAATATACATATACATACTCGTAATAATTTGGCTGTCTATAAAAAAAAAATTCCAACATAAATAATTTTTTTTTTATTTTTATGTTTATTTGCCGCTCGATTTTTTATTTTCCGTTTGATTTTCGCCAATATTTTTTTATTTATTTTATTATCAAACATAGAATAATTTTATTGATGTCTACTTTATGTACAAAACAAAAAAATGCTGGATATAAAAAATTGAACATTAAAAATATTAAATATTATAGAGCTTTATAACAAAAGCAACAATAAAATAAAACTTGTTTTGTAAACTATATACATGAATATATTATACATTAACATGAAAACATATTATTTAATTAAAAAGAAAATAGTTTATGCATTTAAAAAAAGTCATAAAAAAAATTAAAGCTTTTTTTTAAGCTTTATCCGTTATACGTACGTATGATAGAAAAGCACACCAAATTGCTGCTCGTCGCTTTGTTTGTTGTTGTTCGTTTAGCAACATACATTTTTATGTTTTCTAGTATTTTGTGTTTTATGTTTTAGCGGAATATAATATATTTTTTTATGTTGTGTATGTACTGTATTATGTACTTATCAGCGAAATAATTAAAATTGTGTTCGAGATGTAGATTAATTAAAATGTGTTTGTCTGTTATATGTATGCGTAAATATATTCTATGTTACGTACTTGTAAATACATATCATACATAGAGGCACAATGTAATGATAAGAGTATAAATCGGAGCATGTGTCAAGTATTATCATCATGTGTTTCATTATTTTATTTCAGATCATAAAACGATTTCATGATACTTTGGTATATTTATAACAGCCACCTACAATTAAAGCTTAAATCTACTTGAAATATAAACTGCTGTTGCAATAATAGCTGTCTTTACTTGATAAAAATTTGATTTGGATTTATTTTGGATTATTTTATTCCCAAGGAAACAGCAAAAAATAATTTTTAGATTTAATTTTGTTTATTGGGTTGGTAGCAGACAATAGCAATTACACTGTTTGTTCATGCGAATATGAAATGTCACTTTACCATGTGATTTGTGTTAAAATTTACAGGGATTATACGAATAAATTTATATTCAGCATTGCTATACCAAACTAATAGTCGTGCGGTTAACTATCAGCTTCTCGTAGGTGCTATCGATTTTCTTTTTGATAGCACTGATATTTTAGATAACCTTTTTGTGGTTGAAGATTCTGATCTTATGACACACTGAGGTTAATTACCATTATGTTGCTGCGAAAGCACGATCTGCAATAGAAACTTTGATTACTGATAACTTTTCAAATTCTGGTTTGATGCAGATCAGTACCGTCAAGGGTAATCTAAATATGTAACTTGACTTAGTATTCTCTTCTGGTGCCAAGAATTCCAAAGTTTCAGAAATGAATTTGATTCTCAGTACAATTGACTGGTATCATCCACCATTTTTAATTACATTTCCCAGCGAGCAATGTAGATTTAACTTAGTTCTAATTTCAGTAAAGCCGATTTTAATAAGCTTAATGAATTATTAGCTAACACCGATTTTAGAACCATTCTCGATAATAATCACACCTGGAAACCCAAACCAAATTCTCAATTTTTATGTCGTGATGGTTGAATGTTTTGAACAGTCCATTCCTTATACAGTACGAAGAAACAAACTGGCTGGTCCACCATAGTACAACAGGGAATTGCGTTCACTGCCCAATCAGTGAAAAAAAAGTGGGGAAAATTCTTAAAGACGAGATTGAACTTGGATTATTTGAACGTTTACATACACACTTAAAAATTTTGCAGCGGTTTTCGATGTAACCCTTGCATCGAGGCGTATACGAAGGAATCGTGTAGCACATTTAGAAGCAAAGCATGCATTGCAATTATTTACGATATAGTTGCGTCTAAAACTAATGTAACACGTGTGTCGAAAGAAAATTTCTATATAACCTGGGGTTAACAAATGTTTAGCGAATTTATAATAATTCGCTAAGACATTGTGTATATCCTTTCAATATAAGATTAAAATATTTTTCATATATTTGTAGTTTGGTGTCTGGTGAGCATAATATGCTGAGTGCTGATTTGACGCGACATCTGAATTTTTGATATAGAGATTTTGAAATCTCATGAAGCATATAATATAACTAAACGAGTTTTTTTATAACAAAATTCGTAAATTTCTTCTAGTAAATTTCTGTAAAATCTTTTTTACAGTAGAAGCAGACAAAATCTAATTCAAAAAACATGTGCTTCACATTTCTTTTTTCAATGTAATTAGTATCAAAATAATTTACGACACATTTTGTTTGCATTGAACTCCACTCACATTACGATACAACTGTATCGATACAGTTTCAATGTACCCCTGCTTCACAATTAGACATAAGTTTCATCAGTTCGTTTGAAAAGTAATTTATTTCATATTTTAATGCAAACTAAAACGCTTTTGTTAAAATGCAAAGCTTACTTCTAAAATCGATATACTTTTGCGCTGGATTCATATACGGAATTATTTGCATCGCATATCAAACTTTTTTTCGAGTGTGTACAATCGATTTTCAAGCATGTCTCATGAACTCTATAAACATCGGTAGCATGCAGTCAGTAATCATCGCTGACCCTAAACGGCTTTGGCAATTTGTAAACTACAAGAAGAAATCAGACAGATACCCTTTTATGATGAAGTTCAGTGATTATTATTTTGGTGACCACAAAAGCATTGCTGGCTTTTTCACCAATTTCTTTAATACGGTCTACTCCAACAACGATGACGAGCCTGGTGCAGATTGCTTCAGTTACATGAATAACAGCGCTCTAGCATTTCCTGTCTATATTTAAATTCATCTTGATACGGTGGCAAGGAGCATCACCAAACTAAAAGACGATTTTTCCGCTGGCCCCATGGCTTCTATCGTTTTAAAAAACTGTGTAAACTAGTAACTACCACTTACAACGCTGCTTCAAAACTCGATCCCGGATGGAATATTTCCATCAATTTGGAAAGACTTTTTTATAATTCCAACCCATAAGAAGGGATATAAATCAGATGTCTCCAATTACATATATGCTAATTGCGATTTTGTCCTGTATCCAAGTTATTTGAAAGTATTGTATATGATTCTTTCAATGTAAAACATTGTCTTCAATGAATCGCCAGGGCATTCTTAGAGGACGATCTAGTACAACAGAACTTGTATCTCATACTTTGAACGTTATGAAAGGTGGAAACGAAGTTGATATTATTACCACGGATTTCAGCAAGGCATTTGACAAGGTTTCCCATAAGATAATTTTGTTTGAACTCAGCACTCTTGGTTTCACACCCTCAACTCTTACTATAGGTGGACTCTTATCTGAGGGAACGTAGGGATCTTTAGATCATCAATATCTGCTCCTTTTATAGCTACTTCCGGGGTACTGCAAGGCAGTCGTCTTGGGCCTATTTTTTAATCTTATCCATCAACGATGTCGATTTCGTGACCGAAAACTCGTCAATTTTCATTTATGCAGACGAAATAAAAATTTACCAATAAATTTCAAGATCCATCGATGTAAACTATTACAAAATGACTTTAATAACTTCATATCTTGGTGTGCTGAAAATTGGTGTGCTTAACAGCTTGCCTCCTTATTTCAACCGCTTGGGCTTATTAATAACTTAAAGCGACGACCTGTTACAGACATCTTTTTCATTCATCAACTTTTATCTGGTAGGGTAGATTCTTCAGCTCTACTCCATAAAATAACTCTTAATGTAACTGCTTGTGCTTTGGAAACCCCAATACTTGCTTATAGAAGTGCTCCTCATTGAACGAAAATCGCTATTAAGAAACTATTATTTGCTACCAGCCGACAGACCAATTAACTTAAATTTTTTTTATCTATTTGACTTTAATTCTCTATCGAGTATTTATAATTTCAAATATTTTTATACTTTCCCCATTTGTGTTTCATTTAAATTTATTTTACTTATTTTTGTTTTTTTATTTTCTCATTTTTTTTTTTATTTTTTATTCATCACTTGTTTCAAATCTGCTTGCTTTGCTCTTAAACTTAGTTATAGATTCAGCCATTTTATTTTCTTTAAATACATTTTTGATTCCAGTTGTTATTAATCTATTTTTGTTGTTTTTTGTAAATTTAATATAATAGATTGACATCCTTGTTTAAAATTCGGCCAAATTATATTCAAAAAATTAATAATAACGTTGATGATGACTCCCGCGTGTGGTCAGGAGGGATGGGTGATTAGTTGTTGGGAATTTTATTCATATTATTTTCAAATTATTTGGACTTCTGAGTGTCGATTTTGTACCAAAAATGACAGGCGAGGTGAACAATAAATTTGTGTACATATACAGTGTACAATATACAATTATATATTTGTATTGTATTTTTTGTCTCATGTGTCTGTGCATTCTGTTCGTCAATTTTACAATGGCAATTAGACCAAAATAAAAAGTTTCGGTTCAACGGCTGAATACTTATGATGCTGACGTATACCTCACCTCGTCTATTCGCTTGCTTTTGAGCAGTGGAACCGATTGTTTACTATTTGAATTTGATTTTTCATTTTCAAATATTTATCACACAACACGAAACCGCATTTGACATATCAATTCAAAAAATATATAAACAAAATGACGCGCATGCGCTCAAGCAAACTAATATTAATTAAATAACCACTACTATGTTCTTCCGGTTTCCTCACCTCGCGCTGTTATTTTTGGTACAAACTCAATACTGGTTGACCACTTTCGGCTAAAATTCACTGAGATCTACAGATTTGTGTAAATAGCGTAAGTATATGAAGTTTTTCCCCGATCAATCAATTTGGCTAGACAGTTCAGGGTCGAATTTTTGTTAAAAATATTTTGTTGTCAAAAATCGTAATTTCTGAATAAATTTCATTCTCGGAAAACGGATCTGAACTAATTTAGAATCTTTTAGTCCATAAACATTTTTCTTGTAAATGATAAACTTTTCAAAATATGTATATATTTTCAAAAAATAAAAAAGCTCATATGTAAATCTGCTTCTTCTGTTTGATCAATTTCGGCGAAAAGCCACCAATCCAGATCAGACAAACCACCTGGGCTGTATAGAGGACACAGACATTTAGACCGAATGCGCACATACAGAGTATTTTAAAAAGTACTTGTTTTGATTTCGGTGATATAGCGAATGGTAATTCAGCAAAAATCAAGGTCAACATTTTTTACGATTGTTATTCTTTATTTTTAAAGCTTCGGCACTTGGACCGGGAGGTACTGGGTTCGAATCCCATCAGAGGCTAGATGCAAATCGAATTTTCATCATCGATTACAATCGGTGATGTTAATAAACATAACTAAGACCCTCTGATGGAGTGCAGAATTCAGCGCCGACCCACCGTGATGTCAATGTACAGGTTGACATGGAGCTTGCAATGTGCAGGTGGTATACTGTAATTGTGTGAGTAGGTGAATAGGTGAATGAATTAATGATGTAGCATGAATGCGTGGTATCACAATGGGCCAAAAATGGCCTAAGTGTCAAACCACTGAAACTTAACCTATACTTTATTTTACTATGTAAAAGTCACGGGAAAGTGTAAGGGGGTTGGTCAACTGCTTCTCAGGTTCCATTTTCTGGTCACAAAGTCATTTGTTCCGATCATGCTGCCACTGAACAAGTTAGTACTTTTGCTTCTGTAATTGGTCTCTTTCGCAAAGGCTGATTACTTACGACGTAATGCACTGGAGTCCCTTGGCGTGGTTCTGATGGAGTTCCATTGTGGCAGTGAAGTAAGTCTAACGGTGTTCAGGAAACACAGAAATTATTAATTCCCGTTCCCCTATATGGGCGTCATTTTGGAGTTTAAATTATCTTGGAATTCCCATCTTAAACATTTAAGCAACGTCACAGAGATTTTAGCATTTCCTAAAGATTTTCTCCGAAAATGTTGAGCTTTATCAATTGTGTGGTGATTGGTAGTTAATAGAGATGTCAAAAATCCCGGAAATTTTGAATCCCGGGATTCGGGACTGAAAAACTTAATTCCGGGAAATCCCGGGATTCAATAAAACCAAATGTTCCATAAAACCAAATCAATTGAAAATTAAACAATTATATAAATTATATATTTTATTCAATAATAAAAATAAATCATTCAAAAATTCATTTAGGTATTTATATGATAAAATAAGTTATTAAATATATTTAAAAAACATAAAAAATTATGTTTGAAAATGTGCTCTCAAAAAACATAAGCTGTCGAGCATTTTGTCGCTGAGCCAATTTCGAATTTTTGAATTTATGAAACCAAAAGCTGAAAAGGTCCATTCACACTCCACACTGGTTGGCTTTATTGTACGTAAATAATTATAAACTTTTTGAAGGTGGTCACCTTTGGATCCTCCACATTCAAATAAGGACATCTCCTTCTATAATTTTGAATCTAACCTTTCTACTTTGGCTAGAATTTTTCTTCAGGAGTTTAAACCCTTTTCCATTGCTAAATTCAGCTCTTCCTATATTAAAATTTGCATTTCAATTTCATTGTCACTTCCTATATCAGCTCATGGTCGGTTTCTAGGTTTTCTTCACCATCTTCAATTTTATCTAACCTTTTTATAAGGTCTACCATAAGTTTTCTATTTTGCATATTGGTATTACGTACAAAAATATCAGGCATCATTGAAAATTTATTATGACCATTATGTAGATACAACAACAAGCTACTAAACTGTGATCCTCTCTATTGTATACGGTGACTCAAAGCAGAAAAAAGTTGACGACTGACCTCACATTTTTGTTGTTGTATTTTTGATATCATGATCTCCAATCAATAATAAGTAGCGGTAATTTGCGTCTTGACGGAACAGTACTTCACTCTTGCTTTAATTGGAGCTAAAAGCAAAACAAGATCTGATATAATTCTGTATTCAGTTTCATTTAAGTTTAGTGAATCATCGACGTTAAAGTATTAAAACGCTTTCTGAATGTTGTCAACGTATCCAATCGCTCAATCCAATCCATTTTCAAATTTATTATTTTTCCAAATTGTATTTTTACATATTTTTGCAAAAAATAGTTCGTTCTTAGTTGGGGATCTTTTTAAAAGCAAAACAATTTTGCGAACTTTTTTAATTACAGGAGCATTGAGCAATCATTTCATGATTTATATTTACTTCAGATGTTGTTTCGTTTTGCACTAAAATAACTACACTATTAAAATAAATTTCACTAGAATGAAAAATTTACTCGTGCTCATTATACAATACAGTAAATATTTTCGTCAATTTCTCATGATTCCGGGTAGAGCTAGAGGTGATACAGAGAACCAAAATTATTGCCAATTGTATAGCATGACCGAAGCAAAATTATTGAACTGTGGGTAGCAGTTTTTCTACTTTGTTCATCACGTTCGGCCCATCGGAAGTTATACCAACAACATTACTGGCCAAATTTATATATTTGAAAATCGGTTAGTCTCACTTTTAAAAGGTGGCCTTTACACTATCAGTATACTGCCATTACTTAAAAAAATCGTATTTCCACAAAATTTTCTTTCCATTTGAATCTGGCACATTATATCTAATGAAGTAAGGTGGGTAGTTTAAGAACAAAAATTTTTAAAATTGTAGGCTGGCATCTCTGTCGATGTCCACTCGTCAAATATTAATGAAAATCTTACTCCGCTTTCCATTTTTTTCCACTATTGTTTTAATAATGTCATTTTCGACAACCATACAGTAATCTAACACTAGTATTTTAATTGGTTTACGTGATTTTGGGACGTTTAAAAATCCTCGTGTAATTAAACCATCGCTAATATCGATTGAATTACAAATTGTATTGAATGATAATCCATCTTTAGCTGCCATACGTGCAAGAATTTCAGGGAGATTGACATTTTTTTTTGTTGTAGAAAAATAATTAGTGATACTTGGCTTTTGGCTTGATGCTCAGCTATAGATGTTGTGAAAGAACTTGTTCCTTAATACTACGCTGATATTATGGATTTGCTGAAGATGCGTATGTAGACCTTTTGTAGAGCCTCCCGATATTCGCGGTTTCGCTTTCCTTATCTTTGAGGTAACGCTTTCATATAGGAGCGGAGCTGCTGTATTCTGTATATTTTGACATAGTTTTATAAAAAATATAGAAATATAATAAATTGAGATATTTATATTACAACAGTTCAAAGAAATAAATATTTATTTAAATTCAAAAGGTATAAAATTTCGAAGACACTCTTTCAAAATGTTAACATAAAATGTATAGATTAATTAAATTTATTTTACTTACTTATAACATATTTGATTAACAGTTTATATATTTTTTAAAATTGAATTTTTATAATGTACCAGTCAACACTTGTCATATGCATTAAACAATGACTACGAGCAATAAATGAAGTTATTATGTAAAGTTTTTAGCAAATTCTCTTTCTAACTCTTGAATACTCTCGTTTTAAATAGAAATAGATAGAATTAATGTAAGCATCTCTCATGCGTTACAAATTTGGAGGGTAAAAGAGAATGCGAATAAATCAACAGGACCCTATTTAGATTTTTTTTTTCGACCGAATGCAAATTCATTTAGAGTGAAGTTAAAATTTAAAAAATATGTAAATTGAATTATATTTTTATTCCTCCAATACAAAAAAATAATTGTTTTTTCCTTAAGTACAATATATTGTAGATTTAAACCTGTGTGTATCCAAATAATTATTGGTCCTATTTAACTTAATATCATTCTCATTGTCATTAAATTTAGTCGTTGGCTCGTTAACCAACAAGAGAATGACTTGTTTCTTAAAAATATTCACCGATTCTACTTTGTCTGCGGCATAAAATATTTATTTTCAAAATGTAACGAGTAAATAATTTAATTTCTACTCATTTTTCCATTCTACGTCTTGAACATCGAAGCCAATTGGGTTCAATTATTGTATTTTTAATTCCTCACATAAAGCTTAATTAAACAAAATATACAAAATATGTTTTTCATATTATTTCTATAAAAACTAACAATTATGGTATTCAAAAATAAAAAGTAATTATGAAAAGAAAAGCACGTAACTTAAATTAAGGATAATTTTACCACAAATCACTTTCTTAACATAATCTATATTTTTTTCATAAAAACACTTAGAAAACTTACTGATCATAAGAAATTCTAATTTTATAGTTTTTTAAGTGTGTTTTGGCAGATTTTCAGAAGACGCTTTATTTTAATAGGAAGTTTTCAATTTTTATTACTAAATGATGCACTACTACACTATGTGCTAACCATTTTATTAACATATTTAATTAATAACTTCAAGATTTTTAAGTCGTCACTTCGTACAAAAACAAAAAGAAGTTTGGTTGGGGAATTTTCTTTAACCTATATGAGACCGCCATATGCATTTTTTATATAACCATCCTGCTCTGGCTTGTGACACATGAAATAGCTTTGCATTCATTCTATAGTATATAGTTCTATGTTTTAAATGTGAAAAACTAAATTTTGATATATGTACTGATTTTCTCATTACGAAATTTACTATGAATGAAACTGCGTTATATAATCTTAGTTATTGTCAGATTAACATTTAGATAAAAAGAAAATGATAGATGGAGTATATGAAAAAATAATAATTTGATTATTTGTAAAAACAATAACGGATCCGAATGAACTATCTTATCTAACTAAATGTGGAGTAATAAGGATTCAAATATTATTTAAAGCCAAATTCTTAAGATGAAAATCACGCGATATTATGATATTTAACTACCTGTTATTTACAATTCAAAATGAGCTAGTATTAATAAACATTTGAGGAATAAATTCATTTGAAATGAGGTAATTGCTGTATTCATTGTTTTCCGTTGTATTCTGATTAATTAACAATAATATATGTATTTTAATCACGAAAATCTCGGAGAATAATCCCGGGTTTTCGGGACCAAGAAATGATACGGGATCCCGGGATCCGGAATTGACATCTTTAATAGTTAACTTAAAGTGTTCGATTGTAAAATCAATGGTCTACAAAATATTAAATGTAGGACTATTACTGATGCTTTGTCGTCCACTTCACTCTGCCAACTACCTTATGTGATGACAGCTTTAAGGTTAACAATTATACCATTCATTCGTCCTTACCCTGGTCTAAACTAATGGAATCGCTGTTGCTTGCACCACATGTCCCTTAAAATATACCTCATTGAGGCGGTCTAACCCCTTGGGATGCAGCTCCGGCAAAGTAAATGAATAAAAAAATTGACAGAATCTTTCAAGGCCAAATGAGATCCTGAATAAATAAAAAAAATCCACACAATCTTCATCATAAATCAAAACCCATTAATATATTACGAAACCTTTGGATGCGCAGTAAAAAATATTAATTAAGATTTTTATAAAAATTCATACTTTAAAATTATCAAATAACTTTGGTGATTACTAATTTTTCGTAGAAGCTGCTCGAAATTAAATTCAAATACATTAAAACTTCCACAAAACATTTTAAATTAAATTTGCCATTTATAAACATGTTCATATCCAATGTCAGTTTGGTAGTGAATATCACCACAGAAGATACAAAGTATTTGATTGTCAAACTTCAAAAAACTTTCAAAAAATGTTCTATTTATACAGAGCATGAAACTAGAAAAGCATAAAATATATTTAAATTTTAAACATAAAAATACAAAAAATAATTAATTTACTTATTTTAACATAGCTGGTACATGTATACGGAATAGACTATTTATCTGTACATACTCTGAAACCTTGTGTTTCCCTATTTTTAATTCTTTCTATTTTCTAAATTATTTATTTTAATTGAATTTTTAACATAAAAACATTTTGTTTCTAAATTCAAATAATTTCTTTTTTAATTTTATTTTTAGAATATAAATAAAATAAAATCTTTTTTCTTATAAATTTGGATGTAGAAAATATATTTCTTAGTAAAATTGGCCATAATACACTTTTTGTTAAATAAATATGTACTTTAATTTCATTTTATCACCCAAGTTATAAGATTCAGAATAGCACATAAAATCTTTAGGACGCACTGTATCCAACTGGGGAATTTTATTTTGTATAAAAATATTAAGTACAAAAGTATTAGAAAACAAATAAATAGTTTGTTGCTTTATTTATTTAATATTTGTTAAGAAGAAAATTTAATTTCCTTTTTCGTCTGTCGTACATGTTCGAGCTCTCTCTCCTAACTTATTGCTTTATTTATTTAAAATAATTAAAAAAATATGTTTTTTCCTTAAATGCAGAAAAATAAGATTTATGCTAGACTAAAGGAAAGTTCAATTAATTATATTTGCTATGTATATAAAATTATGTGTATAGCTTTGTACTCGAAAGATCCATCCTTTGATATGTTAAAGTTAATAAGATTTTCGACGTACATTGTACTTTATCTATCTAAAGAGATTTCGAGTGAAAGTTTATGTGCATGAGCCATAAAGCTCATATAGGGTTAAAACAACAAGAAGTTCATCGACAATGTTTAATTGGTGTATAAACAAAGTTCGAAAGGTCAAATTTATATTTAATTGAAGTTTATCACCTCAGTCTAGTGCGGTAATACTTCAGCCGGCAGTTTTTTCTAGCAGAATATTGCGGCAGTTCATTTGTTTATATTTACCTGGTCACATTGAAATTAAATCTCCCGGGCGTGTTGACCCTCTCCATGTTGACTATTAACAAAAAAAAAAAAAAAATGTTCACCAATTTTTGGTAAACAAAAGAATAAAGTGCATACGAATACAATATCGATTTTGTATCGGTTCTGGATTTTTATTTTTGTTAATGATGATAAATGGTTTACGAAACCAATTAAAAATGGTTTAATTGGCTAAAAAGCAAAAATACAATAAATTTCGCTTCGATATCTCGGAAAATGTGTAATCCAATTATTATATCTGTTTCGCTTTAATTAGACGGATTATCCTTTATGGAATTATTGATAATTGGAGATGCTCGTATTCTCGTAATAAAACAATGGAACAAATGATAACTGGGTATAATTTTGTGTGTACTCAGGTAAAATTTTCTGGGCTTTTACTTTATCAATATATAAAATAAAACATCTAGGACGAAAGTCTAAAGCTATATACTAGATTTATATTTAGTAGCATCTGAAATGTGAAACACCAAAATAAAAAATAAAGATACGGTAAAATGAGAGAGCATCACGAATTTCCACTTAAAAAATTTGTCCGCAAACGAATCAGAATATCACCGTCCTCGATTTCCCGCATTTCATCGGGGTACTTTCTGGATTGCTTCAAAAGAAATGTGTATTGCGCTTCAGCTAAATTTATGACACTCACTAACACCTTTCAAATGATCACGTATTTCTATAGTATAAATATAGTTTGCCACTAGTGACCGGATATTAGTGAACTAAATTACTGATAACAAAATTTTTGAGTTCCAGGAATCGATTTTGATGTGTTTTGATTCTTGGAAGCTCTAATGGGCTTGAGGCGTTCGTTTAAAATTTTAGTTTTAGTCAGTTATTTTTATTTATGATGGACATCGTTTCAGGTAGTTTTGCTATGATTACAGTAGAATTGTTCGTGCTCTTCAATTAAAAAATATCCAAGTATATATGTCATTTTGTTAACTGCTGTATTGATCGCGAATAACAACATTTCCAAACTTTGGAAGCAATTCACGTGATTATGGGCAGAACCGCCGAAAAATTGTACTTAAAATTAATTAAATCGGAGGTGGCTGAAAATGCTCCTGGTGTATTAATCAGGAATTAAAAATTATCCACGTATAGCAAAAAACTGAACGGGAATCGCATTTCAACGTCCGAAGTAACATTTCCGCCACCCAACACACCGTCATTTATCCGTTGTAGCAGTGAAATCGTACTCCAGCCATGGTCATTCTTAAGCATCTACTACCATAGTTCAAACAATATCCGAGCCAAATTAAAATTTCGTTGTTAACAATCCTTTCAAAAAGCAGAAATATTTCCCGTTGTCTGTGTTACTTAAGCATGGCAGTCTATAACAGGTTCGCGGAGGATCTCCTTATTGTTGTTAGAGATTTTAACATACTAGATATGGTATGCGAGTATGTTGATCACAATTTGACTCTTATAAACACGAATGGTGATATGTATAACTTCATCTCGGAAATATTCTCAATAGGATTAAAACAATGCTACCAACGGAAACAAAACCCGCTCATACCACTCGTTCTCGAAGATGGTATGAGATATTTTTGCTTCTGTCACACAAGAATTCGAGTTGCAACGTGGGTGTACATGTTCTTTAAAGATCACATACAGCGCACGGTATATGACATCATAAGAACGAATTTTTCATAAAATTGCTCAAAAATCGTACTTAAAATATCTCTATCTACTACACTTATTTCCAAAATTAGTTTCTAAAATCTCCCAATTCAGACAAATCTGACGACATTCGCAACCAACATACCTACTGCGAATTTGTTTTAGTTGCTGGCTCTTATGGCTAGCATAAAGAATGGTTGGGTCACCTAAATACGAATTATGCTAGGCGTCAAGAACAGTGGTTTGCCGCTTCACAAGACCTCACACAGATTGTTAGTGATTCTACATTTCAATGTCAAAATTCTACAAGAGTCCATATTCTGAATCTTTGTCTCTCCACAATCACCCATTCCATGAAAGCACGTGTCGACGCTGGAATTCAACATTCTGACCTTAACCAGATAATTATAAAAATAATTGTCGAAGCACCACCGGAATTTAAACAGCAGCCAAAGCATCTTTGGCATTTTAACGTGACTAGCTATGATGTTTTACGATTATTTTTTCAACATTTCCAAAAGAAAGCCACTGGGCGCTTTCAGGGCACCCAACAGTTGGGCAGTTGGAAACATGTTGAGTAAAATCACAGCCAACGCTTTGAACATGTTTAGCACTATGAAATTTTTAAATAAAATTGGCGATGATTTTACCAATCATGATAGGGGCCCTGAAAGCGCCCATTGTTTCAAATAGATGACGCCATTTCCAATTTCACTTGATCCTTTTCAAAAAAAGCCGCCAAAGCTGTCAAACAAAATAAAACTGCTCTCATGAAATATAAGTACAACGAAATTTATTTTGAATCTAAGGTCACACGAAACATCTATAAAAAATCTGTGTCTGTAGAAGCGAAAACAGCCGACAACAAGAATGCTGCAAAGCTTTCCGTGTTGAAAACCTCAGATCGCAACATTTACCAGATTGTCGCATCGGTTTGCCACTATTTCTAAACATCCATTTCAGTATTGAATCGTGTAGATAGTGCTTTGTGGTGGATCAGTATTCGAACTCCACCTTACTTGCCCAAGAGGGACCCAATCAGCACCTCGGAGGAAATTACCTTCAGAAACCTGAAGACAATGACCTTAAATAAGGCCACCAGTCCAGACGGAATACCAGTTCGAATATTAAAGGAGTGTACCAGTGACTGGGTTCCAATATTAACTAAAAATTGTCTTCTTTAATATAAGCAATGTAATACCCGAACGCCTGGAAGAATGCGATGATACAACCAATTATAAAACGTGGTTGTGGTAAAACAGACCTCTCAAACTACCGGCCAATGTCAATTGTGTCAAACGTCGCCAAAGTTTTTAAGAAATGCATTAAGCAACATTTAGTGAAGTACATATCTTGAAATTATATAAAATAATTTCAGATAAACAGTATGGCTTTCGTGAAAGTCGCGCAACAACCGATCGATCGTCCGTGCAGTCACTTTGGAGATATCTACAGTGCATCAAGGATTTGCTGGATAGCACTGTTAACCCTATCCATAGCTTTGCTGATGACGTCACATTGCATTCTTAAAATAAAATAAAAAATGGACAACGGATAAAAATTGTCAGTACGCTTAATTTCGATGTGAATTACAATGTTTGAGTGGGGAGAAGGAAATCAGGCCAAACGTGAAAAAAACACAAATACTCACATTCTCGAATAAATGGAGTCACAACAGAATCAGGAGTACTCGTGGGTTATGACTCAATTCGTTTTCTTAGTTGCAAATTAACAATAATTTAAACTGGAATGAACATATTGATGCACTCTTGTGCAACTTGTATTGTGCAACTTGTTGTTGGCACTGGCCAAGTCAGTTTCAACTTGGGTTTTTCAATAGATGTAGAAAATAGAAGGTTGGAGTGGAATCCAACGTAGATTTACTAAATTGATTTTTCGCTCTGATCTGAGATCCCATGCAACTATTTTATTTTGCAACCTCTTCATCATATGGCGACAAAATAATTCCATTAACTCATTTAACTTATTATCTAAATTCGATGTCTTAATTTATTAGCTAAATTGCGATTAGATATGTCGCGATTAACAATTTTAGTAAATTTTTTTTTTATTAAATTTTATTATTTTCCAAAACAGAGTATGTCAAACGGAAAATATAATTTTAAAATACAAAAAAAAACTTAAAAATAGCAATGAAATGAATTTTTTTCCTTTCAAAAATTAAATATACATAGAGTGTTTCAAAACAATAAAATAATTGAATAAAATGAAAAATAACAACAACATCCCGGAAACAACAACACAACAACCAGTCAAATAGAAACTAGGTACATAATACATTCCAGCTTCTGTTACTCACACAACAGCCTGAAGACATGAAGCAGTATAATTTAATAATTTATGATATAATATTGTGATCACGATCGTATTCTCTACAAAATTCATCATATAAGAGGACCTTTACAGATTTTAACGTCGAAGATGTTTTTGGGGTCGCATTATATAGAAAAATGCAACGAAATTTTGTCCCAAGAATGTGCAACGAAATAAAAAAAAAACAAAAAAATAAAGTTACATACAAAATGATATAGCCGAAAATCAATTTTTGGGTTCAAACTTTTTTTATTTTTTATTTTTAGGTCTATATAAATATAAGTATTCTAGCGCAAAACAAATCAGTAGGCTTAAGCTTTTTTATTTAGGCATTGAGCAAAATTTCAAGCCCCATCTTCGATGTTTAAATATTTAGCCTTAGGCTCAAACTTGGGATTTTTTAAAGCAGCCAACACTCATTTTTTAAATACCCTAGACAATTCATTGTATAACAATACCCCTATAAAATACACTATTCATTGCAGGATTGCAGCATCAAAAGTGAAGCTTGGTGGACGATACAGATCACAAGACCTACTCGGGCGGTTAGTTATAGACATATTCGTTACGAGAAAACTTGATGATCTAAGCAACAATTTTTTAATTTTGAATATTAAAAACATGTATGCGTATTCGATTAACTTAGTAAATGGGAGAAGCTCAGCACTGTACAACGATTTTGTGGGAGTTGTTAATCTTGGTAAATTAAAAATTGCTTTTAAAGCCTTTTTTTGGAAAGTCTGAATCTTTTTGATTTTGGTATTCGATAATGAGCTCCAAACTGGTAATAGATACAACACATGAAAATGCACATGGTATGTTAACCCAGGACTGCCACATGTTAACCCATGTGTTGCTATCACTGCGACATATAATTTTTCCCGACAATTCAACACTATCGAAACAATCCAATCGGTTGGGGGGTCTTAATGTAGAATATGAAGAAAGAGGAATTTTCTTCATTTAAACTGATACTATTTTGATTCACTAGTGGTCAATTAAAGTTAGGTCGTGTTCCATATTATCACGGATCTGAGCCAGTGATATAAATCCTCATCACTAGCAGAATAACGGTATCATAAGCAAATAATTGAACCGTTCCCTGCAGTTTTAAAGAAATAATATCATTTACATAAATTAAAAATAAAATAGGACCCAATATGGAGCCTTGAGGCCCAATATTCTACTAATTGGTTATAGATAACACGTTCAAAAATTTTAGAATAAAAGGGTAAAACTGAAATTGGTCTTGTATTCGATTTGTCATATTGACAACCTGATTTGGGCAGAGGAACAATTTTCGCAATATTCAGATAGTTAGGAACCTACCCTTCCTTGAAGCTGTGGTTAATTTTTTTTTGTAAGTGGTGCTATCGCCATAGGCGATAAATCCTTAACAAGTTTCACGGAGATGTTATCATAACCCTTGAGGACTTATTGTCCAGTATATCGATTTTGTCTCGTGAGTTACTCATTTAAAATTAGTGAAGCAAAAAACAAATCGAATACGTACACAGCTCATAAAGCACAATTATGTCTTAGTATTTGTATTTTTCTTTTGTTCGGATTTGTGCCGTTTGTATGATGAACAGTATCAAAATAATGCGATCCGGGCGAATCGGTTCAATGGTTATGGTACTTATTTGCTTTTCTCAGCACATTAAATATAAAATATATTAGCATGTTAAATAATGAAATTCCACATCGAGCTGTGGAATGTCATTATTTAACATGCTAATATATTTTGTATTTAATTTTTTTTTATCATAAATTAATTTTATATGTTTTAATAAAATTTTATAAATATTTTTTTTTTAAATTACATAAATTTAAAAAAAAAATGTGAACTATAAAAAAAATCGAAAATACACAAACAACACAAAAATATGGAGTTTACAATGGTTAACACTTTGAGTGCCAAAAAGCGCGATCGTGCTCCTCAATACACTAGCCGAAATCATGTTGTCACTCAAAGGATTAATATGAATAAACAAGAAAAGAATGACACGTGGCTTGCATATTCAGTAAAACAATCATATGCGCGAAACTAACACAAACACAAATGCTACTACTATATCTTTCGGGTTTCACTCATTTCAGATTTCAGGATATACAGGTTTTGTAGCAGCCGAGCGGTTTCCTAGTCATTAATGGGTGTAAATTCGTCCAGCGTAGTACCATTAAATTCGTAACAATCATTTAACGAGCTATTAAACCCTATGGCAGATTGGTTGTAATTAACACCCACAATGTTATAGTAATTCTTTAAGAATTTTGCCACACCAATATTGTTATATAAACATTATTTTCAATCAGTTGTATGGGCTTGTTAATAGTGGGCGGACATTTATTGTACAAAATTTCGTTAATCGTAGCCCAAACTAGTTTACTTTTTCCACAATAGTTACTAAATTTTTTGGAATAGAATCAGATTTTTTTGTTCCTTCAGTTTCCTACGGAATTAAGATCTATAAATTTTGAAATTATCTTTAAAATACTTGTTGTTTTAAAAAAATAAACTCCATAAAAAATAAAATTTTTTATGGAGTTTATAAAAATAATTTTTTTCATCAAACGAATGTTTGACCACTTAATTGAACCATGGTTTATTGAATGACTGAACTAGGTTCTAATTCCGGTGTGTTTTGGTCAATGCACTGACAAATAGAGCGATAGAGGTCACTGAAGTCAATAAATACTTACAGAGTATAATTTAGATATCTGAATGTGACTATTCTTATAGTTCGTAATTAACATCTTGGATAATGGTAGTATTCGCAGTTTAGCCGAAAAATTTACCAAGATAAATGAATGGGCGCTTGGAGACATCTCCAAGCATCGTTTTATACTTATAGAAATATGAAGTTAAACAGTGGACCAGTATCGTATTGATAGTCAGTGATGTTCTAGTGAAATAGTTTGAATGCACAATGTTTAATAATCTAAATAATTTAATGATGGTGACGTTATCTTTTTGTGTTAGGCTATTATACGAATATTATTTTGGTTACACTTAATAAACACATTTTATTAAACACATGTTTTAAACAAGTGTTTAATAAAATGTGTTTATTAAGTGTAAGTGTGTTTCGCCAAGTGCCTACGGCAAATAGTGTAAAAGCATTATTTTGGTTAGTCTTTGGTACGAGACATTTTGATTTTTTAATTTTTAAGTTTCATTTGAATAAAATATTATAAGCCGTGTTTTTTTATTAGCGCCCTATGGATGTATCCGGAGCACCCAATTTTATATGTAAAAACTTATATTGGAAATTTGACAAGGCCTTTATTTTGTAAGCTCCTGAAACATTTAGAAACTTAATAGCCGAGTTTTATTATTCGAACACTATCCGGAGCCGAATAGGAAATTTCTACGGAAACTGCAGCTATTATTCACTGGTGTCGCTATACCATAAAAATGAAAAAAAGGCATCCATAAAACAATCATTTATCATCTGAAATATACTAATTATCATTTATTTTGACATGACCTTATAAACAAGAATTCATTTTTTTTTAAACCAGCAGAAAATTTTTGAAATATTAAAGCAAATCATAAATTCTGAGCAGAAAAGTTTATGAAGATCAAAGAATTTTTGAGACAAAAGAGAAAAGATGTGTTTAAACGTTTTGAAACGAAAAAAGTGAATTTTGCTTTAAAAACGATTAATACTAGTACTCTCAAAGTATTCTAAAATTACCTTTAATCATTTTAATGCGAAATGTTTTCAGTTTTTTACTTTTGTTCAACAAACCCCCATGTAACTACCCTGGGTATATGTTTCTAAGGTAGCTAAAATCATAATCAACATACATGCAATATTAGAATTATAACATACATTTTTGAAACCATTTTAATGTGAAATGTGTTCAGTAAATTTATTATTTCAGTAAATTTTTATTGTTCAGTAAATTTATTTTTATTATTTATGGAATACTACTGACGCCAGTCGTAATTTTTACGTTACTCATGTATATAGAATATGATCTCAGCTACCATAAAAACATTAACCCAGGGTTTAATTACATGGAGGTCTTTCTAACACTTTTGTTAAAAAACTGAAAACATTTCACATTAAGATGATGATTTATGGAATGCTACCAACGTAGGCGATATTTTTGTGTTTTTTTTTATTTGCATTATGGTAAGTTTAGTATATTTTGAGAGTCCATATATGTATATACGCAAATCGTTTTTTAAAGAAAAATTCACTTTTTTCCTTCTAAAATGTTTAAACATATGTATCTTTTCTCTTTTTTTCAAAACCTCATTGATTCTTCATAAACCTTTCTGCCAAGAATTATTTAATTTATTAATTTGTTCTGCTGGTTTGTTCTATTCCATTAATCTTTTAAGCAGAATATATAAGCAGAGAATTTTCCTTTTTGTGATAATGATACCTCTAGCGATGAATAGCAACACACATTTTTTCTGCTGGAAATTTTCTGGTATCAGTATCAACAGTATCACTTTCTGAGTATTTTATTAGCCACATTTAATGTAAAAAATTTAATATTACACTTTCTGTGATGTCACCACTACAAAACGTTTTTTATGTTGTTAAGGTAATGATTAAAATTGTTGTTAATGTATTCACAACAATAATATCATCTGTCGATTCGGTACGTGTCGTATTATTAACGGCCCAATTTCAAAATATTTAACAGACGCATAGCGAAGCAATTTATTGTTGTAAATCTCAAAGTAATTTACCCACAACAAAGCAATGAACTCCTATAGGTATAAAGCAAAAAAAAAAAAGTGATCACCAAAAATTGTGACGTTAATTTATCGCCATCATAATTTGTTATTTTGACGTGTAATTTACGTATACACAACATTTATTCATCTTTCATACGTACATACAGTTATCGATTTTGTTCTGGTTTTCAGATTTTCAGATTTTCCTGTACCAACTTGTTGTTGTTGTTTTGTTTTATTTGAGATGATTTATATTTTATATGAGCTTGTAACATAGATATAAAATAATGGGTTTTTGGTTCATGATTTTACATTTTTGCTGTGCTTTTGGATTTATATACGGAGTAATACTGTTTATTATTTTTATTATAGATCCCAACACAAAAATCTCCAGAGAAATTCCAATATGTAAGACCTTTCATTATGGTCGTAATATACGATTTTCCAATTACTTTAGTGTGTCAAGGGTAGAATGTTACATACAGCCACTTACACCGACTGGATGATGAAAATATGTAGCAATACGTATTATAAACAAACGCTTTCCAAGAATATAAGGAAAATCGTTATATTCAATACATGTATAATCTTGCAAAGCGTATTGTATGAGTACATCGCCCTGTTAGCAGAAAAATAGCTGTAAAGTAAAACGAAATATTTTTATCGATTTATCGACGAGAAAATAATTTTTGTTTGTCCAGGTTTAAACGATGTAAAATAATTTCGAATCTCACTAACTCACTTACAGAACCGTTTAAAATTGCTATTATACTCGTAAAATGGATTACGAGTAACAGTGAAGCCTGTTGCAATATATAGGGAACCAAAATTAAAAAAAAAAAACTTCATAAACTTTCGCCAAAATGACAGTGAAAATTGTTTGGTTATTTTTATAACTTTCGAATTACCCAATTTTCCTAATTTCATTATAATTCCCCAACTAAGTGTTATTATAGTAATTATTAAATAAAAATCAACAGCAAACTATAGTAATAAAAATATCATTTGTGAAAAAAGAGGACAACTACTGTGTCTCTTGTATAAATATAAGTATCCTACGAGTAGTAAACACCAGCAACAGAAAAATTCAATTTAACCAATGATCCAGTTAATCGTTGTTGGGTCTTTTTCATAAAAATGAAAAAGTTTTTTTGTGTTGAGCTTTTTTTTGTGCTGCTCACTTTTGGATATGATAAAGTTTTTCACTTAACAATTTTTTTTTGTGTGTGTCTATAAATATATTTTGAGTTGATAATAAATTTAAAGTATATAGAAATTAGTTTTGAAACTTAGTTTTATTCGTCGTCGTTGTTACTTTTTTCACTCAGCTGCTATGTCGGTATACGACTATAAATGATATAGTTTCGGTACGGGAAGATGACTCTAAAGTACATAAGCTCTAACATTTTATTTTTTTTTGTGTGTATGTGGGCTATACTCTACTATTTTGAAATGGAAAATTGCAGGAAGAAATTAAACAAAATATATATAACTACGTGGTGGTGGAGTTGGTTTATTATATAAAAGTTGTATGAATATGGTGATTGGGGAAAAAATTAGTCTTGTATATGCTGGAGACGTGAATAGAATTTCTAAACAAAGAGCGTTCGTTAATGGATTGGCTGCTTTCAGTATATAAGCGAATTTCAAATTCTAGTTAAATTTTTTTTATGTTAAAGTATTTTCAGGAACTAAAAAGTTCATTGAAACATTACATAATTGCAATGGCAGTTTGCGTTATATTTTGGGTGTTATGTATATGGGCCTAAATAACCTAAAAATAATGACCGTGTTACAAATTCATTCCGTTCAAATTCGCTTCAAGCGTGCTAGCATTTCTAATGATCTAGAAAAGAGACAAATGGTCATAATAGACCCGCTAAATCCGAAAATGAAATAATTAAGTTGTGAGTTCAACTAGAAGCTCTAATTGATTTACCAAGTCGACAACCAAATTTTATGTATAAGGAATATTCTACAACTGTACACAATAATGAATCGCTTTCCAATATCAACAAATTCGCATTTCTCAGATCATTTCTAAAAGAGCGAATATGTTGTAACCGATTTCTTTTAACTCAAAAGTATATGCATCTTGTTTTTTGCGAAAAATTAAGGTTACAGAACTTTGGGTAAATCTGTCTTGTATAATCACAAAATGTTGACCGTGCTTAAATTTCAGAAAGCCAACATGGACTTAACTTATTAATTATTATCGAAAATATCCAAACAAAAAATATCTCGGTCATCTTAAACCAACGGTATTTGCACCAAATTTCAAAAGGATCTGTCAATTCATGGGAAAAGGTTAAGTATGGAGTTCGATTTCGAACAGTTAATCCACCTGAACAGTAGATATGCAGAATTTTTGTTGAGATAAAGATTTTTTGATCAAAATTTAAAAAACGATCTGAACAAATTTTGTTTGAAATTTGATTTACATTTTTTTTAAATTGTTTTTACGTAAATGCTATATACTTTCAAAATATTTGCAATACACGTAGAAGCTCGTATGGAAAATGCCACTTTCGGTGGACATATATCGGCCAGAAATCACTGGAATCTTCCACTTTAGTTAAAAAGCTTAAGTATGAAGATTCAACCCGATAAATCACTCCGGCTGTACAGGAACCGATTTTTTGCTGGAAGTTTTCCTCAAAAATCCTGTTTAACATTTAAATTTTTGGAAAATTTAACTTATTGGTGTAAAATAATTTTCGAAACCTTTAGTTCCTAAGTCGTTTATCATACACTTTTCAAAATATTTACAAAAATCGAAAAAGCTCCTATGGAGGCTGCTACTCCTAGTGGACCGATTTCGCCCAAAAATCACAAAGGTATTACAATTTACAAAGAAAACTTAAGAATGAAGTTTGACTACGTTCGGACACACCTGTACACCGGACACATAAATTTTGTCCACATACAGTGGACAGTTAAATCTGTAAAAATCTCCAGATCAATGTTATACGAAACTTCAGACATTTGAAAGTCATTGTGAAACCGAGATCGTTGGCTGATTCATATTCTAGTGAAGAAAGTTGATTCAGAAACTCAGGAGCTATGACGATGTTGACGTTCCTACGATGAAACACAAGAAGAATCATACCCTGTTTCATATTAAAGGTTCCTTAATTGACGAGGACCAACCCTCGAAGAAAATGTTTGAAATGGTGGAAACAAAGATTCTCAAACCATTCAGACTGGGTCTGAAACAAATAACTTATTTTAAAATTTCAGCGGAAATGACGATTTTTGGCAAAAATTGAAGTGTAATAAAAATTCGGCACATGTGTCGTACTTGAGCTTTTACCATAAATTGGGATGTCCCAGTGATGTTTGGCTGAAACCGACCTGGCAGCTTCCATAGGAGATTTCCGGTTTTTGTAAATATTTTCAAAAGTATATCATATAGGACAAAAACGACAAATAATTAGAAGATTCTAAATTAAATCTGCAACACCACTATAGCCCAGATCAGTTTTCCAAAATTTAATTGGAAATGACGTTTTTTGACAAAAGCTGTACTTCAATAAAAAATCAGCCGCTGTACAGCATAAAGGAACTGATTGATCGGGGTCATACATAATGCCTATGTTGTTCCACAAATTGAGAGAACCCAGCGAGTTTAGGCCGAAATCAGTCCTCTGGAAGTGTCAGCCTCCATAGGAGCTTTTTCCTTCTTCCACCGAAAGCAACAGATTCAGTAAGAGCTTTTTCGTATTTTCCAAATTAATTTTGCAACACCAGACTACATATTGTGCTCGAAAACTGAGAGTTGGTAGTTCAGAGTTTTGCCGCTCTTTACTAACCTACTATAGATGCACAAAATTAATATTAGTGTTGATTGATGTAAATAATAATTAAATTTTATATCTACATCTAGTGTGGAAAATCTCTTAACTTCCAAGTCGTGGTTTTCGAACAAAATTTGTATGGAGAGCAGTTTTCCAAAATTTAAGCGTTTATCCGGTTTTTTCAAATACCTGTTTTTCAGTAAAAAAAATTGTCCCTGCATTGCCCATACAGACTAATTGATCGGGATGAAACTTCATACTTAAGCGTTTTCCATAAATTGGAAGATCCTGTAGTAAAATTTGGTCGAAATAAATTCATCGGGTGGGACAGTTTCCATTAGAGCTTTCCGTGTTTTGCAAATATGTACTTTGAAAAGTGTAGCATTTACGACAAAAACTATCAAAACTAAAAGATTCTTAACTAAATCTGAAACAATATCAGTCCAGCTCTTGCTCCAAAATTTAAGCGAAAATTACAAGTTCTGAGTACAGCCCAGAGGATTTCATTGATTGGGATGAAACTTCATACTTAAATTTTTTTCACAAATTGGGAGACCTCAGTGAACTTTTGTCTAAGTGACAGCTTCCATAGGAGTTTTTTCATTTTACCACCGGAAGTGACAAATTTAATATGAGCTTTTTCGTCTTTTGCGCATGTATTTCATAAATTGTTTTGTTTGCAAGAAAAACGGATATGATCTAACAGATTCTAAATTAATTTTGCAAAATTACCAATTTAGATTATTTTTTTCAAAATGTATGCGAAAATGACGATTTTTGTTAAAAAAAAAACTGTTTTTCATTAAAAGTTTGGTCCTTCCTGTACGGATTGATTGATTAAAATTTTTAGTTTTTTTTATTCATTTAAATGTTTGCACAGTTTGCCATGACTAAAGTGTATGAAAACTTTAAAATTTACAATTTGAATTATCATTCATATGCCAATACCTTTAAATTTTTGATCGATTGTTAGATTTATAAAATTTCTGCTAATATTAAAACTAAAATAACTGAATATCTTATGTTCGGCCTTGGGGTCCGATAATTTCAAGAAAAAATGTTGTTATCGGAAATACAAACGTTTAGGACTCTGTCTTGAAGAAATAGATCAAACTTCGATTGTTTTTTTTACTCTTATTTTTAATTTGGTTCAAGGCGGACTTTTAGACTGTCCAGCTTTTTCTTACTGTCGCAGCTCCTGCGCTCAACGCGCGATCCTTCCCGCAAAGGAGCTGCCTTAAATGTTAACATTTTAGAGTCCAACGGAAATTTGAAACCTTTTAACGAACTCCACTTCTTGGATTTCCGATAAATAAATTCGCGCTTGGCTTTTTCTGTTCCTGAAGCTATATGTGCATTGACCGTCGCTGTGGCATTTCTTCCATTACGCAGAGTTTTGCAATATCTCTACGTTATTGTAGGCTGCTTAGGTCTTTTGTCAGGCTAGGATTGAATATTATTTTGATGGCACGCCGCCTAATCCTAACCGTAACTGGAGGGTAATACCAATGCTCCACTTCAAACTTGACTGCAATTTTCTATACATGATCTAATGAAGCTGACTTGACCAATCCAATAATGTGTTCATCCGAATTTTAACCATAAAAAGGTATTTGTTGAGATTCCTTTTATGCGCAAATATGCATATTTCTGTTTCTTTTCTTGATAAACTTGATCTGATTCCGGTATTTGGGGATAGTCCCGTGGAAGATCTCCCGTTTAGCACAGAGTCGACCTGTCAGTTTTTGAGAAAGCTTTTTATCCACTTGATGCTCATCAAATTCAAGCCACATGTCACAAGTTTACAAATGAGTCTATCATGCCAAATTTTGTCAAAAATGTTTGATATACCCAAAGCGATTGCAGTGGATTTCACGAAAGTCATACTGTTTACTGAAATGATTTCATTAATTTCAAGATACTTCACTAGATTTTGGTTAATGCATTTTTTAAAACTTTAGCGATGACTGACACAATGGTAGTTTGAGGAGTGAGTTTAGGGTATTTACCTTGCTTATCGGAAAGGAGACAAATTTAATTAATTATTGGTGCCAAGTTGCTGGTAAACTGGGAACACCCTGAAATGGGTGTTTTAGAAGTATTGGCAACCTATGCGACCATCTGGTAAACGTTGCGACTGGAGGTTTTTAACTCGAGAGCAGCCAATTTCATGTTGTCGGCTCTTTTTGCTTCATTATCATAGATTTTGTTTACATGTGTCTTTTGTTTATATATTTACATGCGGCCTTATGTTTTTCAAAAGAAATTTCATTGCGAATCTGAATTAAGTAACTGAATCATTAATTATGTCAATCTGATTTTACTTTATTTTATGCTAAGATGCCTTGTTTAAATTATTCTTTCTGAAGATTCTTTGTTTACAGATTTTATTTATATTATTTTTTTCTTTCAGGTAAGGAGTCATAGCTTTAGTTTGAAGATTAGTGTTCAACATTCCGGTAAGTAATCGTATAATTAAATAAAATTCACAGTCTTGGCGAGCTGTACAGTTCGGGCTAAAATTAATCCTGGCTCGTGCTCCACGTTTAGGTTTTACGAACTGTGTGGAACAGATGATTTTGAAAGAAACATAAATCTATATGTAGAATTTCCATTAGCTTTTTGGTGTTTGGCCTATCGGATTTTGTTTGTAAGCATTTACTGTAATTATTGATATATATTTTTCGTAGTTGGGAAATATAGTGAGTTATTTTAGTAGATTTCCGATAGTCTATATTCCTCGGTGATAATTTTCTCAATGCCTTTTCTTGATCATTGCTTTATAGTAGAAAACGTCTGTTTTCTTTTGCTCTTAAGAAGTAATTTATTGATGGGGTTCCTAATTTTTCAAGACAAGCTTCTTTAGCTCTTTTGAAGACTACATATATCGTCACACATAATAACTGTATCTCGATATTTTGTTATCGCCATATATTACTACTCTATGTTTACCAACTGGTACCAATTCGTATTGGATATTTGATTCCAGCATTAACCGAATAAATATTGTCTGAAAAATTGTGTAGGCCAGAGAGAGGATGAAATATATCCCAATCTGTCCTCAACAAAAAATATTTAGGACAATTTTAGGAAATGTTTATACAGCAGTAAGAAATTTTTACTAAATCCTTATTAAGTAGTAGACGGCCACATACGCAGACCATACCGGGAACTGCAATTTTTCAATTTTCTTACGGACCTTAATTACTTAAAACATAACGGTTCTTTGAAAAATCTAGACAAGAAAGGGGTTAGTATTCTATCTTTTTGATTGGCAAATTGACTTATAGCGAATTCTTTTACGTTTTTGATGTAAATCAAATTTCCATGTAAAACATGTAAGGGACGCCAGGGCGGCTTATTTCTAATGATAGAGGACGATTTAATGTAATTTCTGTGATATTTCAGAATTTTTCGATGCAATGGAGTTGAGAGATAGCCCCTCAAACTCATGAACTTTTCGTTGGCCAGACTTTCAGCCGTTGTCTAGTGACAGAGGTAATTTTAAAGTGATTTCTGTGAAACTCAGGAACTTTTCTAATGAAGAAGAATTGATGTAATCTCTGTGATTCTTTCAGAACTTTTTTATATGCTTTAGTTTAAATATATAGCCTCCCAAACTCAAGAACATATCGTTAGCCGGACTATCGTGACTATATTGATAGAGAAAGAATGATTGTAATGTCTGTGATTTTTTAGAAGTTGTCTTTGAAGTGGAGTTGAGATATAGTATCTCAAACTCATGAACTATTCGTTAGCCGGACTGTTGGTTTATATCTAGTGACAGAGGAAGATTTAAAGTAATTTCTTTGATTTTCTCAGATGGACAGAACATATATCAAATTTCCGATAGTTAAAAAGAATACAAAAAAAATTTGATGTTTTTCTATCGTAGTGTGCCTAAACCCGAAAGGGATGCCGAAAACAATAACAAACCATTTGGAAAAAATTTCAAATGACGCGTTTGACGTATTTGACAATATTTACGACGTCAATCGTAATCGTCAATATGTATATAATAATGTGTATTATATGTATATAAATATGTGCATGTGGTAGTTAAAATGGAAGTAAAAATCTACATTTACATTTTTTGATGTTTATCATATTTTCTTGCTATTTTTTCCGCTAAAAGAGCGCGAAAATGTGATTTACATGTTTTTTGTAAAAAGAAAACGCCATTAGTTATAGAAACCGAAAATTTTCATGGATATTTTGATGGATCTTCCAGTTTTTAACTAAGTCAATTTGTCAATCAAAAAGATTGAATACTAATCTCCCGCTTGTCTAGATTTTTCAAAGAGCCGTTATGTTTTGAGTAATTAAGATGTTATGTTTTGAGTAATTGATTTTCTATGTAATCTCCTTTTAGGCCGATAGACTTTTCCTAACGTTTCTGCCATTTCTTTCACCCCTAAAAAAATACGATCTCAAACTCTTCAAAATACGCTTCTATCTCGGCGATGACCTCGTTTGACCTGAATTTTCGTTCAGTCGTTGCACAGTTCATGCAATTTGGCCGCGAATATTCCGGATCGTAATTTCGTCAATTTCAACAATAGCAACACTTTTCTCACATTTATCGTGTCATTTAAAATATTAATATTCGTTCCGTATAACACACCTACGGTCTTTGCTACTTCGCACACTTTAGTTTGGTGATCAGCGAGAATCAATGTCGTGGACTAAAAAAACACCAGAAATTAAAAGCGTATTACGAACCGATATTGCTCTTTTTCCATTTTATTATGAAACACAAGTGATACAACTGGCTGCCAAATAAAAACTAACCTGTAAACTGTACTGAAATTTAGTTTGGTGTTAGGTCCCTCAGCTACGCCACCTGTTTTCAAACACGGGTACTTATTGATCGACCCTCCGACCCTCGCTCGTACTGGTAAATTGTAACACAATACAAATATCATAAACGTCAATTTTGTTTCTAACATTATATTGGTCGAATGTAATCCAATTTCCAATATCGCCTAAATGTGGAGTTTTTTATGTATTTAGTAACATAGCAACTAACAGCAACTACTAATACATTCTCACTATAACTGTTTCTGTTGTTGGTTTAGGAAAGTTAGGACAAACTTCCTTTCCGTTTATCCCTTCCTAGGAGACTTTGTCAGAGAGCCGCTCCAAGAGAATGTAATCCTTCATAGTAACTTCGCTTCATATTCTTACTCTTTAGAAAAATCGAGGAATATTTTCTTGCCTTTCATCAAGCATTCCGTTAAAGGCTTTGTAATATCGCAAAACCCTAACAGCTTTTAACTTGTTTCTCCGTTTTAGGAACGAGGAATGCCTTAATAGCTTTGAGTTTGTCAGGGTAGGGCTTTGCTACACCGGAAGTAACGATACGGCTCAAAAAGTCAATTTCCTTTAGTTAATTATGATTTGTTCATTTGAATTTTAAAATTAGCTTGCAAAACTTCTTGAATACTTGCGTTAGGCTTTCGATGTGCTCCTGGAGTGTCTTTGAGATTACTATGATATCATTCACGTAGCACAAGCAAGATTTACTTTTGAGTTTATTTAATACATGTGTGGTCGATTGAAAATGCATTTTTAGGTATGTATAGTTTTCTTATTTCTATCTGGTGGAACCCAAATACGAAATCCACGCTTGAGAAATAAATGCATTCCTCAAATTTTTCCCGATGGAATCGACCGTTTTATGCACGATTCTAATACGGGATAACTATAGGAAGAGATGAGGTATGGCGAGAGTATCGATAACTCTTGGTAAAAACGGGTTTATTATTTTTAAATTTTATTTAGTCTTAAGATTGCAATTTTATCGTCTTAGCTGTTTTTTCTTCTTGTATTAATATACCGCAGCCAATGAAATCTCAATTTTCCACGTCACCCAGAAGCACAGCGGTTGCTTTTAAGAAGTACACGAAAAAAAACTGGTTTCAACGAAGAAAAAACAGAATGATTCAAGAAAAATGAGCACTTGATTTTCAGCTAAGATAACTTTTTCATAATGCAAACTTCCAATTTCTTCATTTGATGTTTTTATTTAAATATTAAAACAATATTTTTTTTATTGTTGAAAGAAATTCAATTTCTTAAAGTAAGAAAATATTATTTTATAGAGCAAATCGTTTTTCTCAATTTTTATTATCTATTTCTTCATTAAAGATAACAAATTCATGTTTTAAGGTAACCGTATCTCAAAATGCAATAAATTGAGGCTTGTATTAAGAAATATTAAATATAACTGTATGATTTATATTTCTTTACTTAAGAGACATTTTCTAATAAATAAAATGCATTTTCTGTTAGAAATCATTTTTTTTTCTTGATAGAACCCATTTATCAGTTGTAGAGAAGGAATTGCTTAAATACTTCAAACGCATTTCTTGGAAAAGCTTTTGGGTTTCTAGATTGTAGAAAGTAACTTCTTGAAAGCTGTAGTAGTATTTCTGGTTTGCAGCTATTTTTCCTGTTTATTGGAGCAACATTTAATATAATTTCCAAAATAATAACGATAGAAATTTATTATATATTTTTTATTTTATTTTATTATAAAAAATATAAAGATTCAATTTAATATAATTATTAATTTATTTAGATATCATATTACAAATTACAATAATAAAATACAAATAATACAAATTACAATAATAAAATACAAACATAATTAAATAGAAGACATAATTGGCTTCAATATTTTTGTTTTGTTGGGAAGTTTATGAAAAATTAAGGGTTTTAAGAAAACATTACAACTAGTTTTTACAATAATGAAAAGTTCATTATTTTGATAGCATAACTCACACATAGTTTTAACATGCAGTAACAAATAAACATCGGTAAGTTTTGAAAAAAATTATTAAGGATGAAAAAAATACAAAGTAGGTTTTAAAAAATTCCAGACTAAACATTAGTTTTTTGTTAATACTCGTACCTGTAGTTTTTGCAGTAAATTAAATATTTTTTGCCAGGAAGATTCCTATTTTTAAATTTATTTTTCAAGTAGCCGACCTTCCAGAGCTTACATTAGTGATTTTTATGCTTGTTGTATAAGCTTTTTACCCCTTTTACAAAAGAATTCCTGAAAATAAAACAATAATTAGCAATCATTTTTATATATAACTCATTCTTAGTTACCTTTCTTTCTCCAGAAAAAAATGCTCGATATCACTAGCAACTGTATTAAATAAATCAGCCGATGCAGCAATATATCCACAACTGTAGATACTAGTAGATTGCGGGTCCTTTCGTCGAGCTGTGGTTAAGATTGTAATCCCTTTGGTTGATGCGAGAAACTGTTGAAAGTTCTGTGAAATAAAATCAAAATCAATAGTAGCTTTTTACTTTATCTAATTGGACAGCTCTAACAAATTCTGCTGATTATAATTGCCCACTTGACGGAGAAGAAGGGGTTGATTGATGATGTGATCAGACAACGATGAATTAATAGAACCAATTACTGTTGTCATTTAAATTTAGCATTTTTGTCAGCGATTCATCTAACTAAAAAAATTAAAATAAAACTATAAAATCATTACGCACAAACAACTCACACAAAACACACAAAATAGAGCGAACACTTGTTAATTTAAATTAAAAATTTATGTAATACAAATATAACTTACATTTAACTACTTAGCTTCACTTTAAATATTTTTCAAAACCACTTAAAAATATTTAATTTGACAATCAAAAAACACACGTTGTTTTTATTAAACTGTTCACTAGATGATGAATGTTACTTATTTTATATATTCTCAAATGTTTCATTCGTTTTCTTGTTTTAAAAAATTAAGAGTATACATTGAAAAATCATTTTCTATAATTAAAAGTATTCTCTCAGCTTGAGACATACATATTAAACCAAAAAATATTATGTGGAAGTTTAAAAAATTACTTTTTTGTGATAAGAAAAACTTTTCTCGAAGTAACATGGTAAATTGGATTTGAAATTTTTGTCTTGATTAAAGAAAACTTAGAATGACTGAAGATTTATTATTTCTTCAATCAAGATAATTTTTTTGCAATTCCTAGAATTCATTTGTTTATCAGAAAGATAAATTACTTTTTTATTATCAAGAAACGTTTTCAATTTTAAAATATTGTATTTTAATAAAATTTATGTTTTTGTTTTAAGAAAATATTAAATTTCTTGTTTTAAGAAAATGTAAGATTAAATTAAAAGTATTTCTCTTCAAACTAGATTTTTTCTCTTATTATGAAGAATTTATAGCAGCGATAAATACAAGAAAAATAATTCTCAAGATGGAATTTAATTTTAAAATTTCCGTCAAGAAATAATTCTCTTTGTAAGAAAACCATTTTTACAACTAGAAAAACTGGTATGGACATAGAAATTTGGTTTTTAAACTAAGCAAAAATACTTTTTATTAAATAAAGAGAAAATTTTCTTTAAGATAGCAAGCTTATTTTTTTCCGTGATATATATATATATATATATATATATATATATATATATATATATATATATATATATATATATATATGTGGTGCTGTTGGTCAAAATAATATTTTATGTTTATTAATATTTGTATGTATTTAAATCGATTGGTAATAAAATGTAAACGAGATTACCATAGACTAACATCCGTTATTAACGTACAACACGAGAGAATGATTGTATGAGTGCAGCAAGACTGCATCAGTTAGTTGTACAATAATTGTGTGGTTTTTAGTCTATCGCTAACTCTTTAAATCGAAACAATAAAATAAAGTTTTTCTAAACAAAGAAAAGGACCTCCATATTGGTTACCGCCGACGTGATCCAACCTTTGGAAGAATCTACGACATTTTGTAGTGTTAATTAATTAAAAACTGCAAAAGAAATTGTGTAATAGAATATCAGTTTTGTGGCGATATTTGACGTGTTAAATCTGTGTTTCGTATTATAAAAGAACACGCACTCGAAAAATCAAAAATTTTCGACAAAATTAATACGTTTAATTAGTGGTGAAACGAAAGAAACATTTAAAATATAAAATAATATTTGTGCTAGTGTGTGCAAGTGATTTTTGGTCATAAAATCTGCAGTGTAATGACGTTGTTACCTGGAAATTAATACGGACACAATCAACGGGACTTTTCCTAAATTATTTTTGGAATTTCAACGTCAAAAGAGCGACCAGTTTAAAATGAGTAAGGAATCTGCTACAAATACGAATGATTCAAAAACATTGCTTGAAGATGGAGATTTACATGCCGGAGGAATTTCATCGATATTCGCGAAATTACCTATGCCACGAATTAACGTTAATGATATCGAAAGCTGGTTTTTCTCGTTGGATTTTTGGTTTCCAGCATCGGGTATTATGACCGATAAACTAAAATATCATACTGTGTTAGCCGCTATTGATCCACCAATGCTGTCGCAATTGCACGGAGCTATCAACGCAACACCAGAGTTCGAAAAATATGATTATATCAAGAAAAAAGTAATTGCACATTTTTCGGAAAGTCAGCAACGGCGACTAAATCGATTGTTGTCTGAAATGCCGTTGGGTGACCTTAAGCCAAGTCAACTGTTTTATGAAATGCGCAGAGTAGCCGGAAATTCGATTAGTGATTTAGCATTAAAAGGTCTATGGGCTCAACGTTTGCCTGACCATGCACGTGCAGCCGTAGCTGCCTCAGCCGGATCTGTTGAAGAGTTCACCAAAATAGCCGACGCTATCGTCGACGTTATGCAAACACGTACGATTAATTCTGTCGAACCTATAGAGCAGAAACACGAAGCAGTCTTGCAAGATACGGGCTTCCAGGAACTAAAATCAGAGATTGCTCAACTATCAAGGCAAATTGACGAATTACGGTTTCAACGTGGACGATCACGTCCCCGTAATATGTATCGCTCGAATTCACGATCACGAACACAAACACCTGGTGAGACAAATGAAGAATGCTGGTATCATCAAGAATTCGGACGACAGTCACGTAAATGCCGAAGTCCTTGTCGGCATAAACGGTCATTTGCGACCAAAACCAAGTCATCACAATGAATCGCACCGTCCGTTGACACAAGTTTAGCTGAATCCGTTTCTTGTGTCAACATAAGACGATTATCCATTACGGATAAAACATCGGCAATGAAGTTTCTCATCAACACGGGTGCGGATGTATCTGTCGTACCTCCAAATATACGCGAAAGAAACAATCCAACGAACTACAAACTTTTTGCAGCAAATGGGTCAACAATTAACGTTTATGGCAGGAAGCGAATTAAACTCGATCTCAGTTTACGGCGCAACTTCGAATGGGAATTTTATATTGCGGATGTCAATACGCCTATTATTGGAGCCGATTTTATTCGAAACTTTGATCTACTCATCGATTTAAAAGGGGGTCGTCTGGTAGATAATATTACAAGATTATCGACAGCTTGTGACCCATACCATTTTCAAACAGAGGAAATCAAGACATTTAATTTGAAAACGCCTTTCGCCGATTTATTAACTGAATTCGTAGACATCACCAAAATCGCTACTCCACGAGCCATAGAGAATTCGGATGTCACACACCGTATTGAAACAACAGGACAACCAACGTTCGCGCGACCACGAAGATTAGACCCGCAAAAATTGACCATAGCAAAGGACGAGTTTGAATATTTGATAAGAATGGGTATTTGTCGCCCTTCTACCAGCAATTGGGCCAGCCCACTACACATGGTTAGGAAGTCAGATGGGACATGGAGACCATGTGGCGATTACCGCGCTTTAAATGCTCAAACAATTCCAGATCGGTATCCATTACCATATATCCATGATTGCACGAATATATTAACAGGAAAAACGATCTTTAGTAAAATAGATCTCGAGAAAGCATTCCATCAGGTACCAATACATCCAAAGGATATACCGAAAACTGCCATAACCACTCCATTTGGTCTATATGAGTTTGCATACATGACGTTTGGCTTACGAAATGCACCCCAAACGTTTCAACGACTGATACACGAAGCTTTAAGAGGATTGGAGTTTGTGTTCCCGTATTTAGATGACATTCTGATTGCGTCGAAGAATTTGACAGAACACGAGCAGCATTTACGATTAGTGTTTGAACGACTAAGAAAATACCGACTGTCTATCAACGTGGCTAAATGCGAATTGGCCGTAGCTGAACTACAATTCTTAGGACATCGTATTTCAAAAAATGGAATATCACCTCTCCCTAGTAAAGTTGATATAATCAAAAACTACCATAAACCTGTTATGGCAAAGGAGCTAAAAACTTTTTTAGCAATGATCAACTACAATCATCAGAAACAGCCAAGAAACCTAAACGAAACGTCACACTTCCGCAAAGGTAACATTAAAGAGGGGAGTATATGTGGTGCTGTTGGTCAAAATAATATTTTATGTTTATTAATATTTGTATGTATTTAAATCGATTGGTAATAAAATGTAAACGAGATTACCATAGACTAACATCCGTTATTAACGTACAACACGAGAGAATGATTGTATGAGTGCAGCAAGACTGCATCAGTTAGTTGTACAATAATTGTGTGGTTTTTAGTCTATCGCTAACTCTTTAAATCGAAACAATAAAATAAAGTTTTTCTAAACAAAGAAAAGGACCTCCATATATATATATATATTTATTTTACCTGCTTGCTTTTAAAGAATAGTTCAGCTTGGACAATATAGGCACCTTGTCTGATTTAAGGACAAACTTCGAAAGATCGAATGTTACACTAAGTCATTGTATAGTCCAATTCTTTTAAACCATTAAAGTATTTATGAAACTTGAACGGAGTAAATCTCTCAGATTTTTTTGTTTTAAACTCCATAATTCGTGGGAAAACGACTTTTAACAACTTTAAATGACGTTTTTTTAGTATTTATAGGGTATAGCTGAAATATAGCCGCCCAAAATCAGAAACTATTCATTTGCCAGGGCGGCTTATTTCTAATGATAGAGGACGATTTAATGTAATTTCTGTGATATTTCAGAATTTTTCGATGCAATGGAGTTGAGAGATAGCCCCTCAAACTCATGAACTTTTCGTTGGCCAGACTTTCAGCCGTTGTCTAGTGACAGAGGTAATTTTAAAGTGATTTCTGTGAAACTCAGGAACTTTTCTAATGAAGAAGAATTGATGTAATCTCTGTGATTCTTTCAGAACTTTTTTATATGCTTTAGTTTAAATATATAGCCTCCCAAACTCAAGAACATATCGTTAGCCGGACTATCGTGACTATATTGATAGAGAAAGAATGATTGTAATGTCTGTGATTTTTTAGAAGTTGTCTTTGAAGTGGAGTTGAGATATAGTATCTCAAACTCATGAACTATTCGTTAGCCGGACTGTTGGTTTATATCTAGTGACAGAGGAAGATTTAAAGTAATTTCTTTGATTTTCTCAGATGGACAGAACATATATTTCTATTGTTTTTGTAATGAGAATTGGAAAATTCCGAAAAGAATAATTTTTGTTATTTTAGGGTAGATATCGGGTTAAAAATTGGATTATACCCAAAAGATTCTTACTCGATTCTTAAACAGGTGAAACATAAACTATTATTTTTGTCAAAGCTACATCATTCATCAACGGATATTTTTAAAAATTTTAAAACGTATCAGAAGTTGTTTACCCTTATACAACACATAAATTCGACGCAGGTCACACACGGTGAACATTTTTATAACACGTAACTTCGGTTTATTCGGTGATATGGCTTTTTTAATTCTAAACCAACGTCGACGAAAATATTTCTCCAAAGCGATAGTTGTTAAAATTCAAATTTTACGTTTAATTGATTAGTCTAAATGACCTTTTTATAACAACAAATTTGACTGAAAACATTAGCAATTAAATAACACCCTAAGATAACAAAAAGTTTCTCTGGCCCTGGCTGTGACTTTTGCTGGGACTTGTGAACAAATGAAACCGTTCAGGTCTCCCATGTAAAAATAGAATCACAAAATTCAATCAGTAAAAAAAATTATAAACATTTTGTAACACATTATTTTTTAATTATGTGAGCATCACTGAATATTTTACAAATTTACGATAAATTTTAAAAAATTAAAACTTTTTTAAAATCAATCAATCACGCCTTCTTAGCTTTCAATACAACGCGTTTTGATTAAAATTAAACTAAAAGGGTTTCTTCCATATTTTAAACGGATAATCTCACACCAGCTATCTAAGATAGGTTTATAAATTTTTAACCAGATCATTATAAAATCATTACCCAATGTAGCCACAAAATATAATCTAGCTAATAAATTATCCCGAATGACCATAAAATGCCTAAATAGATATACAAAGTATATTTCATTCGATTCCTTAGCAGATTACATGATATATATAGTAGCAAGGTATATACATATATAAAATACGTATACATATACAATAAGCTAAAACCGACGAAACCTTTTTTTACACTCGCATGAAACTCAATCAACTCTACACAAATTAAAATTACTTCCATCAGAAGAAGTCTTAGTAAAATAAAATAAAATGTTATAAGAATGAACAAAAGGTATACGAGTAGTATGTTACATACATTAAATCCATAATAACTAATCCTTTTTCCTATTTAGTACTCATATATATATATATATAGAATAAAATATTTATGTATGTATTTACAAAACCATCTAACTCCAAAAGAGCTTAGAGATAAATTTCAAATTAATTTATTTTAATTACAAAATCTACTAATACAATTATTATTTTAAGAACTTCTATATTATGAAATCTACTTATAGCTATTTTTCTTATGTGTAGCTATGTTTACGTAGCTAAATGGTAAAAACCTTTAATCATAACAATAACTAACAAAAATATAAGTTGGAAACATCTAAAGAATACTAAAATGGAATGAACACACATACCGACATGTATACATCGAAATCGAATGAAAAGGAAAATATTTTTCTTATGATTATTAACCACTTTCTCATACTGTGTAGAGCACACATAGCAATATAAAGTATTGCTAATTTTTATGTTTACCGATCCCCCCTCCTATTTCCCTCTTCTCCGTTTGCATTATGTCTGCCTTAATCTTTGCGAAACATAATAAAATATTTTCCATTTCTTTACTAAGTAGGGATATATGTACGAGTGTATGAACTGTGTTGTCGGAAAAGAAGGAATACCAACTAAACTTAAGTTATTACAGACGTTATTACATTGTATGTAGATGATAAAGCATGCCTTACACATCCCAGAAAAGAGCATTTTTTATGAGTTTTACGACCGAATATTGTATAACTATGTAAGATATATACCGAACTTGGGATCGCCTTGAAATTATATATGTGTGATGGCACCCCAATTTAGAAATCTTTAGTTTTTGGTATTTTGTCATTATGGTGCGGAATAAAAAGGTTAAATGTTTCAGATTTTATGGTTATGGGACTAATTCAGTGGTTTTTATTTAGGTAAATAAGAATTATAACTACAAATTATTTTGATGCCAAATGTAGATTAAACTTTCTTCTTGTGCATCAACACGCGTTTATATTTATGTGGCAGAATAGTCTTATTAGTATTTACAACAAATTAAAATTTACCAGGCGACGTTCTTGGCGATTTCAAATTTAAGTTGGGATCTTTCATTATTTAAGCATTTAATAATTTTCTAGCTTTGATTAATTTTACCTTTATGTAATACTATTTTGATCATTTTCTTTACTGTTTCCTACTTAGCGTTTACCTCGCGGCTCAGAGCTTTCTAAAAATTTGCACGCTTTGTTTTCGAATCAATTTTTTTTTGCCAACAAATTTTGAAATTTTATTAATGCAAGTGGTTGTTAAGAAATTAATCAAAATTTCATATTGGCATGAATTACAAATTTCTATGCATGTATTGGCACATCGGCTGGATATTATTGGAAGTAGTTTTGCTATTGGTGAGTGTTTTGTCGTATAAGGAACAAAGATAAACCATTTTTGTTTTAAATATTTGGTGTGTGAATAAACAAAAATTAAGAAAAATTGAGTGAGCTACTGAACAAATATTGGCCAGTTCACAGGACTGTTCCGCGGGTGTGGCGTATATGGCCAGTTAGCTAGGCATTTTCCTGTCGAGTGACACTAATATATACGCGGTTGAAAAAATTGGAATATTTTTTAATACTAAATCAGTATAAAGATATTTTAATACCATTTTACATATCTTTTTAATATTTTTCCATCATATAAAATCTAGCCAAACTGAAACCTATTTATTTGTATCTGGAAAAAAATTAAATTTAATATAACTCATATCTAACAGTACATCTTTCCCTCGATTTACGGAACAGTTCCGTTCCCTGGAACTTGCACGTAAATCGAAACAAAATTTTCTATACATTTACAGCAATGTAATATTCAATGAATCGAATTTTCGATTTTAAAACTTCATAGAGTCGTACGGCGTTAAAATTCTTCATCAGAAGAACTTATATTTTCTTCCTCATCGTTGTTGTTACGTTCAATCTCTTTTGTTGTGAATGAAGATGTTGGTTGGAAAAACGAATGCAATGTTTGTTGTTTTGCATTCCTTCTGTTTTCAGCATAAAATTCCTTATAACAGCTGATGGCACTGTTTACCTCTCGCGATACTTTTCCACTACGTTCTTCCATAAGATCATTTTCAATTAATATCTCTAGCCCTTCTTCAATTTTGGTTAAAGCTTCGGACAATAGTTTTGTTGTCAACTGTTCGGAAATGGATTCTGCTATCTCTGAAGGAAGTTGTTGCTCTAATTACCTCTAATAACTCAGTTATGTCAGAACCCACAACGTTTTCAAAACCAAGTTGATTCGCCAATGTCACGATATTTTGTTGCACTTCTTGAAGGCTCTGTCCGTAAGTGGGTCCGAAATATGAATTCCTGGACAAATATTATGCCAAACATTGCTCATCGTGTTCGTTTTAATTTTTCTCCAAGATTCATCGATACGGTTGACTGAAAATCGTTGCCATCCGTGCCACTAATATATTGGCGAAATGTTCGTCGCAAATAATAGGCCTTGAACATTGATATTAAACCTTGGTCCATCGGCTAAATCAGGGATGTGGTATTCTTTGGAAGAAACTCAACTCGTATGTGATCTGGAAGCTCATTAAGATTCACATGACGTCCTGCCGCATTATCTAGGTAGAGTAATGCCTTATGACTGAGGCTATTTCTCTCGCAATATTTTTTAACGAATGGGTAAAATTCATTTTTGAACCAATCCTCGAAAAGTTTAGCAGTCATCCAAGCTTTCTTGTTTGGCTTAAATATAACTGGCAATTTTATTTTATCATACATATCCTTTAAGAGCTCGGGAGTTTTCTGACAAATAAATTGAGAAAGGTTTTAACTTAAAATCACCCGATGCGTTACCTCCAAGAAGTAGGGTGAACCTTTCTTTCGAAACCATATACCTCAGAGCAGACAGCTCTCCTTTATAGCTAGGTATGTCCTTGCAGGCATCCGATTCCAGTAAAGCTCATTTCATCAGCATTAAATACTTGTTGCGGTACGTACCCACCTTCATTCCGAGGCCGCAACGTTTTTTATATTTATCGAACCATCCGTTACTTGCACTGAATGGGTCGATATTTGAACTTTCACCTAATGTTGATTATAATTTTTCGTGGATACACCTTGCCTTTTCTTGGAAGACTATTACGCTCATTCGAATATTTAGCTGGTTATTGTTCTCTATCCATAATCCCAAGAGTTGTTCCATCCTTTCCTTTGTGCAACTTCTATGTTTTGTTAAGTTTTTAACACTTAGAGGTCTCGCTGATTGGGATTGTTCCTCAATTTTGCTTCTATTGTCACGGATCGTTTCTACAGTGGACGTAGCAAGACCCAATGTTGAAGTAATTTCGGCTAGTTTTTTGCCTTCTCTAAACCGCTGTAATACGTCTAACATTAATTGCAAGGAGATGGCTTTACACTTTCTCTTGCAATTAATTTGACCTTCAGGTTTTGATGGTGGTTTAGGACACATTTTTAAATAATTAATTGTTTATTAATTATTTAAAAATGTGTCCTAAATTAACCAAAATGAGTTTTAGAAACTGTATTTTTCTAAATCTTAAGGATTTTTTAGAAACTGTACTTTTATTTTTCGCATTTTATAACAGAAAAGCAAAAATCCGTATATCTAATTTTTTGTTACTTATATCGATTTTGCGGAATATTTTTTAAATTCCGTAATATCGAAGTTCTGTAAAGCGGGCGTCCGTAAATCGGGGGATGGTGTATACATTTTATAAGAAGAAACATAAATTTTTTTTGCTGAAATAGTTTAATAAACATAAGTTATAGTGTTTCATACAATTATTTATAGAAGTGGCATATTGAATATCGTAGTAGGCTACGATTTATACTTGGCAGATATGTGCATGATACAATAATTTTCTCTTCTTATAGATAAACCCACCATGAAACGTTTAAAAAATGAACTAAAACGGTGACCTAAAATAATTATCTTCTTATATAATATTCATAGGCTGATGACATACTAGGGTAACTTTAATCTGGTATTATTTTAATTTCTTTCCCCTTTACCAATAAAATCAAGAAATTGCGGCGCAGATAAAACCGATTTTATTGGTAAAGGGGAAAGAAACGAAAAAAATACCAGATTAAAGTTTCCCTAGTGTGGATATGAACAAAACAAACGAAAATGAATAAATATAAGGTCACCACAATTCGTTTACGCCAATATATTTCTAGTGAGTTTATATGATAAACAGAAAATTATTGTATCAGTTTCAAGGTGTCACTTTTACTCCTTGGTGATATAATTCGCCAAATCAATAAGTTCTGGTTTTGTACTATAGGTAAAAGCAAGAGTTGAATTTTCGTAATGCCTCAACCAGTCAGACTTAAGAGCTTAAGTTGTGCTCCGTTTTGGACCACTTAGGAGAGCGGTACGACCACCAAAATTTTAGAGGTCAGTTGTTTATTTGTGACGAGAAGTCTATTTTAGTGAATGCAGCACTAACCGAAGTGGTGCAATCGGCGTGTAACTTAAGCTCTTAAGTCTGACTGGTTGAGGCATAAGTTTGGTCGTTGCAACCTGGCTGCCAAAAAGAGACCTAAGGAAGTTCTCATTGTGGTAAGGGTTTGTGTATCTGTGTATACAAAAGTACCCTGGGGTTAAAATGGGGGAGGGGGGTGCATTTTTCAACTTTACTGGTGGAAAATTGTGAGTAAATGGCCTCGTTGTTTTCTACAACTAGAAAAATCGTAAACATTGTATGGGTGCTATTAAAAGTAATATTTTGTCCAAAAAGCCGAAAAAGTTTTGAACAAAATAATATCACGGACGATTATTAAATACTTTTTAATTTTATTTTGATTTAATATATAAAATACAAATATTAATAATAAGTAGTATAAATTAAACACTAGTGGAGTATACAACTATTTTATACCCATGTTATTGCAAAACTTTATACGATGCCTTGTGTAATTTTTGTATAAAAAAAATCGCAAACTCATATACTGTATAAACTCAATTCTGTGAGCTATCTTTGCAATGGGTACCTCAATTTTTATAAAGTTTTGTTTGTTCACACTCATCAACAATGGTTTTTGATCATCGCACCCATATGTTGGTAGTGTCGTTTGATGGAACAAATGGTATGCTAACTGGTCAAATACGCTACACCCACAGAATAATTCTGTGAGCTGGCTAATATTTTTTCAGTGACTCGCTTAATTTTTGTTTATTATTTTGTATTAAAACAGGAATTATTTATCTAATTTTTATTATACGATATTTAGTGTCTTTTACGTACTATAGGTAATGAAACATTATATTTTAAATGAACGTTTCATTTTGAACAGTTTGTTGTTTATATTTGCATATTTCAGTATTTAAAACATTTGTGGTGTTTTGATAATTTGCTGTATGTGACATTTTTTTACCCAGTGTACAATTTTGTTAATTTTACAAATTTTTGTATGTGTGTATTTTGCGAATTTTGTTTTTTATTGGAAGCTTTACATCCATGCCTTTTCATAGAAACAGAATTGGTTAGTGGTAGTGTACACGCGGTGTATAATTATCTCATTTTTGTTTTCATTTTAAAATAATCTCTAAGGTAAGACGCATGCTATTTGACCAAATGGGCTGGAATAATAATTATTAGGGGTACAAATAAGTGTTCTATTTCATAACTTCGATGCTTTATTGAGAGAAGTTGGTGTTATGTGTTTTACTCAAAGTATTGTCCATTGTTCGCGACGATTTTTTCCCATCGTACAGGCAGCATACAGATTCGACAAAATTCCAAAAAGTGTTTGGGCGATCCACGAATCAGTGAAGTGCTGCTGGACCAGGCAAATAGTCATTGACCGGAACAACTGCTAGTCGGAAATCCCATTGCGCCCTCAAAGTATCCTTGACGACTCTTGCATCATGTGGCCGAGCGTGGTCGTGCTGAAATATCACTTTTTATGTCTTTTTGCATATTGTGGGCGTTTCAGCTTCATTCCTCAGTTTAGTTGCATCAATTGTTTTTGATAACGTCCTCCAGTGATGGTTTCGTTAGGCTGGAGTAGCTCATAGTAGATCACTCTGAGCTGATTCTTCAATATACAGCATTAGTTTCTTGCCATGAAGATTTGGTTTGACGGTTGAAGTTGATGCATGACCTGGCTTACCCCACGATTATCTTCGCTTTGGGTTGTGGTAGTGGATCACTTTTCGTCCCCCATCACGATTCGATGCAAAAAATCCTTCCGATTTTGTGTTTGTAGCAGTTGTTCACTCCCATAGTCTAGTCTTGAGGTCAATTACGCCTCCAATTCAGCGTCTTCATACTTTACAGGTCTTCCTCCACGTTTTTTGTCACTGGTATGAAAATCGCAACTTTTAAAATGCCGGAACCAGTACTGATATGTTTTTATTGATGGAGCGTGTTCCTCATATGCTTTACAGAGCAATCGATGTCCATCAGCTGCAATTTGTGTTTTGTCTTCAGCGAAATGACACAAACTTATTTTTTGAAGGAAATGATGACGCTTTAACAAGAATAAAGTTACAAGATGGCCCGATGTGATTTAATACAATACTATTGTCTCGCCATCTTCCTTCAAAACTTGTACCCCCAATACAATGTAATAACGACATTTAATACTCATCCATTTAGACTGGACAAAAGAAACATACTTAACATTGATTTCTATAACGTAGGCTTAAAATATATACAGTGATACAGTGAGCGAAAACGCGGGCCTATCTCCTGTTTCGTATGCAAGTTTTTGTAATTGGAAGAAGTTCTGTTAAACATGTTTTCATGTTCATGAACCAAGCGCAAACTTTATCAAATAAGGTTGTAGCGGGGGGCCTTGAATTTTACTGGGCGATTAAAAAATAAAACTATGAATAATTTTTCTTGAAGAATATCGTCTAATTTAAAACCAAAACTTGTCTAGCAGCTTTTGCCTTCTCCAGAGTCTCCTAACAAAATTTGTTTTAAGTGCTGGGTTTTTATCCTGAATCTTATCAGCCGTTTTGATGTTGTACGAGTGATTGTTTTAATCCAGATTTATTTAGTAAGCTGTCGGCTTACCTACTGAAATATACAAACTAACTAATATACAAAAACAAGCAAATGTGTTAAATAATATATAAAGGTACAAAATGGTATTGATAATGGAAGGATATCATAGGAATCGAAAGTTATGTGACCGCACAACTTAATTTATCCATGTCGGTATAGGCTGGCATGGAGCTTGCAATGTGCAGATGGTCTTAAAATCGGCCCTATAGCCGGCCCCAAAACAGATGGCATGGATAAAAAAAAAACTTAATTTATGACCAACTTCTAAAAGGAAACCAGGAATTGATTTAGCAGTTTACCACCGCATTCATTTAAATAATATTAAGGCTCACATAGAATTCCAATATTTACTAAACAACAATTTCAATTTTATTTTGAAACGGTTATTTGGTGAAATAAAACACAGGATCTTAATGAAGATCTGGTTTCTAACAAAATATTTAAAAAAAATATTTATGTTTGATTATAACAGTAGCATTGCTGATATTTATGCATTTTTTATCAGTAAAATTTTTTTGAACCTAACCTATTATATGGTTTGGGCCACGGAACGGGTGGCAGGCTCCTAAGAACCTTATAAGGACGATGATGTATCCTCAATTGGCCTCTATTTGTACAAATGAAAAACCGAATCTCATTTATCAACCAACATTTCAAAATAATAATTTTGCACTATTTTAAATTTTTATTTTGTGAATATGTTCAAACCAAATTAAATTATGTTATTAGTCAAATGAACTGCAACACTTTGCCATATAGTCAGTACTTCGTATAAAGCAAACAACATAATTAATTATATCAATGTCTCGTTTATATTTCAGGATAGTTTTTTTTTTGCTGTGCTGGATAATTTTCCTCCATTCATTCTTCCCATTCACATACAGTGTTTTTGACTTATTTTCTGTGATCCGTACTGTAAGTATATTTATACACAACTTGTATATAAAAAGTATAGCTAGTGTACTGTACTGTGTGTCTATTACTTCCTTGATATATTTTTCGGTTATTTATTTTGTAGTCCACCGATATAAATTAAATCCTGCTTAGTGCAGAAATTTATGTCGAGCTGTTTTTTTTTTGGTTATGTACCGTACATCTAAATGTAGATAGGGAGAAATTCGGAAAATATAAAACCAACATAAATATCTAGAGAACCTATCCAAAAATTGGTCTCTGTGGTTTATTATATAGACGAAAATAATAATATTTTTTCCTTTATTTTATTATTAAATTGATTTATTTGGTAATTTTTTCAACTCTCCATTGGCGAATCAGGTTTGTGACTTATCTTGTACATATAGGCTACATATTTTTGTACCGGAAAATATTTAAAGTGCTGGAAAATATATCGTCTTTTTATATTTTTGGGGTTTCCACTGTATAAATATTCACCCACAAAAGTTAGGTCTATATACAATAATCACATTTTATAATTTCATGCATTTATAGTCATTGTTATTTCCTCTAATATCGTTATATGTAAATACCTGTATGTACACCTTACACGTGGTTAACCCGGATAAGAAAAATTAAACACCACATAAAATATGTGTATTGTTCCAGAATTAGTTCTGGGAGAGTGCCTGGTTTTACAAACATCGTCGTTAATTGTGAAATAGGCGCTTAGGAAATAGATGCGCCATCTACATTGTACATCAAGTAAATTTATGTACAAAAATATTTGTTCGTAAACGTTTATCTTATGCATTGCTCCGCATACTTGAATGGTTCAACGGGTAGCGCTCTTTACAAAAATCATTGGACGCTTTCAGGACACCCAACAGTTGGGTATAAGTTGAGTAAAATCGCGGCCAACTATACGAAAATGATGATTTCACTAATCATGATAGGATACCTGAAAGAATTCCGATAAAACCCGTTCAGCTTAATTTTTAATCTAAATTCTAAATAGTAAAGGATAATTAAGGAAATTGGAACAAACTTCCGGACTGGAACATCAAAACTCTAACAGAAACATCAAGGCACACAAGTAGAGTTATCACATCGAGATTCTAGGCCTCAGAGAAGTCAGATGGAAAAACAGCGACAAAATAATACAAGCAATGCGGTAATTATATGTTATTCTCTGGTAGAGACGACATACGAACAGGGCGTGGGCATAAAAATAACAAGAACAAGTAAAGCGAAGAAAACATTAATGGGTGGAATGGAAACCAGTTAACGCAGAATAATAGTGGCGAGATTCCATTCAAAAATAAGAAACATAACCATCCATCATTCTGTACTATACCCCAACCGAAGATGTAGATGAAACAACAAAAGATAAATTTTACGAACAATTATAAGCCACAATAGCAGGGACGCACAGAAATGACGTCAACAAAATCGTACAAGGGGGTTACAATGCCAAAATTGGCACAAACAATACCGACCTGACAACTGTCATGGTGCAAAATGCTCTACTCGATGTACTCTAACATACCGGTAAACGAAACATTAGAAATTACAAGAACACTATTAATTAAGAATGGAACAACAACAATAGATACGAACGAAATAATTAACCTGTTAACAGAAATCACCAAACAAAACTATTTTATACATAACGATGAATCATACACACAAACAAAAGGATTACCAATGGGAAGCCCACTTTCTGGTACACTAGCTGAAATATACCTGAACGACTTCGAAAATAAATACGTAATTAACAACAGAAATAAATACCGAAAAAACATTATCTACTGGTACAGGTACGTCGACGATATTATTTTACTATTACTATTAGATCCGACCGACAGTTAAATAATCTACACCATTATATTAATAACCAACACCCCGCAATAAAATTCACTTAAGGAAAAGAGAAGGACAAACAAATTAACTTTTTAGACCTTACTATACAAAACATAAACTCAAAACATTCATTTAAAATCTACAGAAAACCGACCCAAACAGATCACACTATACATAATGAGTCACATCATCCTTACCAGCACAAAATATCCGCCTACAACCACATGGCAAACAGATTAAACATTGTACCAATGGATAAAAAAGACTATGACGAGGAACTGAGAACCATTAAATATATAGCGAATCAAAACGGATACAAAACAGCAATAATAGACAAAATAAACAATAGAGTAAAGGCCAAACTACATCAACAACTCGCAACGACATTAAGACAAGAGGAAGAAAAAACTGAAAAATACATCAGCGTAGAGTATCAGAAAGGCACCAGTAAAATATTCCAAAAAACGTTCAAAAAAATGGGATATAAAACAGCATACAAAAATAACAACAAAGTAGAAAGAAAACTAAAATTCAACAAAAATAAAATACTTACAGACACAGGATTTTGTATACAATACACTGTAATGATTGTGATAAAATTTATATTGGACAAACAGGCCGTTCTTTTGAAATAAGATTCAAAGAACATGTCAGTGATATCAAAAAATCAGATCCCAAATCCAATTACGCACAACACATAAAATCAGAAACACACACATACTCAGACTACCACACAAACTTAACAGTATTACATAGACTCACCAAAGGACAAAAATTAAACAGATTAGAAGAATTAGAAATATACAAAAACAAAGATAGCAATAACCTTTTAAATGACAAAATAAATACAAAAACAAACAGAATTTATGACTACATAATACAAAATTTATTTTAAATAAAAAAAAACAGGAGGAGCCAATAACATTACCCCAAAAACATATAAAAACAGGAAAACTTTTAGAATTAAAAATACAGGGTGGCGCACGAATCGTGCTACAAAAACAAAACGTAATAACTATTTTTCTGTGTGACTAATCTGTTTTTTATTTTTTTTATTTTGCAGATTATTATTTAAATTTACTAAAATGGATGCTTGGAATACCGAAACGAGGATTTGGATAGTGCAGCGCTACCATGCTTTGCAGTCCATCATTTCCGTCCAGAGGGAATTTAGGCGGGAGTTTGGCGGCACTCCCCCGAGTAGATGGACCATTATGAGGTTGGTACGCATGTTTGCTGAATCTGGAAGCATCGCACGTAGACCGTACAATCGAGATCCCTATGTTCGGGTCGAAGCCACAATCGCAGCTGTAGCATCATCAATTCAGGCAAATCCAAGTGTTTCGACTCGAGAGTTATCGGCGCAAATTGGAGTTAGCAGACGGTCATTACAACGGATAATTCATGATGACTTAAACTTGTTTCCGTACAAAATCCAAATTACAAGCAAATTAAAACCTCTGGATTTGCCTATTCGCCTGGAATTTTGCCGGAAAATTATTGAAATGGCCGAAGAAGACAACAACTTCATAAATTGCTTGTTTATGTCACTGCACCAGATTTTTTTTTATGGGGTTATGTCAAACAAGAGGTGTTTAAAACGAAACCAAGGAATTTGACTGAATTGAAGCAGTCCATTACAACAATAATTGAGGCGATCCCGACTTCAACCCTTCAGTGCGCAATGAATAAATTTTCTGATCAGGTGTCGCACATGCGTGAATGAGCATGGAGGTCATTTACGGTCTATCATTTTCAAAACTAATTAGTTAAATAAAAATAAAATTGAATTATCTATACAATAAAAAAAAATAAAGCCGATTAGTCACACAGAAAAAAAGTTATTACGTTTTGTTTTTGTAGCACGATTCGTGCGCCACCCTGTAGTTAAAAAAGAACTGATGAAGGAGTAATCCGAAATTAATATTCTTAAAATAATAAATCATTGTTACTATAAGGTAATTTTTAATAAAAATAAAAAATAAAATAACTACGGTTTTTTATTATAAACGTGCAAAATGCGTTGAATTCTGTGCGAATCAACAATGGAGAGAGGCTCGTAGACTTCTGCATCAAAAATCAGTTTCATAGGCGACAGTAGGTTTCCACACAAAAATATACATAAATACACATTTTCGAATATCACCGGACAGCAGAACTAAAAATCAGATCGACCACGTTATGGACAATAACAAATTCCTTACATCACTACAAGATGTCAGAACAATGAGGAGTACAGATGTACACTGTGATTAACAACTGGTAATGCAAAATTTCAAATCAAGAGAAGAGCTGCGCTGTGAAACACTCAAAGACATAGGCGAAAATTTAACCCAAACAGTTTGAAAGATACTGAAACAAGAAACATTTTCAATGAAACCCTCCAACTCAATCTGTATATAAATTAAGCCACCAGTATAAAACAAAAATGGAACCAAAATGAAGAAGTCTACATCTAGACTGCTACGGTACTTCCTTCTCGACTACCAAGAATACAATTGGAAACCTTGGATCAATTTTTTTTATAATTCCAAAAAATGAATGGAATTCACCGCTGTCGATTTCAAACGCGCATTTGATACGATAAATAGGAACACATAAATAGACACTTTGTGAAATGGACATCCCAAAGAAATGGATTGAACTCATGCAAGAAATGTACCGGGGTGCTGGAAACCGAATTCAATATAAATATTCAAAATAATATAAAACAAACTAAAAAATATTATAACACTCGAGGAGCAACGCTTCTCGAGGTACTCTCACCAATGCTGTTCCTGATCGTATTGGATTAATGCGGAAATTGGATGCCACGTCTCATAATGGTATACAATGGGGACTAACAGGTAAACTCAATGATCTGGACTATGCAAATGAGATATGCCTGCTCACACACAAACACTCAGGCATGCAGCAGAAAAAGAAACAGCTATCAGATCTAGCTAACGCAGTTGGTCTCAAGATAAACAGTAAAACCAAGACGATGAGACTCAACACAAATATAACCACACCGATGCACATCAACCATGTACAAATTGAGGATGTAAATGAGTTTGTATACCTTAGTTGCACAATAACGAAAACAGGTGTCACGCATGACCACGACACGAATGTTCAACTCGTGTGTGAAATCGGTACTACTGTTTGGGTGTGAGACGTCGACACATACAGATATAGTATAAAAGAAGCTACAGGTGTTCGTAAACAAGTGCCTTCGACGACTACTGAATAGCTTCTGACCTAACACCATAACTATCATTGAACTGCATAGAAGAAAAAATCAGTTAGACATAGAGACCGAAATAAAGAGACGGAAGTGGAGATGGATTGACCATATGCTGAGGAAATTACCAAGTGGTATAACGAGGATATCATTGCACTGGAACTCGCAACGGAAAACGAAAGTAGGAAGACCAGCGATGACATGGAAGAGAACAATGCTAGCGGAAGCGAAACAACTTGGAAAATCTTGGAAAGAGATAAAAGCCTAGTAGAGACGCATTATGCTCCTAATTTCTGTCAATAGTTGCGGATCCATAATAATTGTAAATGAGTTTAAAGTGATAGCGAACTGCTTTTACCTGAAATACGGTCTTTGAAAATGAATTCCTAGCGGTCATAAAAAGAAGTTTTTAAACAATTGATTGAACGTGGCAAGTTTACCTTTTATCAACAATATCATTCTTTAACTTCATGTCTTATGAAACGGTGCCCTGGTTGAGTGGTTGGTTACCAGCCCCATCCCCGGTTTTTAATTCAAATTTGTCTTTTATTTGTATAAGAAAATTTTATTTGCAATGATGCCGATGACTATAAATAAAAGTCTCGTACCTTAGGAAGAGGGCTTTTGGCGAAATTAATTCGCGAGTTTTGACAGTAAGGTGGCAAAGCTTATTTAATATTTTTATTGAGTTTTCCTTTTGTTATCAATTAAATGGTTTTGTGAAAATATAAAATAAGCGTTGATTTGATTGGAACAAATAAAATTAAAATCCAGAAACCAAAGTTTTCATTCATAAATTGTGAGAACTGTTGATACAAATAACAGTGATTTGAAGTTATTTTTGTGCGTTATATTTCTTTTTCGTGTTATATGAGTGATACCCTTCAGATAACATGGTTAAACTTTACCGGGGATGCTCAAGGAAATATCAAGTGCTGTATGTATTTCATCTGAAACATCATGGTGCAGCCGAATTTGAGCACGGTATAAAAATCCTGCCTTTTGCAGGAAAACTCGCTTTGTCCCATTGGGCAGACGCACCTCCCAGATGTTCCATGTGCAGTGGCAAGGCTAAAATCCACCACGGTGCTTCGTTGTTCTAACAGCAAACGTATCGGGCCGCTTTAAATGTTTGCACCTCACCTCTGGGATCAATATTGGTATCTCCTTGCTGCCAGACGTTCAAAATAGCCAGGCCACTTATTTTAATACTTGCAGGATCATCTTTTATACTTAAAAAAATATACTTAATCGTCTGTACCGGGCTACAGAACTCTGTATTGAGAGAGTGAGGGTTGAGTTTTTTCGACAGGAAAGTGGAATAGTGAATCACACACATGGAATAGTGAACCACACATCATTTTAATGGTCGTTAAACGGCATCGACCTTCTGGTATTCTAAGCCTGTATATAGGATACGTATTTTCGTTGTTTTGAATATTTTTTAAGAGCACCCTAAGTTACTTTTTGGCAAATTTGCATTCCTTTATACACGGGTATTACGGATTTTGGACAAAATAGGGACCGTGAATCGTATTCTTAGTGATGCGGTGACTAAGAATATGATTCACGGTCCCTATTTTGTTCAAAATCCCTAATACCCGTGTATAAAGGAAGGCAAGTTTACCTGTTGAACCGTTTCTCCTTTGAATCTCAGCCTTTATTACGTCATCGATTTGTTTGGAACGTAACATTTCCTGTACCCAAATATTTTACTTTTCGTAAGGAAAGCAAGCACCTAAAATACCTTTAGAAATTTTATTTTAAAAACTCTAGTTAATTTTATTTAATTTATTTATTATATTTAATTTTTTTTAATTAATTTAATTTATTTAGTTTATTTAATTTATTTAATTAATAATTTACCGCCCCGGTGGCAAAGTGGTCAACATGCTTGCTCCAGCGACCGGAGGTCCCAGGTTCAATTCCTGGTGGTGACAAGGAAAAAATTTCACGGCTGGGTTAGGATCAATGAATTAATCACTCATTATCCGAAATGAAAATATGATTATGAAACCTCATTTGAGGCGGCCAAATCCCTTGATGGGATATAGTGCCAGAGAGAGAGAGAGAGAATTAATAATTTCCTGCAATCTTATTTAATCTTATTTAATTTATTTAATATATTTCATTTATTTAATTTATTTAATATATTAAATTTATTTAATTAATTTAATTAATTTAATTAATTTAATTAATTTAATTAATTTAATTAATTTAATTAATTTAATTAATTTAATTAATTTAATTAATTTAATTAATTTAATTAATTTAATTAATTTAATTAATTTAATTAATTTAATTAATTTAATTAATTTAATTAATTTAATTAATTTAATTAATTTATTAATTTAATTAATTTAATTAATTTAATTAATTTAATTAATTTAATTAATTTAATTAATTTAATTAATTTAATTAATTTAATTAATTTAATTAATTTAATTAATTTAATTAATTTAATTAATTTAATTAATTTAATTAATTTAATTAATTTAATTAATTCAATTAATTTAATTAATTTAATTAATTTAATTAATTTAATTAATTTAATTAATTTAATTAATTTAATTAATTTAATTAATTTAATTAATTTAATTAATTTAATTAATTTAATTAATTTAATTAATTTAATTAATTTAATTAATTTAATTAATTTAATTAATTTAATTAATTTAATTAATTTAATTAATTTAATTAATTTAATTAATTTAATTAATTTAATTAATTTAATTAATTTAATTAATTTAATTAATTTAATTAATTTAATTAATTTAATTAATTTAATTAATTTAATTAATTTAATTAATTTAATTAATTTAATTAATTTAATTAATTTAATTAATTTAATTAATTTAATTAATTTAATTAATTTAATTAATTTAATTAATTTAATTAATTTAATTAATTTAATTAATTTAATTAATTTAATTAATTTAATTAATTTAATTAATTTAATTAATTTAATTAATTTAATTTATTTAATTTGTTTAATTTATTTAATTTATTTAGTTTAATTTATTTAATTTATTAATTAAAGTAAGAAAAAGTGCTTAATAAACATATTTTATTAAACACTTGTTTTTTATTTCGCAAAATTAGATTTTTTGAATATTTTAATTAAATATTTTGTTCAAAAAAGTTTAAAAAATCCTAGAGTTGATCGCCTTTCCAAGTCTGGTGTGTATAGGATTAATTGCAATGATTGTAGTTCTTCATTATTGGCCAGACTGAGCGCAATTTTGGAGTTAGAGCTAAAGAACATTTATCTGGTTGCAATCAATCAACTTTCCATAACCATTTAATTTTAGAAAATCATACAGCTAGCTTGAACAATTTAGACATATTACATATACAACCTAAAGGCAGACGTTGAGATACCTTACAGTCTTAGGAAATTCGAAAATCAATATTTCTTAACCAAAATATCCTTAACGAACAGAGAGAAATTCGTTTCTCACCAATTATAGACCCGACCTTTTATATAATTCCACTAATACGTCGGGTAATTAAATGTACTTCAATATACCTTGAATTTTGTTATTCAGCCGATGACTAATCGCCCACCTGCGCCATCAATAGATTAATTGTTATTGCTTTTTATTGCTTATTTTTTCTCCCTCCTTCTATTGTTTATATTTTGCTTTTTTCTGCTATATATAACAAATTTTTACTTTTACAAATCAATAGATACTCCTGATGATGACCTTACAAGTCGAAATCGACCCAGTGATTTTTTAAACTTTTTTGAACAAATTTTTTAATTAAAATATTCAAAAAATCTAATTTTGCGAAATAAAAAACAAGTGTTTAATAAAATGTGTTTATTAAGTGTAAGTGTGTTTCGCCAAATGCCTATACAACAAATAGTGTAAGAAGTAAGTAAAAGTGGTTTTTAAAAATTTCTGTGTGCGTGCGCATATGTGGCTCCATACAGACTAAATGTGTTCTCCACAGACCAGAAAGATTGACTGGTTGGGATGAAACTTCATACGTAAATGTTTCTCATAAATTAGGAGATACCAATAATTTTTGGCTGAAATCGGTCCTCCGGCCCTCCGTAAGTGCTTTCATAGGGGCCTTTTCGTTTTTTGTGAAAATTTTGAAAAGTATATCATTTACGAGTAGGTCGATTATACAGTTTCAATATTAAATTTGCAACAATACCGATCCTAACAATTTTTCCAAAATTTAACTAAAAAGGTCGTTTTCCACAAAAAGACTGTTTTTTAATAAAAATTTGGCCTTTTACCTCCCAGTGGCCTTATTCTGGTAATTCCCCGGGAATATGGAACTGAGGAAAAATTTTACATAGCTTTTATCTATAAATTCGTTTTGTCATTCCTACCGAGAAAAAAAGTTTGATGTAAATTTGTACATTGGGAAAATTTTTCCATAGCGAAATTACCAGCGAAAGTTATTACCAATTTTATTTTGTTTTCAAAAGAATTACCACTAACTTTTTTCCTTAGTATGCCAGAAAAAAATTATTTAAATACAATTTATATGTAAATTCTATTCCCAATTCCCTATTCCCGAGGAAAATAGGGCCACAGACGTATTGTTTTATTAGGATGAAACTTCACACTTAAGCTTTTTCTACAAATTGGGAGATCCCAGTGGCCTTACACCGAAAGTGACTGCTTTCGTATAGGCGCTTTATAATTTTTGCAAATATTTGGAAAAGTATGTCATTTCCAAGAAAGTTGACAATAAACTAAAGAATCTTAAATAAAATTTTTTGCACTTCTGGTCCAGATCACTTTTCCAGAAGTTAAGCGAAAATTCAATTAAAAATCGATATCTGTACAGTCCAGTTGGATTGATCGGATCGAAATGAAACGTGGTATTTAAGCTTTTTTTAAATTGGGAGGTTTTAGTGATGTTTCGCTGTCGTCTAGCGGAAGTGGCAGTTTTTTGGTTTTTTGCATTTCCTAAAACGTTTAAAAAAAGTTTGTAAATTGAATTTTAAACAACATTAGCTCAGATAATTTTTATTAGAAATACGTGTTTTGATAAAAAACTTTATTTCACCAAAATTCGGCATCTCTACAGGCCCAGCGGAATATTCGGAATCAAAGTTTATGCTAAAACTTTTTCCATTAATTGAGAAATCCTTGCGAAGTTGAATGGAAATCTGCGTACCGGAAGTGGCTTTATGCGAGCTTTTTCAGTTTTTGCAATGATGTTGAAACGTTTAGCGTTATTTTGTAAACGTTATTTACAGAAAATGACAAAGAATTAAAAGTTGACCTTGGTTTTCTGAAATTTAACCAGGGATAACATTTTTTGATTATACAAGACAGTCTTACCAAAAGTCCGATAAGTTTAATTTTTTCTCCACGATTTATGTTGTTGAAGGAACATTACACAACTCTAAGGATTCTAACATCGATTCTAGATCTTTTCTGTTTTAAAGATTTGAAAAGTATGATTCTGTTATTTAGGAGTAACGAAAGGTGTACAACATGTTTACAATTTTCGTTAATAAGCTTAAGGAACACAACCAATTTTTTGCACCTCGGTTATTTCCTTCCGTTGTTGGATTTTTTAGGTTATCAGTATCTTGGTTTATTTTTATAACAAAGTAAAGAGCGTAAATTTAAAAAAGAAAATTTCAGGGAAAATCGACTTAAAACTTTTTGCCACCTTCCATTAATGAAGCAAACAAAAAACTTTAACCTTCTATCTAATTAAATTACCACATAATTATAAAATCCCATCATCATGTTATTGTTCATCATCATCATCATCATCAGCATTCTTGTTAAATTATGATTTAAGGATTATCATTAACAAACAAAAACAACAACACTAACAGAAGTATTTAGCACCCGTTTCATTCTGAATGTTTATTTTTGTTTCCTGCGAATATTCCATTTCTTCCGCACCATCTTCATACCGCCGTGCTCGTTCAAATTTATTTATTTGTATAAAATATTATTATTCCTTATTTTAATTTTATAATACAACAACAACAGCAAGAAAATATTTAAATTGATGGAAAAATCATTCCAAATACATACACTAAAGTTGAAAGTCTATTATTTGTACATAACAACAATAAATTATGTAAAGATTTTCTTTTTAGTCTCGTTTTTTTAAAAAAATGACAACAGAAATTTATTTTTGTGAGTATTTATGTTGATTACAGGAAATATTTCATTCGTTTCGTCGCTGCTTCCAAATCATGGAAAATTTGTTAAAAAAAGTTTATAATGAGGAAGACCGAATTACTTGTTAGTGGAATACATAAACAAATAACACAAATTATGTTACATGATTTTGTCAACATTGATTTGATTGGGATTCGTAAGAATTTGTTTTTATTGGTTTTCCCATGTTGACATATCATTGCATGTAGATTACGAATTACTTTGAGTATATAGTTGTTGTGATTCTGCGTAAGGATGTTTATTATCTCATCCTAGGAATCCTATATGGCTTCCGCAAAAGCCTCGTCCTGGGATTCTGTTTTTTCTGGCAAAACCTCCTCTTCAGATCGTACGTTGGCGCTGGAAAATAAAAATCGTCCAGCAAAATGTTTCCGCTATCATCAAGGATGTTTTATTGGATGTTTTTCTCGTGGTTTACACAAGTCCAATTTCGTTTACATCGGTTGTCTCATCAGCTCTTGAAAGGGTGACGTCATACCAAGAGCAAATCAACATATGTAGCATTACCTTCCCCTTCCAGATTCTTTGATTCGATCCAATCTTCCTTCGGCGACGAATTTTTCAGCCTGATGATTGGACTGTGGGTGAAACGGTGCCGTTTTGATGTTCTCGGTGCCGTATCCATTGCAAAATGACTCAAATCCTTCTAACACAAATTCGGGACCGAGTCCCAAATGAAGGTGTCGCAGAGTCTCTGTTGGGATAACCCGTCTTCTAAGAGGTCAATCGTATTTTGAGCTCATCAATCTTCCAAAATAGCGATGCGGCGTGCATGATGGACCGCTTGGTTTCGTCTGGTGGTTCGTATATCAATACTGTCTCATGCCATAGCTCGATGCGTCCATCACCACGATAAGTTTCGTTAACGTCATGTTCGACGTAAGCACTGTTTTAAGCTTCTCAAAAACTTCTTAATGCGCCGGTTGCCACTCAAATTTTATCTCGATGCACAACAGTTTGGCCAATGATCCACGAATGTCTTTCACGTGTTTTACACATTTGCCGTACCATGTATCTGCTCCTAGGAGTGCTTGCATTTGTTGGACGTTTGTCAATGCGGAAAAATTGCCCCAGTATCTCAGTTTTCTGGAAATTTGGTCGTAAGCCATTTGGGACGATGATGTGGCGCAGAAACTCTAACCTTTTCTGGCCAAACAAACACTTATCAAACTTTCAGCCACAAAACCGTACTCTTGGATGCGCTTCAATGCCTGGAAAAGATTGTCATGATTGAATTTATCATCACTTCCTCCAACAATAAAATAGTCAGTGAAAGAAAATGTCTCTTTTGCTCTGCTTATCATTTTGTCGATTATTTGTTGAAAAATGCCTAGTGTTGTCTTCACACACGGTTGCAAGCAGTCGAAAATAGGCTGCAGTGGGTGTTAATCGTCATGAGTTTTTTTATTTGTCATTCATTTCCACCTGCAAAAAGGCGTCTGTCAGATATGGCTATTTTGCTGAACACTCGGTATTGATTCAGGTTCGAGAATATTTCCTCTGGCGTTGGCAATGGATGCTGTTTCCCGCGGGCTCATTCAACCAAATAAGTATTCGTTCTTCCTTTCTTTTAACAATTACCAGCGATGCAGCAAAATCCGAGTAACCGAACGGACCAAGTACTCCTCTCTAATTGTAATCGTCCAGTGTTAAAGATGTCTTAATTTTGTTGCACAAACCAAGTGATCCATGAAGACCGACGGACATTTTCGCTTTATTTCGAATAACCTGTTTGTTGGGCAATTAAAACTCCTTAACATCCCTTTTTTACCATTATCCCGATTATTAAAATAAATTTGGCGGTAAATATGTAATTTTTAGTGAAAGCAGTGTCGCCGTCTTGTTGAAACCAAATATCAACCAAGTCTTCCTCTTCAATCGTAGTGAAAGTCAGTTAACATGTCACGATTACGGTCGCAAATGTGATGCCTTTGGACCATATTCCACACAAACAGTAACAGTGAATTGTATGTGCCCCAAATACTGCAATTTTGCTGGTTCACATAGCCCCCGATGTGAACATGACCTTCGGCGTAAAAGATGTTTTTCTAAATACTCATCTTCTTCCAACCGAGAATTGGTACATCTAGCAAAGTGAAAAGAACTCATTTCATTCACTGGCAATTTAATACTAAATTTCTGTCACTTGACAGTTGGTATTAGAGCTATGAACGGCCAAATGACCGCTAGAACTAAAATATTCTGCATTCTTTATCTTGTACGGAGTAGGTTGTTTGTAAAAAAAACCTGCGTTAAAATAATCGACAGATTTTTATTGAGAAATAATTTTCTCATCTCATTGACATTTTTATGTGCAGTTCCCAAGCGGTCATCCGCATTTGTATTAACTTAAGCAATGCCTTGCCATTGATGATGATGTTACCGACGCATTATTACTCTCTACTATTAGTCAAAGAGAAATTTGAAAAATATTTGCCCCCCGTACCTCTGGAGTTGAAGCTGGGAGATCTGCGGTTATAATTCTAGTTTCAAAAATTTCCGCCTTTAAATTAAGTTGGGGTTGTCCGGGCTTTTTCGCAAAATTTAATATTTTAAAATGTATTGGAGTGGTTATAAAGGTAGTTCCATTTGTTCGTTTTTTAGCTAAAAAATATTTACTGTACGGTGGCAACTCGATTTTTTTAACAAATGCAAAATCAAAACTATGCCATTTTTAGTCATGTGTTCCTTTACAATACAACAAAGTCAACCGTTTTGGTTATCAACTTATCACGAAAATGGCGGTTCTGTGCAAAAAATCGTTTCAAAAATTACGTGATGATTTTGGTGAACACGTACGTTTTAGAGGACATGGACTTTGCAAAATTGTTCAACGTTTTGAAGGGATTCGACCAGTTGTAGGCCGTAGAGTATATGAACACCATCGTCTACAACACCATGCATCCTAACAAAATTCAGATAACTCACGCAAATCGAGAAACATTTGACTTATTCGCAATCAAGTACGACGATCGTATAATTTCAAGAAATTCTGATTGTCAATTGGAAACCGAGATCATACGAATGTATGGTTTTTTTATATGAAAAAACCCTGCATTTTCTTAATTAAATTTATGCTGACTTAAATTCACGGAACGTATAGGTTCCTCAGCGAGATAAGCAATTAACTAGATTTGTGGTTATCTTGGGTGTTGCTAAAATATGTTGTTGTATTTTTTCAGGTAAGGTGGTGTTGCACTGAAATGGACCAAGCGAATCAAATTTTATTTTCAAAGACTTAAATTGATCAGATTGGTGGTCCCTGCGTACTTCACAGTTAGTAATTCTAATGATTATTTTACTCATAGTTGCAAAATTAAGTTAAAAACTGAAGCACGCCCAAAAAAGGTAAGTATAAACAACACAATAAAAGTTCTAGAAACGATACGACGAACAGCGAGCAACAAACAAATGTTTATTCCTTTTTAATTTATTTATATCCTAAACACATATGTTTCATAGTTAAGACTAATTAAAAATGCTGTACTAAACTTTCGGTTTATATGTGCTACAGTAGATTTTAGCTTTTTCGAATACATACACACAGTAATTTTACGAAAGCACAGAACAGCAACAACAACCAAACATAAGAGGATTAAATTTTTTTTTGTATTTAGCAGTAAGAATTCACTTACAAATGATTATTAATTGTTTAAATTTTCTTCAAACTTCTCACATGTAATACGGGCATGTTCGGTGTGTATATTTGCGAGTATATTATAAAACTATATGTATGTATGTGTGCGAAGAAAATGATTTAATCTAATGCGAAAGCTTTGTACTTCGTTGTAGTATAATGTTGAATATAAATATAGAGATAAGAACAGAAAAGCTCATTTTTGTTTGTAACTTTTAATTATTTTAGGTTTTCTTATGTACACAATGTGTAGCACACACATTGTATATAAATAATCTCATGTATACAGTGAACATTTTTTTGTTTCGTTGGTTAGACCGAATTAAGAATGTGTATAATAGAAAATAAGACGGAAAATTAAGTAACAAATTAACGAAAACCCTAAAATAATCGTAGTAATAATAGCTAGAGGCAAGCAGGAGTTTACTACATAGTTATAGCTCGTACATATAAAAGGGCAATACACACATCCAAATAAAACATTTTAATTGATTACAATTTAAGTGGATTAATTAATTTAATGAGATTTTTATTTGTCGACTATTTTATGAGATTTATTATGACGTGTGTCTGTTATGATCCTCGGTTAAAATGTGAAAGAAATTCAACAAACTATTAAAATTGTCAGAGTAATAAATTGCCTTGTAATTGGTATACAGGTGTTTCGTAATCATTAGAAATGAGTTTAGTTGGGTTATCAATATGAGTTATTTTATTTGAAGTAAGAAAAGTAATTTCAAGTTTTGCACAGCCTATTTGTTATTCTTGTCTCTAAGAATACTAATTTCATCGTCATTTCTTCATAAATATGCATTCATAATATAAAATTAGAGAAATCAGAAAAATAATCATATATACCAAGCTCAAAGTACACGAAAACAAAGTATTACATTATTTTGCGTAGTACTTATAATAAAGGTTCGAAAGTTCCAATATCTAACGGGACACCCCATAGAAATGTGAGCTTATGGTAAAAGCTTAAACAGAGCTTAAATGTATTGGATCGATCGAAGGTGGTTTAGAAGTCGCTTCTTCAGCGCGAAATTCGAAAAAACTGTATTTTTCCAATTTCCCACTTTCAAACGAACAGAAAAATTATTTAAAACATTTCTCAGCCTACATGTTAATCGTGGTGAATAAATACATTTCCAAAACATCAAAGATATCGAAAGGCAGTTAACAAATACCGAGATGTTTGCCAAATTTCTAAAATACAAAAACAAGACAAATTATTACTACTTTTTTTATTATGAACGCATAATGTTTCTTCTCTACAATGATATTATGAATTAGTTTTTATGGTGAAAATCTAGGATGATCTTCTACCCATTAAAAATATTTTGGTTTGAAAACTTCTGTGCGTAGTCTTTACGACTTGTAGTAAATATTCCATGTCACCTTCATGTTTTGTTAATTTCTTATTATAATCTTTTATTAACTTAACATCACGTTCTGCGATATCATTTACGACTTTTATTTGACGGATAATCTTCATTCCGTTGAAATTATTATCCTGAGGCCACATATCCGGATCTTTGCAAATTTGTGGAAACCTTGAATCGTTTAAAAAAATCACCATTGTCTGGTGTAAACAAAATCTGCTAACTGTTTCGTAAAAAATGTTTTCACATCATCGACGCGCTTACTAGACTCGCCCTCTACATCCCTCATCATATTCAATTGTTGCACCATTCCTCTTTTCTCTGTACTAGAGACGATTTAATCCAAAATAGAGAATGCGATGCTTTCGTCGGACAAATACTACAATTGACCATACTGCTTAATTTTACAACAGATTTTACATAACAAATAAAATAAAATAAAAAATAAAAAAATTATTAAATTTTATTAGATTACTAATAAAACATCATCAAATTAAATAAATCCTATACCATCGGTGATCTTTTTGATAAACGTCTCTTAAATGGAGTAAAAAGGGTCTATCAATTTGATAAAAATTTACGGAACTTTCATCATAATTTAATAAGAAAATTTGACAGAATGTTTATTATATTTCACATAGATGAAAATTTTTATACATTTGATCAACATTCAACAGTTTTACTACATTTCCTTCAATGAAGTTTTGAAATTGAATAAACGAGAGAAAAAGTTTCCGAAATGAATTAACTGTGGTTTTTGCCAGTAAAATTAAAAAAATTTTATTCAATTTAATAAATTATTTTATTGCTTTGATAAAACTAATTAAAATTGATAAATTTAGTTTGTTGGCATACTGAATCAAAACTTTCATCAAATTTACTTCCTTTTTGTTGTTTTGAGTGCACATATTTTATTTAGTACAGTCATCGCCAACTATTCGTCATGTGTTTTGTAGGAAAAAATATCTCGTAAATAGTTCAAAACCAGCTTTGGTGCTTTAACAGCTTTAGTGCAATGGAACCAAATGTTCACACAAAGTCGCATGACGAAAATGCAAATTTCCCGTAAATTCTTCTGTTCTTAACAGCAGTTAATTTAAATTCTTCACGATAGATAAATAATTTCAATACATAAATGGCTTTGGACATCCAGCGAGCAAGATACATAGGTAATTTCCATTAATTCTTTGTAATCAGCCCACGCATGTTCCTTTGCAAACTCGTTCTTACAAAACCCTCTAATTCCGCTTTCACATCATTTGAACGTTGAAATCATGTATGCCTTCTTTGAAATTATCCGTGTTCAAGGAATTCCAGACATTCTTGAATACAACAAATAACGGAACATTTACTCTTGATATATTGCCCATTTTTGATTCACGCAATGTAATTTCACATATGTTTGCTCCATTTAATCTTCCAGATTATTTTCTAGAAATCTTCCAGATTTCTTCCTTCTCCGATTAAGCCTCCGGAAAATATCCTCCGCCATTTCCGAACCATTTGATCTTGATAGGAAGCGCCCAATAATTGTTCTTCGAATCTATATGGGAAATAATCACCGGCAAATGATCCACGGCCTTTGTTCCAAATAACTCCGGAAGTAATTTTCCATCCCAATGTACAACGCCTGTTGTAAACTTGAAAGTCGATTTAACTGATGCTGCTATTTCTACTCTATTTATTTCACGTAGCCGCCTCAGTGTTGTTCGATTTAAAACGGGTTCATTAAAAGAATGTCCAATACTTTTGGCAAGGCAGTGATTAAATACATTGCTGCACGATCAGTAATTTTCCACTTATCCAAAGCTGATAATATTCTAGGAGTAAAGGAACATTTGCTTCCTCTTCTGCTTGCGATTTCTGCTATTCTTTTTCAATTTCATATTGTCTGGCCCTAACCAAATATCCGGGACGCCCCTTTTCAAGCTGTGAAAGAGGAATCGCGTGTCGTCGGACAAGACATTGGTATGTGCGATATCGAAAATATCATCCAGTTTATTATTAAAGGCAATTTCTCTTTTTCTCGTTTACCGTGAAGGTTTATCTTTATTCTTTAGAATATTTTTCTACCCAACCTGTAATTTTTCCAATTTTTCAATAGAATGTTATTCTTTTTTAACTGGAATTTATGCTTTTGACCAAAAATAGACACTTCCTGGATTGTCAGAGCTGCACTTTCACGAATAGTTTATTTTACAGTACGGTGATTGTAAAAAGGCACAAGGTTTTTTGTGGATAACTTAGCACCAATAATTTGACAGTACTCACGGGCAAGAAAATAAATTTCTGTAGGGGAGCGTAAATTAGCTGCCATTTTATAAACTTTAGTAGTACTTTCATAAAAATATTAATAAAACTGTGAAACGGACTAGATTTAATTATTACAAATTTGTATCCTTTTCTCGAGAGATTTAGATTTACAACTGAAATTAATTTGCATTTCTTTTGTTTATATATTATATAAACATATTGACCATAGCAGATCATTAATGCGGTAGGCGGATTTAAATACAATAACCAATGAAACAAATGAGTCATAAAGACTTAACAGTTGTTTTTTATGATAATGACATCATAAAAGACAACTATGTTAAGCCCTTATGAGTCATGCGGTTTTATGACATCATAAAACGTTCCATTGTTTAGTCGTTATACCTAATTTTTATTTTTTGTTTTGTAATTTTGAATATAAATTCCAGGATTTAAAAAAACCGTTTATTATTTCGCTTTTTATTAGTTTCGAAAATTGGCAATAAACTCGCTGTTTGTTAACCGATTTTCGATACCTTGAATGTTTTGGAAAATTAATTCGACTCTATTCACCACAATTTTAATTTAGGGTGAGAAAAAATTTTAAATAATTTTTCTGTTCGTTTGAAAGTGAAAAATTTTAAAAATACCATTTTTATCGAACTTCGAGCTTTTGTCGCGAACTCTAAACCATCGTCGATTGAACCAATATTTTTTTTATTTAAGTTTTTAGCACAACCGCACGTTTCTAGGGGTGTCCCGTTAGATATCTATATTTTTTTCGCGACATACAAACAAGGACCACCATAATACACCTCACCTGGTTTCTAAAGCAAAACATTGTGTGAAAATAAAAACAAACGGTTTTTTTTAATTTTTTGGTTATGGTACAGAAAACAAAATAAAAGAGAAGCGACATACCTCTGCGACAAAACAAAGAGAATCTAATTATTTTATTGAAAAAATTAAACGGCATTGTATTTTGGATTATTAAACCTTTACGCACGTGAAATCAATAATAAAATTTGATTGGTTAATTAATATTTATTTACAAAAATACGTAAAACAATACGACAAAACAAAGAAAAACTCAGTTTGCGTTGAATTTTGTCGATGCCTCCTATACTACAGGCCGCTTACACCAAATAATGACGACACGCTATGTCGACGTTTTTGTTGCTTTCTCCATTTTTTTTTTTGTTAGTGTAAATATCTTAACACTATTATGGCGCTCTCTCGGTACACGATATAAATTGACGTCATGTGCGAAAAATGAGAGTAGTAAGAGGCCTGTAGTTTAGGAGGCATTGATTTTGTTGACTGTAAGTTGTTGTTTTTTATTTCTTTTAAATAAATTTATTTCTAGATAGTTATTGCGATTAATTTTTAGAAAATAAAGTATTTTACACGATGCCAACAGGAACACATTTTCCCAAAATTGAAGTGGATAAAATTGTCGAACTTCAGGAAGAAAATTGGAAAGCAGCTGACATTTCCAAAGCACTGGGCAGAGGATTGTCAACACCTTATAGATATCTCAAACAGCAAGATAAAAAAAATTACGAGAGACCGAAAGTTAGAAGAAATAGTGCTATCACTCCACAAGTTAAACGGCTTATATTAAGATCGGCTTCTAATTCCTTGAATTCTGCTGTAAAAATTAATAATGATTTGAACCTACACATATCTTTAAGGAACGCCTTATTAGCCGTAATATGAGTTTCCTTAACACATTGTGAATGGTATTATGAGGTCGTGCATGACGTCATATCACGAAGATTAAGATCGCCGACGACGGTGATTAAATACGTAGTCCACAGCATCGATACGAAGCTGATAGTTTTCGACTTGTGAAAATATTATTCCTATTCAGGTTGGCTTCAACTCACTCACACATCAACTCACTTTGTTGAATTTTCAAAGTTCACGTGCACAGCAATAAGAACTCCGCTACCGATCAAATTTGAGTCAGGATTATGACGATGGTTATCTTTCCGGAAGACATGAAAATCTTAAGTAAAACACTCGCTGTCGTTATGAGATCCGATTTTTTCACTACGTAATACTGATATTGTTGTAAATGTTGACGTCATGACTGCGTCATGACTTTAACTTAAATATTACATTTACTGCTTTCCATTAATTAGGAATGTCACATATTTCCAGGCTACCTTTAAAACTGATTTCTATAGCTACAGTACTTTAAAACTGTAGTTTCTTCGATATTTGCAGGAATGAACCGGTCTTGGGTTTATGGCCAGTTTCAGAGTTACCACACTCAGAAAAAAATATGATAAATACATGATTGCATTTACCATAACATTATACTTGTATATTAAATACAATTATTTAAATGATTGATTTTATCATACTATGATTGGTTTTATCATACTATGATTGATGTTATCATATCTATGATATTCTTGATCATCTTCATCATAACAATGAAGATCACTAAAAAAAATGTTTTTTTCAGTGATCATCATAGTTATGATGAAGAAAATCATGAAAAATGATCAAGAATATCATAGTATGATAAAACCAATCATAGTATGATAAAAAATTTCATTTTTTATCATACTATGATTGGTTGGCAATTATCATCGAACCGTGCGTTTCGTGACTCCGATCATCTTTTTCAAATTGCTCTTGGTAATTTTGCAGCTAACTGGTTCGATGGTGATCGGGTATTGGCCTCCTAATGAATTTAACATAACAGGGGTATATACCCATTTGATGTATTGTAGATGACACTCCCTGTTCATTTAAGCATGACCGCTAACACATCGTATTTATGATAAAGTTCCTAATTCGAGCGGTTTTGAATATATCCAGCTTGCACTAGGTTAAGCATATTCCAAATTCCCAATATAATGATTCGCCTTGGCATGTGGAATCCGAGGCAATTGTGATGTTTGCGACTTCTTGTCTTTTGTTGATTATAAATGTTGACCACTCCTATCATAGGCGTATTGAAGTTCAAAAATTTTTTTTTTTCGTAAGTTATATTCTTTATGTTTTTCTTACATTTAAGTATCACCAGTAAATGGTGGAGAGAAGTTCCAATTTCCCGCTACTCTCCGTTTGACCTTCATTTTGGCTGATGACCGCGCCTTCGGGAGCTAAAGTAGTGCTCGAAGCGCCTTCTTATAGTAACGATGTTTTACTGGATAGGACACTTCTTCACTGGATAAAACACTTATAAAGTGCGGAGTAAAAACTGAAATTCTGAGTTTCAAAATATTTAAAATTGCTATTTATAATGGCAGCGAAATCAACATTTCTTAACAATTTATTAAATTTCGTAAAATCGACTTTACGATAATTTGATCATCGCGAAATATTACAATCATCAGTCGAGAGTAAAAAGTATTAAATATGTCTCCGCAGCTACAATGTTATTGACGTTTAATAACACACTAGATGGAGTTGATTTTGGCGTTCTAAGATGCCAACCAGAATTTGATGATATTTGTTGGATTAGTTCGTTGCAGGTTCTCTGGTACTTTTAAGTCCCTCTACAAAACGTCCAAAAGATCGAGTTTGTTCTGCCGCTTTATTTTTGCAGGTCTTTTTGAATGACGAACTAAAGCATCGAATTGGATAGATTGACTAAAAATTGCTTCCGAGCCTGACATGAAATGGTTTAAAAGAGAGTCATTTAGTGTTTGACAAAACAGTTTGGAGTTTACGCTGAGTGTTTTTGTTTTCGAAAACTTCTTTACCAATCCGATGAAGACACAAAATGATAACAACATTGTGAGCTTAACCCAAATTCGAATCAAGGTTTCATGAATAATTCCAATTTAATCATTCGATGTAATTTTTCCATAAACCGCATGCATATGCCATAAACTTTAATTAATAACCATCTGAATATAAACGTTTAGATCTAGAACTGAGCACATAGAATACATAAACTTTTTTTTGCATAATGTTAAGATAAAAAACAAACCAAATATTAATTCATTCGCCATCGTAACGTCTTCATCCAGAGAATCTCTATACAAACAGCACATACATATACATATGTAATATAGACACATCCATAAAATTTTAAAACAATAATCTTAAATTCAAATAAAATCTAATAATCTCGGTAATGAGAATATTTTCTCGTTTATTTCTTCACAAAAACCAGTTTGCATTATGCATCTTATCTAGACTTCGCAACATACATACATGTGTACGTATATGCATTACATCTTATCCATATTAAAAACACTGATATTGAGTGTGTATGGCGCTCATTTTCCACTCAGTTCGATGTAAGTACACAAGAAAATATTACACCAACTCGAAAATGAGTATATAAATGTATCCAATCCAATTTTCTAGCACAGCATCCATCTGAGACGAGAAAAATTCAATTGTTATACGTATACGACAAATAATAAAACCAAGAAGAAACTCTATAATCTATATAAAGAAAATAGAAAAATCATCTTCATTTTATTTAATTCTGATTGTGACAGATCAAGAACATATAATATAAGAACTGAAAATATAAAAAGACACTGAGTACAAAAACAATGCTTAAAAGAAAAGATCCCGAAGAAACTGAGAAGAAAATTGAAACAATATTTTTCATTTTTATGTTGTTGGTACTTATGGTACAGTAGTGACAGGGCATTTTATTTGGTTCACGTTTTGTAGTCATGTCTCTTAACATAATACATATAAAAAAGCACAACAAACATATTGTACTGAAATTAAAACTAATTGTCAGATTTTTATATTTTAAGTAGAAAACATTACTGTATTCAGTTATATGTTCTGCTGCTATGTATACATGCATTTAGAATTTTGTTTTGTTTAATCGATATTAGCTAAGTTGAAATTAACTGGACATGGTGTTGAATATAATCGTCTAGATTACATAAGTTTTAGAAGGGGACATGTTACGTGGCTTACGCCAATCCTGACTTATTTCAATACGTTTACTTAACTTCAAATCGATTTTTCGATTAGCCTTAAGCTAAACAATGTTTTTGATATTTCTGAATGTTAAGAATATATCATGCAGAATAATCAGTCTGAAATATTTCCGGCCACCCGATGCCAATGCAGTAAACATTAATTAAAAAAAAAATTGTATTTTTTCTATTTTCTGTAAACTGTTCTGTGACAGCAGTAGTTTTATGTACAAATAAAACCTTTTACGTAAAAATAAAGCAGAATAAAGTGAAATTCCAAGACAAAGGCTTGTTCTCATTAATTGGTTCTTGCATTTAAATAACAACAAGAAGATAAAGTTTAACGCCACAAAACAACAGGCCTCAACAAAACTCCATACCAATTATTAAAAAGGTGGAAAATTAATGACGACCTAATAATGGTGTACCAAGCACGAAAATAAACAACAACCATTCAAATTGTTCATCTTCCCGCAAAATGCAGCTAAAGAAAACACATTGAACATAAAGCTTTAAAACAACAAGGTATCGAAATGTACAACTAATTCATTTTCAAAATGACTTAAAAAATGCATGTTTTATTTCACATTATAAACATAAAATTTACATTTGGTTTTAACACACATAGAAATGCATGCGTAATTTCACGTTTTTATGAAAATGGTATCTTGTTTTTCTTGTTACAGTTTTTTGTTGTATTGTAGAGAAAGCTAAAAAACGAAGATCTGCATTTTCATAAATTTCAATTGTGAATTATTATTTGTGTAAAATATGCATTTTTTAATTCATTTTGAAATTTGCAATTGTTTTTTGCACATTTTCATTAATGAATGCATTAGTCGAAAATTTGGAATAGCTTTAATTTTCATATTACAGTAAAAGCCCAATTATCTGGCATCCAATTAACCGGAACACTCAGTTAACCGGAATTTTAATTTTTAGGAATATTTTTTGCTTTTTTCTCTTTCTTTTCTCTTATGCATTTTTAATTCATTTTTGAATACGAAATTGTTTTTTGCACAGTTTCATTAATGTTAGCATTAGTAGAAAACTTGGAATGAATTTAATTTTCATATTACAATTTCATCCAATTAATCGGGACACTAAGTTAATCAGAATTACAATTTTTAGGAATTTTTTGCTCTTTCTTTTCTCTTTCATATGCATTTTTTTAATTCATATTGAAATTTTCAATTGTTTTTTGAATTTTTGAGTTTTTTGACATTTTCATTAATAAAAGCACTAGTTGAAAATTTAACAGTAAAAACCCGATTATCCGGCATCCAATTAACCGGAACACTCAGTTAACCGGAATTTTAGCTTTAGGATTTTTGTTGCTTTTTTCTCTTTCATATGCATTTTTTAATTCATTTTGAAATTTGCAATTGTTTTTTGCACAGTTTCCTTAGTGCTAGTATTAGTTGAAAATTTGGAATGGCTTTAATTTTCAAATTACAGTAGAAACCCCGATTATCCGGCATCCAATTAACCGGAATTTTAATTTTTAGGAATATTTTTTTCTTTTTTCTCTTTCTTTGCCGGAGAATTGGGTTTTTACTGTAATATGAAAATTAAAGTCGTGCAAGAAACAATTGCAAATTTCAAAATGAATAAAAAAAACGCACATGAAAGAGAAAAGAAAGAGAAAAAAGCAAAAAAATAATCCTTAAAATTAAAATTCACGTTAACTGAGTGTTCCGGTTACTGGATACTCAGGCGTCTACTGTAATATGAAAATAAAGTCATTCAAACTTTTCAACTAATGCTTTCATTAATGAAAATTAGCAAAAAACAATTGCAAATTTCAAAACGCATATGAAAAAGAAAAAACAAAAAGTAAATCCTAAAAATTAAAATTCCGGTTAACTGCGTGTTCCGGTTAATTAGATGCCGGATAATCGGGTTTTTCAAATTTTCAACTAATGCTTTCATTAATATAATTGTACAAAAAACAATTGCAAAATTCAAAACGAATTAAAAAATGCATACGATACGATATGAAAGATGAAAGTAAGAGAAACAAGCAAAAAAAAAATTTTAAAACTTAAAGTTCCGGTTAACTGAGTGTTCCGGTTAATTGACTGCCGGATAATCGGGCTTCTACTGTAATATGAAAATTAAAGCCATTCAAAATTATCAACTAATGCTTTCATTAACGAAAATGTGCAAACAACAATTGAAAATTTCAAAATGAATTAAAAAATGCATAAGAAAGAGAAAAATAACAAAAATCCCAATACTTAAAATCCCGGTTAATTGAGTGTTCCGGTTGATTCGATGCCGGATAATCGGGCTTTTACTGTAATATGAAAACTTAAGCCATTCAAAATTTTCAACTAATGCATTCATTAATGAAATGAAAATGTGCAAAAACCAATTTCAAAATGAATTAAAAAATGCATATGAAAGAGAAAAGAAAAAAGCAAAAAATCCTAAAAACTAAAATTCCGGTTAACTGAGTGTTCCGCTTAATTCGATGGATAATCGGGCTTTGAAAAGGAAATGTATTATTGTAAAAAGGAACTGTAATATGAAAATTAAAGCCATTTGAAATTTTCAACTAATCCTTTCATTAATGAAAATGTGCAAAAAACAATTGCAAATTTCTAAACGAATTAAAAAATGCATATGAAAGAGAAAGAAGCAAAAAAAATCCAAACAATTAAAATTACGGTTAACTGTGTGTTCCGGTTAATTGGATGCCGGATAATCGGGCTTTTACTGTTATATTAATTTTTACGTTTTATTTTGATCTTAAATACACATTTTATTTCATTTTCTAAATGACTCAAAATACACATTTTATGGCATTTTTAAACATACTTCTTAAATCAATTTCAAAATGACTTATGATATGCATAAATAAAGTCAGGTTTTTTTATTTCATTTTCATTACAGATTTTAAGTCAATTTTAAAATAAAATAAAAGCGCTGGTTTTAAATCCGGAAAAACACTATTTTTAAGTCAGCCTTTTTTAATTCGGGAAGCCAAAATTTATTCAAACTAATTTACAAAATACAACAATCTTATTGTCATAGTATTGGTAAAATTATACATTCAGTAGAATTTAGATTGTGTAATTTTTAAGACTGTGAAATATTTAAATTTTCCAAAAAATACAAAGGATGGTACATTTTAAAGCCATTCTAAGTATTTTCTAAGCATCTAGCATGAACTTCGGTGATATTGGTGGACTGCTTAGACACAAAAGAATGTCCCTAGTAAAGTATGTGATTTTCTAATGGGTAATTTAAAAATGTGATTTTTTTTTGGACTTAATTACATTCCAAAGTCACTCTAAGCATTTAGCATAAACTGAACTGGGAGGGCTACTTAGACCAAAAGTAGTATCCGTAGTAAGCTATACGTTTTTCTAATGGGTCAGACGGGGCCTTCCTTGTCAGCTACATTATCAATAAAGCCGCAATTCAACTGTAAATTTGAACTTAGCATAAAAACATTCGTAGTCAACGATCAACTACCGAAACTAATAGTCATTCAAACATGGGACATCCTAAACAGCTTACTTTGGCTGATCCTAATTATCATGCACCAGCATTGATAAATTTACTTATTAATATTATGATGCAAGGCAATCAATAACCAAGTGTTTATTGTCTCAGGCTAGGATGGGAAAGGCCATTAAATCAAGCGAGCCAAATAAACACTTGACATGCAACTGCGATTACCACCGTGAAAACTCGCTATAGAAAATTTAAAATACCCTCAAAATATTTAGGGAAATCGAAGATATACACGTCGATTATATAGAACTCGCGGGGCGAATCGATAGTGGATTGAAAACTGCATATAAAAAATTCATAAAACAAAATTTTAAATCATGGTATCAGACATTTCTATCGATTTTGATACAATTAGTAAAGTAAAATTTGTTTTAGATCCGCAACTGTTTTATTGCGTTTGTACGGGGAATCATAAAAACCGATTTGTATGGAAATCAGTACAAATTGTCTTGGCTACTTTGATTTTGTTTTCCATTTTATTTATATGCATTTTAAAATCCGCAATCGATTTGCTCTCGCGAGTTCTATAATCGATACCGAATTAGGAGACACGAACAAGTATGGGAAGGGTTCTCCAACTGGAAACACAACTCATAAAGACCGAAATACTAGCAGTCCATTACAGGCAGTTCAAGGAAGAATATGCACAACTCGAGCATATGCACCAGCACAAGGCCATTAACGCTTCAAAGGCTTAAATCGCATGCTACTGTTTCACATGTAAGTCGCTCGTCGTAGTTGACATCGTAGTTGACGTAGTGACGCATCAGATCAGGCATATGCAGCTTTTATCTATCTAAACGTAATCACTTGAAAACAATTTCATCAGCCTCAGAGGAGCCCAAATGAGAGTGACGCCCACAAAAGAAAAAAGTACACTACCACGTTTAGAGTTAAACGGAACCCCTCTAGTTCCACAACTACTGTAAGAAATCAAGCAATCATTATAGACATACAACAGCCACCAACTTATCCATGGACTGACTGACTCAACGATAGTATTTTCAAAATATTCAGGTGAGGTTTAAAAGTTATTTTACGTTGCCAACAGAGTCTCTAATTACAGTATCTGGTAGATACGACCTCAGTGATAGAAAGACAACAAAAAGTACAATTCGATAGGGAGGTACAAAGAATATGAGGTAAGGACGGCAGCTGAATTGAAACATGTAAATTTAGCAACTACTACCGAGAAAGACAGGTTAATAGAAAAAACATCAAGTCCTGCAAAATTAAAGAGCATCGTAACAAAAGTGAATAACTTCTCCCAAAAAGTGCAAAAGAGAAAACATATGTAGATGAGTACGATCTGCGCGAGGCGAAAAGTATCATCACAAGACAGAGTCAACACAGTTGTTTGAAGACAGTGATAACGCCCTTACTAAAGAATAAGTCACTGGACAAGAAAAAGACACAAGAAAAGTAGAGAATACGAAACTCAATTGATATAACCGGTCTAGAAGTTCTCGCATCCTCCCATTTCCTTTTCAGACATACTCATCAATAACAAGAATGCCCGGAAGAGATCTAACAATATCAAATGTTCATAGACTTTCGAAATGGAAGCTGCAGGAAAAACTAAAACATGCTTTTTGGAAGTGATGGGACAATGAACATTTTCGAAGACTAAAACAACAGCCAAAATAATTACATTCAAAGCCACAAACCAACATCGGGGGGATCACGTTCTTCTAATAGAAGACAATCTACCACGAGGTTGTGGCCTGTTTAATTTCACGCCCTCTTACCCCGATATCAAACGGTGTTAATTATTTGCAAGTGTTGACGCCTGGACATTTTATAATGTCTGATAACATTACACCTGATCCCTCGTTGGATCACTTAGATGTTCGTCGCAAATGTGTAAGTATCAATCGGATCTGCTTTTTTGCTAAAGGAGGACGATGTCCCCACTCTCACATGACCACGTTGTCGAATTACTGGGTTACATCCAGAAACGAGGGGTACATTCGCATAGCAATTGTTAACGCTGCTGGTTCAGAAGTCAAAGGAGCCATGTCTAAATTATGTCTTATCGCTGTTGGATGAGTTGTTCTCCAATGCGAATGCACATTTTTAAGTTTACATAAAAGAATTTAACTGTATCCATTTTGAGTTCAAGCGCAATTTGTATGTCTGTATATCAAAAATAATGAAGCAGACTAAATGTTTGATGGCGCACCCTACAGTTCTGAAGGAGCAGGGTAAAACCTCTTATTTAAGCTTTTTCCATCAATTGGGAGATCCCAGTGATTTTTAACCAAAATCTATCCACCGGAAGTGGCAACTTTCATCTAGGAGGTTTTTATTCTTTTTTTCGAATATTTTTAAAAGTGTGTCATTTACAAGACAAACAACTATGAATTAACAGACTCAAAAATAATTTCGAAACAATATCGGCACAGACCAGTTTTCAAAAATTTAAGGGTGAACAACGGGTTTTGACGAAAAACTAAGACGAATTGATTGATCGGGATGAAATTTCTTAATTAAACTATTTTCATAAGTTGGGAGGTTCTACTGGTTTTTAACCGAAATGTTCCATACAAACTTTCTAGATGTTTGCAATTTCCGAAAAAAATATTAAAAACAAAACGATTGTGGATTAAGTTTTAAACCTTTTAGATTATTCATTTTTATAAATTTGACAAGAAATAACGAGTCTTATCATGGTCTCTATCATGGTTGTCACTTACGCGTCACTTGGCGACGTCAAGTCGTATCGTATTTAATATTTTTAATTATTAGTTTTAGAATATTTTCAAACTGCTAACAATAACACTGTAGCAAGCTACAAAAAAATAAAAAACTTATAAACAACGCACGTCACCGCATACTCTCATTCATTCAATTCTCTTTGCGAATTGACTATTTGGAATAAAACTTCATTCTCTCTCTCTATCTCTCTCTCTAGCTTTTACATACATGCAGGAATTTTGCCGCCTGCTAAAACTTCATACAAAAGGTTTTTGCATAAACAGGGAGATACATGCGATATGTGTTGAACATTTGGGTACCAAAAGTAGAAGTTTAAAGCTTTTTCAATTTTTGCAATGAATATTAAATTTTTAACGACGGTTAACCTTGCTGGTTTTCTAAAATTTAAGCAGAAATATTAAGTTTTGATTATAGATTACAATTTTTATCACAAATCCGGTAGGTTCAATTTTTCGCTTTAGAAATTAAGCGCGATATATTCGAGATCTTTGTAAATTAAGTAAAAAAAGTGGGCGTTGACCACAACATATACGCCTCTCCATTTTATTAGTTCAAGCAAAAAATAAAATTGAATTTAGAACTCGCACTGATAACCATAAAGATGCTTCAGAGCCACCATTGAGAACGATCAATGGTGTTAATAAATTGAATGAGTTAGTTTGAGCTCAAAACACGATGTTTCTAGAGTTAACCGCCCTTAAAGGTCGTGTAAACAAACTAATACAGATAATCAAATTTTAGGCGATTTAACTTGATTATGTGTTGCTAGCAGTAAAAGGATTGTTGTAGTGGAATGAAACTGCTGCTGTTTGCCACGTAATATAACCGGAGTAATGGCACCGACTCGTTCGAAAATTCGAGCATTATTGGAAATAACGTTGCAGTTTGTTTCCTCAAGATTCACGTAGTAGAACAATTTATAACATACAGGCCCCCAACATATGTCCAATATTTTCACCGGTTGAGATTTCCCTTGAAAAGTAGTGGCTACAGGTCGTAGAATCCAACCGTGGTTATAGGTTATTTTGGACGATCGTTTGATAAGAACTGATTTCACCTTAGGTTATGTATGCCATATGATTGATGATTAATTTATAACCATTCGTAAATTAAACAATTTTAATTTAGAATCACTGTAAAGACGCCTTTTGATACTTCATACATGCTATGAATTCAGAACCAATTCGGTGTTCGCAGCCATGTTGCAATAAAATTTAGGGTTTAAGCTCACCGTACTTTTCCTAGACGCTCCCTGACCAAGAACCGTGTTCTGGGGATACGGTAGGTTTTTGGAAAAAATCGTTTTGACGGACTGATAATAAATTTAAATATTGTTCTGCCATTCTGGTATGTGGGGATATTCATCTGATCAGATCAGATGTATGTTGAAGATATTGATGAATAATCAATTTTTATTTTAGCTTAGTTTTTATTCTTAGCAGTTTCAGTGTTAGGTTGAATATTCAATGATTTGGTTTCCGAACTCCAGGTAAAAAAATGAAAATTTTGTACATCTGAAAATCAACCATATAGAAAAATATAGGGAGATTGATTAATACAAAATAAATTAACTGGAGCTAGACTTAACTGGAGCTCTTGTTTGATAAGAAGTTGGACGAGTTGCTCTTACTGACGTAAATGACGGACTAGTTTGGTTAATGCTTGATGTAATCACCTTAATCTTATATCTGTCTGAGAGGAGCTTTAATGTGATGGTGTAGTTAGCTGCTGTTAGCTCCAAGGATTCAATTTTGCGACGTTCTTATATGGAAATTTGGTGGTCATTCATGAAATTCCATGTATTTTCCATAATCTTCATTGCAAGTTGGGATTTTTATATATAATATTAAAGTGGCAAAAGTCCACACAAAGCGAAAAATAATTCTTCTAGAAACAAATGGTAGAATTTGTTGAATAAGCACCGAGATCTGTGTTTTGACTTAACTAAGATTTTCAATTGACCTTCACCATAACAAAAATGTCTAACGCAATCATAACTATAATTCTAACTGCTGCTATTTGCCTTAGTACCACTCTCATCGATAAATGTTTGAAATCGATTAATTTGATCACACGCCTCTTTCGGTAATTTTTTTTAAATCGTGCCAATAGCTTTTTTGTTGAATCTTTCTACATAAGAACTAACAAGAAGTGTTCAAATCTTAAGCTAATTACATTTTTTAAGTTTTATTCAATGTTATTACTTATTATTAGTGTACACAATTTAATTTAGGCCCTACTTATAAGCGTAATCTACACATTTAATGATATTACGGGTTCATTAGTCCGAGTGGATTAGCTCTTCTCAGTCTTTTAAATTGCCACTATTTTAGTATATCCCACCCCAGTTCGTTGGGATGTCCCTGAAGTTTTGAGTAGTATTTCGAACTAAATTACTTGATTGTTTCTTTAACGGTTTTAATACCAAGGTCGTCGTGTATGTTAGTATTTCGGATATAATAACATGGAGCATTAGCAATACATCGGTGTATTTTCGCTTGAGTTCGTTGCAGAAGTTATCTATTTGATGCATTACCGTATGTCCATCCATGATTAACGCTTTGTATAGTAAGACCTAATGTCAAATGATAACTTGGATTTTCTTCCTATCAGCCAATACATTTTGGAAAATGTTATTTTTATTTTGTTGCGCTTTGCTTCACTATGTTCTTTCTATATTAGCCGTCCATCCAGGTGTAAGCCTAGGTATTTGACCTTGGTTTGTTGACGAATATATACACCGTTTAATTGTACTGCTGAGCAGAAGATCGTTTGTTCAGTGTGGATGTGACATGCGTTGGTTTTTTCGTCTACTTTTGCACTTCTTTTGAGGCTGTTTGTGGGTTTTCATGTGATACCAGGTTTGCTGTATCATCAGCAAATGTTGATATTATTACATTGTCGGTAACAGGTAAGTCTGCCGTGTATACAACAAACTTTAAATAGGTCACAGAACGCTTCCTTCTCTCACGAGATTTGAGTTTCGTTTTTCCCAGGCTTATGTATCATTGTGATCAAAGATATCTTCCACGTTTGAGGAATATGACTAGTTCGCATGATCGCATTAAAAATTTAGGTTATTAGTTTTGTGCATTTGTCTGGTAATTCCCTAATCATTTTTCCAGTAAAAAGGTCAAATCCTGGCGCCTTTTTCGGACTTGTGGTCTTAAATTTCTTCCATTCAAACTTTACAGGTTTAAAGGATGAATCATAATCCATCTGGTGAGACAGCACGATATTATTAGTTCCTTCATGTGGTGAAAACACCGTCTTTAGATGTGCAGCGAAAGCATTGGATTTTTCTTCATCACTTCATCATCGCTCGCCCAATATCCAGTTTGTAGTCTAATCGGTGGATTCGACTTTGTAGGCCATTTTAGGTTTCTTGTTGCCTTCACAGAGAATATGCAGTCTTCTCTGTTGCCGAGAGTTCTCTTAAATAATTTTGGACACATTGGTTTTCTTCTTCCTGCAGCTCGATTCTGGTTTTTCTTGCTTTCTGGGAAAAGGAATAAGGGAAAAAAATATTTTCATAGTATTTTTGTGACAAAAATGTTTTTTCGGGCAAATTATGGTAAACTACAGTCAGTGTAAATTTTTTCAAAAATTAAATTGGAAATATTTTCCCTATCCAATTTTGATAAGGAAAAAATATTTCCTAAATTATAAAATTTTAGATCAAACATGGTTTCTCAGTAGGCCGGAAAATGGTATTTTTGACAAAAATACTATGAAAATATTTTTCCTAATTCCTTTTTCCTATAGAAAAAAACAGAATCGAGCTGCTGCAGTGCAAACTTCAGGGTTTTGATAGCTCGATTTAATTTTCATTTCAACAATGGTGATTTTGTTTGTTGCCATTGCTGTCGTATTCTCCGCTTTTCCTGGATTAGTGACTGGATATTATATGATAATTTATTAATTTTTTCAGAATTGTTGATGATTGGTGAAGCCTTTTCAGCTGGTGTTTCAAGTGTCTCTTTTAGCTTTTCTGCAGCCACATCATTATCTGCTGGTGTTTTTAGCGGGATATCACGATGACAATTTTGTTCGACTAGTCTCCTATATTGATACCAATCAGTTCGTTTGTTTGTCAGACGTTTTGTGTTATATTTTTAATTTAATTTTTTTAGCTTCCATGTTTCATGAAATACCTATGTTTTATATTAAAACGAAATATAAAATTTTAAAATATTTTAAATTGCGATTAAAACATATATAGGAGGGTGCAAATAATCTGAGTACATTTGCAAATTGAAATAGGATTGGTACCGCTTTATTGAAATATTTTTTCTGTATTTTATTGTAATATAAAATTATGCAGCTCTTTAATTCATATCGCGCTTCAATTAGGTCAATAATGGAATATATTACATCAATGGGCGCAATATATGAACGAGATATGATCACCACTTCAGATTAATTAAATGTTATAAATTTACATAAAAAAACATAAAACATACAATTGAGTTTGATAACTCGACAATCAATTTTACACAATCACAATCCAGTATATTAATATTCGTGCATAACCCAAATATCCATCACACGAGTATTTTTATGGGCATATAAAGCATCTAGATAAATTAATCATATTTTGGTACACATGATATTATGTAATATGCAATAATAAATTTAAACACAATAATAACACCAAAATGAACCATGTAATCATAACACATTGGGTGTTATGAAGTTCCATGAGTTTGGATCAGGATGAAATATGTAACGTGCAAAGCACAGAAAATAAAAATAAACTTTGCTTGACAATTTTTATTAATTTTTTTTCTGTTGGAACGTGTGATAATTGAATTTACGAGCAAGGATCTTCCCGCGTGAAATTTATGTAACAAACAATAAAATATTTTTTAACGAGTTTAATGCGACATAAAAGGTAACGAGATGAGGGAGACTTAATTTAATATTAAAGAAATTTTGGTAGGACGTGTAATTTTTACTTTATTAACATAATGTGTGAGAATAATATACCAATGAGGAATTTAAAAGTTGTAAAGCATCGTAATCGTAGTAATCGTCGATTTTTTGGTCCACTACTGGGGTCACTTGTTAATTGAACAAGAAATTTCAAAAAAAGGTTAAGATCTGCCCTGGTTTTCTTCAGGTAAATTATGTGAGGAAATTTACAATTTAGGTCTCCTCTCTTTAGGCTCAATAAATCTTGGTTTAGAATGATTCTCATCAGTAACATGCAGCGTGCTTGTGCTATGTTATATTAATGTAGTATTATTAGAAGAACAATTTTTAATCATCAATGATTTTTAACAATAAACCTAGAGTTGATCGCCTTTCCAAATCTGGCGTTTATAGGATTAATTGCAATGATTGTAGTTTCTCCTATATTGGCCAGACTGGGCGCAATTTTGGAGTTAAAGCTAAAGAACAATTATCTGGTTGCAATCAATCAATTTTCCATAACCATTTAATTTTAGAAAATTATACAGCTAACTTGAAAAATTTAGACATATTACATATACAACCTAAAGGCAGACGTTTAGATACCTTAGAGTCTTACGAAATTCGAAAATCGATATTTCTTAACCAAAATATCCTTAGAGAGAAATTCGTTTCTCACCAATTACAGACCCCGCCCTTTTCTACAATTTGACTAATACGTCGGGTAATTAAATGTACTTCAATATACCTTGCATTTTGTTACTTAGCCGATGACTAATCGCACACCTGCGTGATCAATAGATTAATTTTTATTGCTTATTTTTCTAACTTCTTTGGCTTATTTTTTGCTTTTTTCTTCTATATTTAAAATTTTTACTGTTACAAATCAGTAAATACTCCTGATGATGACCTAACAAGTCGAAATCGATCGAGTGATTTTTTAAACTTTTTCAAAAAAAATTTTAATTGAAATATTCAAAATATAATTTTGCGAAATAAAAAACAAGTGTTTAATAAAATGTGTTTATTAAGTATTAGTGTGTTTCGCCAAGTGCCTACGGCAAATAGCGTAAAAAGTGACAATTTTTATTGTTAAATGAATCAATGGATGTAATTACTCGCAGTTTTGATGATTATAAATCCGGGTATAATGGAGACTGTAATCGAATATTTAATTTGGAGAAGAAGTTAAATTTATTGTGCAACAATTTAGCCGAAATTTCTTCTTCCTTAGGTCGTACCGAAGATTGCATTGCCGCTAATACCAAGTCAATCTCGCTTTCTAATTTCGGGAATGAAAAATATTTCACGAAAATTACTAAGTTTATCGACAACTTTGATTCAATCATTAATGAAGCGGTCAGTATTAAGATTGAACCAGTTGTTTCCGGTATTAAGAATAACTTGACCAAGATCCAACACAACAATCAACTTACAACTGACAACATTAACAACAATATCAATAAACATCTTGCATCGAATACTAAATTAATCATGAGTTTATCCAACGACATTAATTCTCGTATATCAGCATGCACTACTGCAAATACCAGGTCGAGTAAAACCAATGATGACCCTCTAATCGTGCAACTCGAAGAGGAATTGAAAGCTACCAGGGATGCTTGCCATGAACTAACGAACTCACTTTTCATTCACAAACTAGCTTTAATTACAGATCGCGCCAATATTCTGAGTCTTCATCAGGAACTTTTTCCTGTCACAGCTATCAATCATTTAAATAACAGCCCCACTTGTTCATTTAAAGTGGTTCCAGCTAATATTGATACCAACTCCAGCAACTCTCAACACAGCAGCAGCAATATTAATCTTCCACACATCCTTAGGACTGTCGCTAAACCTATATTTTATTTTTTCGCTAAAATTATATTTGCATCCCGGTTGTGTACCAATACAACTAACGCCGATGTTATATCACACGTTAATTTTATATTAAATCAGCACAACATCCAAGGACAAAATGTCAAATCTTAAAATATATCCCGCTTCAATGGACAAGTTGCGTCATTTAAATTAACCATTCCTGAAGCTATATTTGACCTATTACTTTCCCCAGAGTCATGGCCCAAAACTACTTATCTCAAATAATTTGTCGATTTCCGAAATAACTTTAATAGCATGGCAGTACCAAAAAACTTAAATGCCTGTCCCTCTACTACCAAAACGTAAGAGGACTGAGAAATAAATCTCGCGACGTCTTTTTAGCAATTCGAAGACTTCCATTTGATGCTTCTGCACTCACTGAGACCAAATTGAACAGTGATTTCAACAGTAACGAATTTTTTACCTCGGATTTTAACACTAACCGCCAAAGAAACTTTGTTCACTGACAATATGTTGAACTCTGGACTATTTCAGATCAGCAACGTTAAGAACAGTCTGAACAGGCAGCTTGATTTGGTGTTCTCCTCGGTTACCAACAATAGCGTCGCTTCTGAAACCAATCTAATCCTCTGTGTCATAGATGTATACCACCCTCCCATTTTGATCACCTTTCGTGTGGAACAAGTCAGTCTTAATGTCAACTCTAAAAGTCCACAACGTTTCAATTTTCTTAAGGCCGACTTTGTGAAGCTTAAACATTTATTGGCTAACGTAGACTTTAACACCATTTTAAATGATCATAATGACATAGAAACACAAACTGTCAATTTTTACTCTGCAGTTTTTGAATGTTTGCATACCTGCCAAAAAACTGTCTCGCCATCACCTCCTTGGTTTAATAATGAATTACGAACATTACGTAATCTTATAGGAACAAATGTTGGCAACGATTCCTAAAAACTAAATCAGACTCTGATTACTCTAACTTTTTAAATGATTTTAGTAGATTGTCTGACGAACTTTATGGGAATTATCTCAAATCCAATCTAATCGCTGATCCTAAGTGTTTTTGGCGCTTTATCAATCTGAAGAAAAAGTCCGACTAATACCCTTCCACTTTGAAGTATAAGGATCATTCTTCTAATGATCCTAATGTCATCACAAACCATTTTGCTAACTTCTTCAGTCTGGCTTGCACAAACAGCGATTTTAAACCCGATGAAGGTTATTTTACATACATGAATAATAGTAATCAAACAACCTTAACTTCCATTGGAATCGATTTCCATCGTGTCCGTGGTACAAAAGATTTCGGAACTTAAAGATGATTTTTCTTCCGGTCCTGACGGTCTACCATCCATCGTCCTAAAAAACTGCAGTGATTTTCTTGCTCAGCCACTGACGACACGTTTCCAAAAGTCGCTTTCGCTTGGAATTTTTCCATTTGTTTGGAAAATTTCTTTTATAGTTCCGATTCATAAGAACGGCTGCAAGTCAGACATCTGTAATTACCGACCGATTGCAAAATTATCTAGTATTCCTTAGCTGTTTGAAAGTATTGTGTATGATTCACTGTACTTTCATTGTAAACCGGTGTTCAGTTCTGACAATCAGCATGGTTTTCTCAAAGCACGGTCCACGACCACAAACCTTATTGAATTCACTTCACAAACATCAAATACGATGAAAGCAGGGAAAGAGGTTGACGTTATCTTCACCGATTCTAGCAATGCGTTTGTCAGGATTTCTCATGAAGTTATTTTGTTTAAGCTTAGGGCTATTGGCTTTCCTCCCCAAATTCTCCATTGGGTGAGCTCTTATCTCGAAGGCCGTTTATACCATGTACTGTTCAGGTCATCAGTATCAACTCATATATCAGCAACATCTGGAGTGCCCAAAGGCAGCCATCCCAGTAAACCTAAAGTCATAATATTTTTGTATCAAATCACATATCGATTATATATACGTCACTTCGTGACTCAGACGCACATATCGGTCACATAGCGATAATTCTTCTGATCACTTAGCATAAAGGATCATATATCGGGTTTTCAACTGACTTAAAGTCATATGGAACCATATATTGAATGTTACTATGTCTAATAAAAAAAAATGTATCTCTTTTTATATTGGTCATTCAATGATCATAAAATGATTTGTATAGCTTTATATAAAGCACATATAAATCTCATAACTATTGAATCATATAAGAGTCCAAAGCAGATCATATAGTGACCGACTAAATATTTATCATCAAATTTGACAATAGTTTAAAATATATACGGCATTAAAACGCAACACCATATTCTTTTTCAATATTTCAATATTTTGTAAGCAATTGGAATTCTACTACATACTAAAATTGATTTGATTGATGCGGAGTTTTGAAAAGTAATACCAGTATATCGCAAAACCATTTGAGTCATTTAAATGATCAGTTATTTCAAAAAATGGATATTCAAGATGTGGAATGTATGAATAGTTATACCAATACTGAAACATGTTCATTAGAAGAATCTGTAAATGAAGAGGCTATTCGCAGCGATGGTAATGAATATTTTAGTCCAGATGATGCTATTTCTACCATCGGGCCTTGTTAGTGATATTAATAAAAGAGAGAGTGCAGTTTCGGAGCCAGAAATAGATTTTCCGTTCAATAAATTTATTAAATCATAGACAGTCATGAGTAAATGTTTTTCAGCCAACCTAATTTTGAATGAGTTTTGGGCCTTGAATTTTGTTTAAGGACATACTTCACAAATCTTACGGAAACAATTCCTATATCTCTAAATATAAACAATGGCGGTTTGTCTATTTTTAGAAGTCCTAAAGCGGATTTTTAACCTATACTGTTTAATATTTTTGGAATCGAAGAATTTTAGCAATCCAATAAAAGTAAAAGAATTTCTTGAGCCATTTGTTGATAAAATAGTGCCAACTCTTGAAAAAGGGATTAAAATTAATAACTTCATGCTTAAAGTGAAGATAAGGTGCTTTATATGTAACACTAAAATTCGATTAAAATTTCCATTAAAAACAAACGAATCAAACAATACCAAGTATCTATATATTGAACTGAAAAATAGTTCTACTTTAAGAAATAATTTTGAAGATGGATGGTTCTTATGTAAAAAGAGAATTTATTGCAATGGAATATGGAATTAAAAAAACGGGGAAAATTTTATTAAGGGCATAAGTTAAAATATCGTCAGGGCTTTTTTTAGAACCTACATAGAGTCATCGACTATAAATGTATTTTACACCACAAATTCAAATGAATTTAATTATAGTTACTTGTACCCAATTAAAGACATATTTTGTAAGCTGCTGGCGATAAATCAAAACAATAGCCATGTTGCCTTTGTGCCCCTCAGCCTAGGGTACTCAGAGGGCTTCGGCTGTCTCTGTGTACACCTAGGTAACACCAAGGTAGCCGCGTCCACGTCGCGGGGGGTGGGTACTGCTTCGGCAGTAGCAAAGTGCTACCGGGGACCAAATGCCAGTGGTATAAATTGGCTAAAACAAACAATGAATACAACAAATACGGAATGTAATACCCCAGGTGGTACAGCAGCAGATATGCTGACAAATCCACACTCTTCGGAGGCAGGCCCAATAGATTCTGGGGTGGGCCAATCATTGTTTAACCCATTTGGACGAAGCTCCAAATTACCAAGATCACCAAAATCTTCAACTGAAAATATATTTCAGTACGAGAAGGAAAATGCTGAACTCCGTGAACAACTACGAGAAATAAAGGAATTTACAACTAAATTGAAAGAAGAATTTACAATTTTAAAGAAAGAGAACGAAGAACTCAAAAAAGCAGTTGAAACATGTGCAGAACTTGGGACGAAACCTAATCCTGCAATCGATGATGAAATCAATCCATTCCATACGGATGAAGAAGAATTGGAAAGAGAAACAAATTGGGTGTTGAAACGAAGTAAAAGACCAAGTAAGAAAAGGAAAGCTCAACACTCACCAGAAATGGCAGAAACTTTACCATCAACTTCAAAAGAGGTTTCTAGAAAACAGTTATTCATCAAGAAACAAATAGCTCTAGACCAACAACCAGCTAAACCAAAAGAGAAATCACTTTCACCAATAAATCTCGATGAGGTAGAAAAATCATCCGAACGGCAACCAGCTCAACAAAATGAAGCACAGACAAAGGTAAAAGCCCCACCACCGATTTTCATAGTAGGAGTAACGAACTACTCAGAAATTCAAAGTGTAATGAGTACTGTTACGGAACAAGAGTATAAAATTACTGCTCTGAACAATAATGTATGGAAGATTAACACTTCAAATCCAAACGCATACAGAAACTTGTCAATGAAGCTGAATACGCAAAAATATCAGTGGTACACGTACGAAAATAAAAACGAGCGTCCCATCAAGGTCATGGCAAGAGGGCTACATCCAACCTGTGAAACTAATTCAATAATGGAGGATCTAGAAAATAAAGGATTTAAAATCCTTGATGCCGTAAACATTATTAAAAAAGAGAGACGTAGCGGAGAGAACCGACTAGAAGCCGTTTCAAAAAGAGGGCTTCCCCTGTTCATGCTAACGTTTGATAAATCCGAGAAAATAGAAAACATTTACAACATAACTGGCATACTCAACATGCGAGTAAAGATCGAAGCTGTTAAAAGAGGCAGTACAAGAATAGTACAATGTAAAAAATGCCAAGGCTTTAACCATACGCAACGATATTGCGCGCGCGATCCAAGATGTGTGAAATGTGCTGAAAAGCACTCAACACAAACTTGCAAATTATCAAAAGAAGAACCAGCAAAATGTATAAATTGTAATGGGCAGCATCCAGCCAGCCACCGAGGATGTGAGAAGAAGTGGAAAGTAGCAGAAGTAATAATGATTCCGAAACCGGGCAAGCCACCGAATGATAGAAAATCTTATCGGCCAATTTCACTTCTACCAACACTAGCGAAATTGTTTGAGAGGCTGCTGCTCAAAAGATTGAAAATAACCATAGAACAACGAAACCTTATCCCAGAATATCAGTTTGGTTTCAGGGAGAAACACTCCACTATTGAGCAGGTTCACAGGCTTATAGATGTCATTGAGAATACATTAGAAAGGAAAAAGGTTTACTCTGGTATCTTCTTAGATGTGGCACAGGCCTTCGATAAGGTATGGCACAGAGGTTTACTCTTTAAACTACATAGAGATTTACCAAAACAATATTACATGATTTTAAAATCATACATAGAGAATCGCCACTTTCGGGTGAAATATGAAGATGAATACTCCGAGCTAAAAAAGATCTCGGCAGGAGTCCCACAGGGTAGTGTTTTGGGACCAATTCTTTACTTACTCTACACCAGAGATTTACCTCATTTAAACGATGTTACCGTTGCAACATTTGCTGGTGACACTGCAGTTCTCTCAGTAGGAGACACTATCGAGGAATCGACAACGAAACTTCAAGAAGCATGTGACAAAATCATAAAATGGACAAAAAAGTGGCGAATCGGGCTCAATGAATCAAAATCCACGCATGTGAATTTTACTAATCTAAAAGTCAGTTACAAACCTGTAATCATTAACGGTCAGCAGATTCCGTATGCAAATAAGGCTAAATATCTAGGGATGACCTTAGATACCAGGCTCAGATGGAAAGAGCACGTCAAAAAGAAAAAAGAAGAACTTAATATCAAATATCGAAAAATGTATTGGCTGCTCGGGAAAAACTCGGAATTGTCAACCGAAAATAAATTGCTACTATATCAACAGGTGCTAAAGCCTGTATGGACTTACGGAATACAGCTCTGGGGCTGTACAAAGAAAACCAACACTAAAATAATACAAACTTTTCAAAACAAAGTGGAACGTGGTATAGTTAACGCTCCGTGGTACATTAGGAATGATGACCTTCATCGGGATCTAAATATCCCGACGGTCCAAGAAGAAATAAAAAAACTTGCAGTAATACATGGACAACGTATTTATCAACACGTAAATGAAGAGCTTCGTGGTATGTTGGACACCTCCCATGCAGTAAGACGATTGCAGAGAACGAAACCAATTGATTTAATGGATTAAGGACACCAAAGCAAAGACTACTTCAGTAAATAACCTATAAATGGAGCCGGCCAATGGGCGTCTTCTCATTCACAAGTGATTAAATTAAGAAAGAAAAATTACTAGATGAATTGTATTCAGTTGTAATAATTTAAATAAAAAAAAATAAAAAAAAAAAAAAAAAAAAAAAAAAAAAAATGTTGCCTTTGTACTGCTGCAACATGCTTTGAACTGAAATTTTTGTAATAAAATAAAATCGAGAATTATCCTTTGTAAATACTATTTCAATTTATCATTGTAAGCATTTAAATAAAACAAAAACACAATCATATTTTTCTTCAATTCAACTTTCATTTGTATTTTATTTATTCAAACAATTTAATTTTGACATGACCCACAACCTCCATTTCCGATATTACCATCATTTGCTCTTGCGTTACGATCGCCACGTTCCACTCTAAATTCGACCGTTTTATTTTACACTTCATAATATAAAATTGAAAATTGTTTTAATCCTTTACAAGGGTATTTCAAATACTTTAGATCGCTTCCCAAGTTGGTTGCGAAGTGCTTTCCGGTTGCTTCCATAAGTCGCTAACCTTTTAGTAAATTGCCTACACTACAATGCACGATTTATACCGAATGTAGTTTGGTAGATCGGAAAATTACAGTAAAATTATTAGCCATTGAATGATCAGTTAAGTACTTTAAAACAGTTTTATTATTTAGTCCAGTCATATTTTAGTAATATAAAAGTTTTTAATGACATAAAATCAATCTATCTTCTTTTAGTATTGATAGTAACAAATTACGTATTTTATCTTAAGTATTAGTTTGTTGTATTTAATTCAGATATATTTTCACTATGATTTAAACAATTTGGTATAACGAAATTAGCGAAATATTTTTGATCAGTTATTAAATTGGCTATAATATTTTGGTATTATAATTTTATTAATACCTACAATCAACTTTGGTTAATCCTGAGCAGAGATAGATCAGAACGCGTATTTTGACCCAGAATTGGGAGATGAAACCACAAATTTGTGTATACGTATACGACGTATAATACACAATTTTGAATAAGTGTGCTGTCATTTGTTACGCATGTATGTGTGTTGTTTTTGTGACCATAGGCACCGAAATTTATCGAACCGGGTGGAATCGGTTCAAGTTTTTGTTGCTTCCACTCCTGTTTTGTGACATTTTCCCATGGTATCTAGATAGGGAACAAATTTGTTCGGACGTAACGCCACACCATTCGCAATGTTTTTATTTTAGGTTAATAATTTTATATTTTGTAAATTAACAAATTTTATATTTTATAAAAAAAAAGACACGTAATATTCATTCATAATCACATTTGATTTTTATACTATACATATTTTGCCGTTTTAACATCCAATTTTTATTATTACCACGCTTATATTAGCTCACTCTGTGTCTCTGTTTGTATCGTCAAATTTTGCAATCAATTTTGAACCACTTGCAATAGTTCAATTAAGCAGAAATTTTGCATGCAAGCTTAACTTTGATGACAATACAAGATTCTAACATTTTTGGACATTAAAAATTGTCGATGACTAAAAAGTAGAAAATAAAATATATTTAAAAAAAACTTTTTAAAAAACCACGCTTTTATTTAAAGGCTCTAAAAAGTAGATAATATAAAAAGGATTTGAAAAGTAGAAAATAAAATTTTTCTTTCTTACTCCTATCAAGTATATTTATAACAAGTAGAAATTTAAAATTAATATGACTAAAAATATAAGCGTGGGGCGCTCCTTCTGAATGTATATACTATCTCTCAATATATCATTTTTACGTTAATGATGAAATGCTCCAACAAAAAATCTATTGTTAGGATACATCAGAATAGACTGTTCCATTATGCCCCATTTACATGTAGATAGTTGTTTTCTTCTACAAATTTTTGCAGGTAAATAAGAAAGCATCCGCTATATAAAAATATTCAATATGCCAGAAAGAAATAAACATATATAGTAATGGCGTAATTTTTTTTATAGGATCATTATTAATTTATTTTTAATGAATTCAAATGCGAAATTTACTTTTTTATCTATGGCGTCTGTTTTTATTGTGAATCCTCAACATTTATAAATACGAAATAATTTTTTTCTTGTTAATTTTAAAAATGTTGCCATAAAAATACTCGGATCGAATATATTTTATGGCAACATTTTGCTGTGTATTGACTAAAAAATCTCCTGCAAAATTTTGTTGGCATATATTTCTTTTCTTGTCTCTCACGCTCATATTAAGTTTAAATTTCTACTTGTTATAAATATACTTGATAGGAGTAAGAAAGAAAAATTTTATTTTCTACTTTTCAAAGCCTTTTATTATATTATCTACTTTTTAGAGCCTTTAAATATAAGCGTGGTTTTTTAAAAAGTTTTTTTTAAATATATTTTTTCAATTTCACTGGTTAAGCAACTCGATATCCTTGTTTATAATTCACTTGAATTATACTCAAAAAAATAATAATAATACAGATGGAGACTCCCCGCGCGCGGTTGAGAGGTGTACTAGGTCGTTGGGATAATTATTATTATTTTTATTAATTAATACGCTTGAAATGTTAAAATTTTTAAAATCGCCTAATTCTTAATTTTTAATTTTCTTGCAATGAGTTTTAAATTTTTTACCACGACTTACTAGTTTGAAAATAATCGTTCAAAACATTTTTATTGGCAATTATGAAATTTAATTTATAATCCAGACTTTTAACATTTTATTTTATAAATACCAAATATAATATTTGTTGCTATTTCAAATATGTAGGTGCTTACATTTAATTCTAAGAATTGGTGCGATGTTCGTATTAAAATTTTTTCAAGAATTTTATAAAAAAAATTAAAGGCAAGACTCAGAATAAGATTTTCATTTTAAAGTAACTGTTATTAATTCGCACGTCTCATTTATTTTCATGCATCAATAATTTAAATCCAGCCTTAACTTAAAATTTCACTTCAAAACAAATAAATATTTTCGTATATATGTAAATATGTTACTAAGCGCTCTTATTTCATCAATTTCGTTTAAAATTCATAAGCCTACATTAAATTCGAATTATTTTTGGGAAAGCGCTGCAACATTTTAATGGCCGCAACCTTAACCTCACGAAAACAATTTTTCACAGTTTCGTATTTGTGTGGGTACGTTTTCCACGCATAAAACCGAGACAATAAAAAACGTCAAAAAAAACCTTTAAAAATACGAAATTCTGCCAATTCATCAACCATATATATGTATAATCCAGATTCATCTGGATTTATATCCTGTATACAGACAGCCATATATAAAACCGTAATTCATTCGTTATAATATCCTTTTGTCTATTTTCGTTACCATCGTCTTTTACCTAACTAATACAATTATAACCGAACTAGCGCAGCAACAGTAAAAAAAATTGATAGATCTAGCCCATTTATCACCGAATTGTGTATAAAGAAAGAGCGAGCTTTACACGTTCTTCGGCAACCATGCAAGGACGAAAAAAAAACTTAAATCGTATAAAGAAATAAATTTTATTGTTATATTCGATTTGCACAATAACAACGTAACACCATTAATAGTAATTTATTTAATTGATTTGATTAAAAGAAAAATAAAGTTTTGTGTACGCGATTGAGATTCAATTTTCATTACGGGCGCGCGGTGAGTTGAAAATTGAGGAAAAAAAATCTTAGTTTTCTAGATCAAATAACTACCTAGACATAAACAGCAAAGTTTTGTGACAGCTTCGGAAATTACTGCACCGTATACGGTATTCAAGTTGTTTTTTTATACCTTTATGGTTTTTAATTAATATTTTGGAATTCCAGGACGTGCACAATTAATTAAGGTATGAGGAAAATATATATTTTCCGCTTTCTGACATTTTCATTATATGGCTGGCGCACACGATATGTAATTAGATTATATGAAATTAAAATGACGTTGAGCGTTGTTGTTCTTGGAATTATGTAATTTGGAATATATTAGTTTGCTTTATATCTAATAGGAGTATCCTTGTATGTACAAGGATGTTGACGACAGTATGAAACATGTGAAGATTATTTATTCTGGAACAAACACATTAATTACATCAAAATATTGTAAGGCTGGGGAGAAAAAAAAATAATTGACAACATCAAATGAATTCAACTTCTAATTAACTAATCTGTTTTATTTTAATACTGGCCGGTAGGGCGAGCTTTCCCCCTCGTTAGTTTATTATTTTTATACAGAGATTAAGGAAAATTACTTGTAACGTAGTTTTTTAAGGATCGAAGGGGACGTCTGGTGGTGATCTTGAATGACCTTGAAGCACATTAGTTTCGGAAATATAGACTAAAATTAGATTTTTTAAATTAGAACCTATGTGTCTTTTTTATTAAGCAATTAAACCTTTTTGCTGAAACAAAATTTTTGTAAAGTGTGTGATTCCAGAGACATGAGTAAAAATTGATATTCACTAAAGCAAACGAGTTTTCGCTAAGTTAGAAAATCTAATTTGTTTCATAAAAATGTTTATTAATTTAATAAATATTCAAAATGTCCGCCATTTGATTCCAAACATTTTTCAACTGGCCCTACAAAATTTAGATGAACTGCTTCTAATTCATCTCTTGAAAAATGATTTATAAAAACATCTTCAATTCTTTGTCTAATATTTTCTGCAGCAATAACTAGGGTTATCGTGCTGAAAAAGAAGTAGGGCCACTTCTTCCAATCCATTTATTCGGAAATATTAAATTTAGTTGTTATCGCGAAGCAATGCCAATATGGGGAGGTGTACCATCCAACTTAAGCCACATTTCTTGTGTTTCTCGCAATGGAATGTCCCAATAAATTGGGAAAAACGTACACTCCAACAATGTTGATGGTCAATGGAACGCATCCATTAATGTTGATGCATGTGACTCCAATAATAAAAATTGTTCCTATTCACATTACTGTCACTCTAAATCAACGTTGTGTCGTCTGTCTAAAGGGCACGATGAAATAAATTTGGGTTTTCTTCAATTTGTTGCCCCAATAGTGAATGATAAAATTGAATTCTTGATCTCAAATAATTTGCAGATAACTCTTGCAACAATGGTACGCATGGTCGTTTGAGATATTCCTCTATCTAGAGCAATATTTCGTGTTGATGCGTGTGTGTGTGTGTGTCATGTGATATGACAGCTAGCACATCTACCACAACTTCCAAGGGAAACTCACGACGATATTGGTTTTTTATGCTTCCGGTATTGCGAAGATTGCTAAATGCTAAAAATTGCTGCTAAATGTTTAAAAACACCTCTTCCAAAGTGCTAACGATCTGGAGATCGTTCAGCGCAAATCTAATCGCCACCCGTTTATTTTGTCGACACTCACCGTAGATTAGCCATCATACAATTCAAGACTAATAAATGCTTTTATTTTTTTATTATCATTGTAGTAATCAAATATACAATTTCATAATAAATCAAAGTCGTGTTGGTATTATCTATTTTTATTTATTGTTACAACGTGCGTTTTCAGGGCACCTAACAGTTGGGAACATGTTGACTAAAATCACGGCCAACGCTATGAAAATGTTTAGCACTATGAAATGTTTCATAGTGCTAAACATTTTCATAGCGAAATCATGATAGGGGACCTGAAAGCGCCCAATGTAGCACTGTAGAACATTGCATAGACTCGTTTACTTTTGTAAATGTCAATTTCTGCTCATGTCCCTGAAATGACACATTTTACAAAACTTTTGTTTTGAACAAAAGTTATTAGTTTTATTTGGTTATTTAAAAAAATCACTCAAAAGTCTATATTTCTGAAACAAATGAGTTCAAGGTCATTCAAGAACACCAATAGTCATCCCCCGCGACCCGAGACAAAAACCAGCCATTTTTTAAAAAGACTTACCCTGTATATGGTGCTTTCAGATTATTGTTATGAATAATTAGTATAAAAAAAATTATTGTATTCCCTCCATTCCTCAAATTGCCCAATACTTTTTCCCCGTTGTTCTTATCTAGTACAACACTAACTATTGTAATACAGAGATAAAAAATTACCCAAAAATACCGTTTAGATGCATTACAAATATTATTTGGAAATTACAGCGGGGTACTAAAGTTACTCTGAACAGAAATTTAGCGATGTGTTACCAATTATTTTAATAAAATAAAATTTAATTAGGGTTGGAACTGTAGCAATTTCGTTACACAACATCGTAGACTAAATTAATTAATAAACAACATTTCAGAACAAAATCTAAACTCAACCAGGGATTTGTCCAGCACGCGGAATTTACTTTTAACTTTAATTAAAATCAAATTAAGGTAAGGCAAATTGAGAAATTGGATAACATTCTTGTAGATCGTATCAACTTTTTAACAGATGATTCGATTAATGCTAGGGAAAAATGGTTAGTAAATCTCTCTAATATTAATCTTCCAATTAAAGCTAAATTTATTTTAAGTTTAGGTAATAAATTTTGTCCACCACCCGTTAGTAGTTATGTACCTTAATTCAAAATTATATCTTGTGTTGAAAGTGCAATATTTAGTTTTCCGGAAAATAGTCGTACCCAAATTCGTAATCAATTTGGTAATGTTTTGACCAATTTTAAAAATCGTTCTTCGTTGCAGTCTTTCACTTGTTGTAAAACGTATTTTATCTTGTCTTAAACAAGCAAAACGTTTTTGAAAAACAATCCGAATATTATGGTGACTCGAGCACACAAAGGCAATATAACCGTATTAACCACACGTAACGATTATGTTGAAAAAATGGATAGCCTATTAAATGATGACACAACTCATAGACAATTGATAAAAAATAATTCGACTCCAAATCAAACTACGATAAATACTTTAGTAAAAAATTGGCAAAACTCTTGTAACATTGATGAATTGACAAAGAAAAAATTAACTATATTCCAGTAGTTCCTAAATTATATTTTTCTCTCTCTCTCTCTGGCACTGTATCCCATCAAGGGGTTTGGCCGCCTCAAATGAGGTTTCATAATCATATTTTAATTTCGGATAATGAGTGATTGATTCATTGATTCTAAACCAGCCGTGAATTTTTTTCCTTGTCACCATCGGGAATCGAACCCGGGACTTTGCCACCGGGGCGGCACCCCAGCAAATTATATGATTTACCTAAAATCCATAAACTAAATATACCCTACAGATCTATCGTAGTGTAGGAAAAACTAATTATTTTATTCTAAATTCCGAAGATTTTAAATAAAAAATTCGATATTTCATTATATCCCAAATTTTTTTGTTAATTTCTTTAGACGTGATTTCGTTATTTACTAATCTTCTATTTACAATTACAATTCAAGGCTAATAAATGCTAGTCATATAGATAGTAGATATAGTATAGTAGATAGTCATATAGTTTCGGAAATTATCAGGAAAAATTAGAGGGACATTAAAAAGAACGCAAAATCAAAATTGAAGAAAGTCCAATTTCTTGCAGGTTTAAGCATTGTTTTAGATAATTCGGAATACTTTCGACAATAAAAATTATAAACAAATTTTTGTTTCTCCAATGGGTTCTCCCATAAGCCCTATATACAAATTTATTAATGGAAAATTTGAAATGTTTGGCATTAAATTCTTTAGATTTTCAGCCATTATTTTAGTCTCGATTTACTTTGTATTTGGATTTACTTTGTATTTGGAAACAAATTGTATTTACTGTATAGGCTGTTATATTTGTTTTTGAGAAATTTATATAAAAAAATTTTCATTATATCTTTGAAAATGATGTCGATGAAATATCGAAAGCTCTTAATAACTGAATTGTTTATTTAAAATAAAAAAACCGTGGCCTTAATCATTAAAAACTTTATTAAAATTGTTATTATTGGCTAAATAAATAATTTTTAGTAACATCGTGGACGTTTTTCCGGAAGGATATAATGTGAAGAGATTATCATTTGTTCCTACGCTAGACCACTAAGCACAGTTGACCACGAGTGAAGCAGTCTTCTTGTAACTGAAGCCTAACCACTTTAAATGTTTTTCCTTGTACTTTATCAATTAGCAGCGTTTAAACTGTACTGAGATTTCTGATGTGGTAGAAATGAATGTATTTCCGCTCAGTCCGCATTTGAGCATCAATAATATTGATGCCGATATAACTATCCTAGTATCATCTCAAAGTTTAGACTGATTTAAATTTCGTAGAAACACAATAGAAGCTTTTATTTTAAGTTACATTTGGTGTGGAGTCAAAGTCAATCTTGGAACTTTCACTGAATTATGGAACTATGTGGCGTTTTCACACCTTGTATATCGAAATTCATTATAAAAATTTATTTAAATTTTCTAGCACCCCAATGGTTAGTTGGGTATAAACCAACTTTTTGTAAAACTATTCTATTCTCAGAAGCCTAGAAAAAAATAACAAAAAAGGTTTTTTGAGTTCAAGTTTTTTCATGAAAATAAAAACAATAAAAAATGGAAATTATAAAATACATAATTTGTCTATATAATTTAAATACATATAAAATATGTAAATGTAATAAGTGTTACAATTTATAATTTAATTACATTAAATATAATTACTAAAAAATATGCAAATTTGTCAACGTTCACAAATTTTAAATTACGGCTGCTTACATTTATTATCAAACTTATCAACAGCCACTAATTGTTTGAATGGAAATTACGGCCGCTTACAATTATTCTACAACGGCCACTAATAGCAATATTTTAATGCTGCTTTTAATGAAATAATCATCAGTTAGAATTCATCAATACTTGGTCAATTTGGAGCGCTGACAGCTAGCTATATCATAATATTTATCAGCGAATGGTCATTATCAACTTAACTTCAAGCACGGACAGCTGTATATACCTGGACCTGGTTGTATTAAGGGTCAATTGTTCATCATTAAGAATAAAAAAAAACAAACTGTAAGTACCCAACTAATCAGTTTTGGTGCTAAAATTAATAAATTATTTCTTTTCGAAAATAAATTCATATTTGTTTCTTTTTCAATTATTTTCGTTTATTAAAATGTGTTTCACTTTTGCTTTTTCGTTGTTTGTTTTCGCGTTTTCGGTATTTTTTCTGATTTTTTCTTTTTTGTTTCGGCGTATTGTTCAAGGTGTGAATGATCCACCTTATTCCCTACCAGTGACGATTGAGTCAGACTCGGCAGCGGCATCAAGCAGTGGTTCAACAAGGGAGTCTAGCATCACGTTGACTCCTATTGAGCTGGCTGGTCTTATTAATGATGCCGTTGCCAGGGCTGTCTCACATTTAAATATTAATTCAAATGGAATTCCAGAGACTTCGCGTGCGAATGTAAATTTTTCTGCCGGTGCTGGACTTGTTGCTCGAGTGGCTTTCAAACCTCCACAGCCATTGCACTCGCAAAATCCAATAGTGTGGTTTGAGATTCTTGAGCAGCAGTTCGCATTGGCAGAGATTACGGTCGAGTCCACGAAATATGCTCATGTAGTAGGAGCTCTGGATGCACGACTACACGACACGTTTGCTTATATTATAACAAGCCCGAAGGGTAACACTCCTTATTCTTCGTTTAAGGCCGAAGTGATTCGGATACTTGGCGAATCAGAAAAAACGAAACTCAATAATCTGATGCATGGCTTGACTCTTTGAGACAGGAAGCCGTCACAATTATTGAGTCTTATGAAATTAAATGCTGGTGACAATTTTAATGAGGCAACACTTCGTCAATTCTGGATGAAGAGGTTGCATCAGACAGTGCAAATGGTGCTTACACCATTTGAAAATGACGTCTCCCTGTCAGTCCTTGCTGAACGGGCTGACAACGTGCATGAGACGATGACTCAGGCACAAATAAATTCCATTGAGACATCTGCATCTTGTTCTTCCGGTCAAAATTTAGCTTTCTCTATTGATAATAAACTTTCGGAATTTAAAAAAACATTATTATCGGAGATTTCGGAAATTTTTAGTCGAAATTCTAGATCACGATCTAAATCCAATTCACGCGGTCCTAATTTTTCACGGTCGAATTCAGGCAATAATTATTCTTGTAATAACTCTCCAAATTTTCGAAAATCATTCAATCCTTTTTACGGTAATCCTTCGGCTGAGAATAATTTTATTTGTTTTTACCATCATCATTTCGGCACAAAAGCATTAAAATGTAAACCAAATTGTAAATTTATATCATATAACTCCGATAATAATGTTTCAAAAAAATAAATAGTCATTCACAATTGGCGGTGTGTAATGACGATTCTAAAACTAGCCGCCTTTTAATTTACGAAATTTTTCTTCAAACACATTTTTTAATAGATACAGGTGCAGATGTCTCGGTTTTGCCAGCCCGTTCGGAATCCAAGGGTTGACCCATCATTCAGATTGTTTGCAGCAAATGGTTCTTCGGTAAATGCTTACGGGACTAAATTCTTAAAACTTGACATCGGACTGCACCGCGAATTCTCCTGGGAATTCATAGTTGCTGACGTATCGATGCCTATCATCGGCGCTGATTTTTTGAGGAAAACTGGTTTGCTAGTGGATATTCAGAGACAGAGGCTCATAGATCCGTTAACCTCTCTGTTTTCAAATGGTACCTCTTCCTCCTACGATGATACTACTGTTTCTAGGATCGACAAGTCAGCAATGGACCCAGGAGTTTTCAACGTAATATCTAAATTTTTAACGGTCATTCACGGTAATATTGATATTGACAATACTAGACATAGTGTGACTCACAAAATTGAGACGAACGGACTACCGGTTGCATGCAAACCACGACGACTAACACCGGACAAATTCATCATCGCGAAGACAGAATTCGAAAATATGATGAAACTCGGGATTTGCCGACCTAGTAGCAGCCCTTGGTCCAGTCCGTTACATTTAGTACCTAAAAAGAATGAGTCTTGGAGACCTTGTGGAGACTTTCGGGCACTGAATAAAGTCACGATTCCGGACAGGTATCCGATTCCACATATCCAAGATTTTACACAACGACTCGAGGGCTGCACTATATTCACAACAATAGACCTTGTCCAGGCTTACCACCAAATTCCTATTGAACCGACGGACATTCCAAAGACAGCAATTTCGACACCTTTCGGACTATTTGAATTTTGTAGAATGACTTTCGGCCTTAGGAATGCAGCACAATCGTTCCAACGTCTTATGCATTCAGTACTACGCGGACTTCTGCTTTGTATATTTGGACGATGTGCTCATTGCCTCTCGAAATTATGACGAACATCTAGGACATATTAAAATCATTTTTTCTAAATTAGAAGAACATGGACTTGTTGTTAATGTGGACAAATGCGTTTTCGCTAAAACTGAAATTATCTTTTTAGGCCATTTGGTAACTGGACAAGGTATATTACCGTCGCATGAACGGGTTCAAGTCATCAAAAATTTCGAACGACCACAGACTGTAAAACAACTGAAACGCTTTTTAGGTATGATTAACTTTTATCGACGCTTCATTCCAGGTGCCGTTGCTGACCAGGAATTGTTGAACGATTACCTAAAAGGCTATACCAAAAACAGTCGAGTTCCAATTCAATGGTAAACGGTGGCTATCGAAGCGTTCGATAACTGCAAAATTAAACTTACGAACGCGACTTTACTTATTCATCCATCATCATCAGCACCTCTGGCCATCATGGTTGACGCTTCCGATACTGCGATCGGAGCGGTAGTTCAGCAGTTTGTATCCAATTCTTGGCAACCACTCGGTTTCTTTTCAGTACGTCTCAGTGATACGCAAAAAAGATACAGTGCTTATGATCGAGAACTTCTCGCGGCTTATTCGGGGATTAAACATTTACGATATCTTCTCGAAGGTCGTTTATTCACGCTGTATACCGATCATAAGCCACTTGTCTACGCTTTTAATCAGAATCCGGAAAAAGCATCTCCTCGTCAATTTAGACACCTAGATTTCATTGGTCAATTCACTACCGATATTCAGCACATCTCTGGTCTGGATAACGTTGTCGCAGATACTCTTTCACGCATTAATCAAATTTCTATTCCCGAAAGTATTGATTATGCTACCATCGCAGATGCTCAGACCAATGACGAGGAACTTCAAGAAATTTTAAGGAGTAATTCTGTTCTCAAATTTGAGAAATTTCGTGTTTCTTTCAATTCAAAAAAATTAATTTATTGCGACATTTCTACTACTACACCTAGGCCATTTATTCCCTTTAATTTCCGAAAACAAGTTTTCGAGGCTTTTCATAATCTTTCTCATCCTGGCGTCAAAGCTTCCGTAAAACTTTTGACTCGGAATGTAATCTGGTCATCAATTAAAAAAGACGTTCAGAAGATGGCTCAAAGTTGTGTAGCTTGCCAAAAGGCTAAAATCTCTCGACATACAAAATCTCCACTTGGAAACTATAAATTAACTTCTCAACGCTTTTCCACTATTCCCCTCGATATTATTGGTCCTTTACAAGTTTCTGATAATCAGCGGTATTGCGTTACACTGATTGATAGATACACTCGCTGGGCCGAGGCCGTTCCAGTTCCAGATATTACTGCTGCAACTGTTGCTTTCGCTGTCTACTCTCATTGGATAGCTCGTTTTGGTGTGCCAGAGTTCATTGTCACGGACCAAGGCATGCAATTCGAATCACAACTTTTTCACGAACTGGCTAACTTACTTGGTTTTGAGCGCAGGAGAACAACTAGCTACAATCCCAAATGTAATGGCATGATCGAGAGATGGCATCGAGTCATCAAATCTGCCATTATGTGCTATAATCGTGTTGATTGGACTAGTGTTCTTCCTGCAATCTTACTTGGACTACGGACGACGTACAGTGACAAATTAAAAGCTACTCCAGCCGAACTGGTTTACGGATGTACAACTCGAGTTCCTGGAACATTTTTATATATGACGAACGACCAAATTTTACAATCAGACTTTATTACGAATTTAAGACGACACTTTGATGAAATTCGACCTGTACCGGCTTCTCGGCATACTACGGACAAAATTTTCATCAGTAAAGATCTGTTTACTTGCTCGCATGTTTTTTTACGGACGGACGCAGTACGCAGATCACTGCAACCACCATATACTGGACCGTTTTTGGTAATCGACCGTACAGACAAATTTTATACTTTGGATCTGAACGGACGACACGTCAAAATATCCATCGACCGACTCAAACCATGCTACTCTGACAACCAATCAAAAGCTACGGACGCACCAATTATACAAACTGGATTACTTTTACCGACTCACGGACCAGAACTCAGTATTTCGGCTGACGGATCTAAATTACTTACTGAGGAACCAAAAGTTTGCAAAAAGGTTCGTTTTGATCTTTCGCCAAGTACTAGAACAACTACAAGATCGGGTCGTATATCCAGGATTCCTACCAGATTCTTAAATTATCGATAGATCTTCGATCTCTCTGGGAGGTGAGTATTGTGGCATTTTCACACCTTGTATATCGAAATTCATTATAAAAATTTATTTAAATTTTCTAGCACCCCAATGGTTAGTTGGGTATAAACCAACGTTTTGTAAAACTATTCTATTCTCAGAAGCCTAGAAAAAAATAACAAAAAAGGTTTTTTGAGTTCAAGTTTTTTCATGAAAATAAAAACAATAAAAAATGGAAATTATAAAATACATAATTTGTCTATATAATTTAAATACATATAAAATATGTAAATGTAATAAGTGTTACAATTTATAATTTAATTACATTAAATATAATTACTAAAAAATATTAGTGGTTTGTGTTTATTACAAAAGCTTGGTGGAGCAATAAACTACCATAACTACATTGGATGTGAACATTTTTTTTAATCAACAACTGTAACTATTGCTTTATAAAAATAAGGATCGGCATATATATTCTGTAGCAGTTGTAGATTAATAAAATTAACTGTTACATTTTTTGGTGCTAAAGATGGTCTTAGCCAATTTAAATCGGAAAAACGACAACTAAAATTTGAGAATAATAATAATTCAGTACCGTATGTACTGATTGTAAAAATATCGATCTTGTTATCCCAGTTTACTGGAATTTTCCCTTACGAGTATAATAAAAAATCAAGATGCAAAAAATAACGATGGTCACGAAGTACTGGTACAACACTTTTCACACCAAACCGTAACACCATAGATTACTCTACTACTTGCGCTACCAGACTATTATAAAAGACTGCCAACAAACAAACAAAACCCCACATCATATGCAGAGTGTCCCAAAATATTACGATCAAATGAAGCAAAGTAATAGGGAAGCTCATTTCCAACAAAAACAGCCAAGTAAAGATTTATCGAATTGTTGATGCTGCAAAAATTATTCAACTTTTTGTGTTTTTTAGTGAAATCGCATGCGCACCCATCGAAAAGGTAAGTTAAAAAACCTAGAGAATGGCAAAAACCATTCTGTTGTGAATAACTCGGTGCGTGATACCATTTCCAAATCTGCTTTAGTATCGCAAATTTTTCTGATAGTGTGTCTTTCTGTAGTACATTGTTTTTCCGCTGGATTCACTTAAACATCAACAAAGAATTTTGGGTAAAAAGGACTTTACAAAACCATTGTTTTTATTTGACAGAAAAAAATACAGCTTATAAAAATGATTTTATTGGACAGACACACGCACATTCTTCTAGATCGCATTAAAAAGAAAGTTAATCAAAAGCTCTCTTGGGTTTTTTTTTAATTAATTTGTTGGTGGGTGCGCATGCAGCTTCACTAAAAACACTAAACGTTGAATATTGCACCAAAACAATTCGAAAAATCTTTAATTGGCTGTTTTTGTTTAAAATGATATCGCTCTGTTTCGTTTGATCGCCCAATTCTGGTACACCCTATATACTCTAAATTTTTATTATGTATATAGAAAAGAAAATCCGATTTCGCCCGAGGCAATTTACAGTAAACGATTTGATTTTTAAATTGCGTAATTATTACTTTCTGGATAAATGGATCCACCACAAAATAATTGTAGCGGTATTCCTAGTGTCAAAATCCTTGAGTAGGTCAAAATATTAAATGCGTGGGTCAATATGTACGTTACGGTATCTTTATCAAATAAATGTGTTTTGCTCGAAAAACACGCAACATGGTCTTTTATAAATATAGATGTAAAGATGAGAAACATTAAGGGTAGTGCTTTAAAACTGGAATATATTTATTAAAGCTTCAAGTAAGGGTAGAGTAGCTTTTTCTACCCAGACGGTACACGAGGCACGATAATTTACTTGTGCGCGAATTATTAGTAATTGCCATCGTTAATGTAATTGAGAAAAACAATCTCAAACATTTTGTTTGTTAATAGATTGCTTGAAATTCCAAGAATTCAACAACAACATTATGTTTTCTTTCTACGAATAAAGCAGCCGTAAAATTGCCGCAACAATAAAATAAAATTAATTTTAAACATTTATAATTGTTAATTAATGGAAAATGTTTTGTTCAAAGCTAGAATTAAATTATAATTTGGTTTAACTTTTTGAATTTAATTTAATAAACTTTTGTTCCCCACACAATATTGTAAATTATATTATGTTAGATGAAGTTTATTGAAGGCGAGAGGTCAAGGATATGTTAGCCGTGTTTTTTTTATTAGCGCCCGATAGACGTATCCGGAGCACCCAATTCTCTATGTAAAAACTTATATTTAGCGCGCTATTTTTGGCTATCATTAATTTATTTAACTCTAAACTAAGATTTTTCGTTCAACTTTTTAGATAAAAATCGATATACAAATATTTTGCTCAACCTAATTGTCAGGAGCCACTATCGGGAGCGCTATTCATTTCAATGGTAAATTTGAAAAGGCTTTTATTTGGTAAACCCCTGAAACCATTAGAAACTTAATCTTACAATAAAAATTAAACACGCAGAAAGATGAATTCTTGTTTATAACGTCATGTCAAAATAAATGTTAATTGGTATATTTCAGGTCGTTAAATGTTTGTTTTATGAATGAATTTATTTTTAATTTTTGTAGTACAGCGACACCAGTGAATAATGGGTGCAGTCCGAATAATAAAACACGGCTGTTATTTTTGTTGTCGAGTGCTTCTGCTATCCTTAAATTAGTAAAGCAACAGTTGTTCATGCCATCACACACAGGTTGTGTGAGCGGTCGTTAAAGTGTTAATGATTAACAAGAAGTAGCAGTGTGAGACTGTTTTAAGCAACCAATACTAAATAATCGTACATAAAGTAATGAGCGCGAAAATGATACGCCGTCCAAATTTACGCTGCAACATATGAAGGGCGCTATTAGTTCTGCCTCCATTTGAAATGAAAAATTTAAGTTTTTCTAGAATTACTGGACTAGTAAAAATTTAACGGAAACAGCAACATAAATATGTGTGCTATATAGATAATTACAAAGACACAAAATTTACGTACACGATGGCAGCAAATATGTCCCAAAAACCAAAATAAACCAGGGGCGGTATGTTGTACCATCACTTCGAATTGAAATTCGAAAAAAGTCGAATGGCGGTATGTTGTATAATTTTCGAAAAGCAAAAATGATACAATTTTCACTTTTCCAGTCGACTTTTTTCGATTCGAAGTGATGGTACAACATACCGCCCCAGGATTAGTAAATACACTGTTAAAAAATTCTTATAAGAATTTTGAGTGAAAACTAGAAACTAAACTCAAAAAAATTTATAATAGGTTGGGAAATTCTCATTTTTAAATAGTTTTACAGAAGATATCTCTAAATGCTAGTTATAGAAAATTTGCGTACAAGGCCACTATGTGAAAATTAACTGATAAGACGATATCCCGAAGATAGATAAGACAATGAAGTGATCTATCCACGTTTCCATAAAAATATACTTCTGAATTTTGTTCTGGTAAATTAAGTTAATTCGTTCGGTATAGGTAGTTTTGATTTAAATAAATTACTAAAATCGTGCAGCTTACTGGAAAATGTCTATAAAGTATAACACATTGAAATGAATCAAGTTTCCAAATTGAGTGAAGGGTATCCTTTTTAGTTCTGCTAAATCAAGTCGATTTTATTAGTTAGTGTAATTTTTGTTAACATTAATTCTGGATATCGTAAACTTTGCCGGAAAATTCACCTGTGTCAAAATAATAACGCTATTGTTTTGTGGTATAGGTTAACGGTAACTGGGTTAACGGGTTAATGGTAAATGAGTTAACTATCATTTACAAACATAGAGAGTTGGGATATCATATTGTATTTAGTTGTGGTAAATGAAGACGATTTTATTGGTTTGAATAAAATTTGTTGTAATTAATTCTGAATTTTGGATATCTAAGGGTTTGTCGGAAAACTACACTATATGCAAATGTCAGTCTTACGTTGACAGAATCAAATGAATCAAGAGTCATTTTCATATCTCGGGGATAGGTATCATTTTTCGTTCTCGCAAATCTAATCGATTTTATTAGTTTGAGTATTAAAATTCGTTAAATTCTGGATATCGCAGAGTTTGTTTATCCTAGATGTGGAAATGGCTCTTGATTTATTTTATTTATTTTATTGTGTCCACCTAAAGCTAAAATTTGCACATAGTGCAATTTTCCGACAAACTTTGGAAATAGGATTCTTAAATGATTTTTGGAAGAATTTCTGGACGTAACTTGAACAATTCTTAACCGATTATGATGGGATGAGGCATACTGGATGGAAATGAGATTCTTAAATGGTTTTGGGAAGGAATTGGGTAATATGGTCACAAGAGATGGAACTCGATCAATTTTTAACCGATTATGATTGGGTATGTTAGATGGAAATGGGATTCTTAATTGATTTTTGGAAAAGTTCTGGAATATGGCCATCTGGAATAGAATACAATAATTTCTTAACCAATTATGCTGAAATGGAGTATGGTGGATGGAAATAAGATTCTCCAATAGCTTTCGGAAGAAGTTGTGAATATGGGACGGATCTCCGTAATTAAAACTAGAACAGGCGTCTTTCTTGAAGCGAGCGGCTCGTGATGTTAACATATTTCTGATAAGGCTGGATACCTTAACGTCTGTCGCCAGTACGTGACCCACTCATGTAATTATTGGGTTGACTGGTAGGCCGACTACCTAATCTCACAAAAAACATGTTTTGAACCCTACATAAAGGGCTCGGATAAATTTATAGTATTCTTATCAACAACGACTTTGAAAACTGTTCACGGGAACATGGAATATGATGTTTTCTAAGACCTTGAGATTTTCAGAACCTTTCGAACCAAGCGGAAATTTATATTTTTGAGGTTAATTCCATAAAACAACCAATAATTACACTCCACTACAGCAAGAATCAGAATAGAGGAAAACTATGTTTCGGTTTCTCATCCTCTGGCGAGTACAGCAGTTTATCAGTTTAGAGTACCATATTTATCCAACGTGCCGAATTCGATCATTGTCGGTAAAGTAATAGCCGTGTCCCGTACTAGGTAGACATATTAAAAAACTTCCCATAGAAATCATTAATGAATCTCATTTCCATTCACCATGCCCAATCCCATCGTAATCGGTTATAAACTGCCTGAGTTCCGTCGAAGGTGGCCATATTCCACAACTTTTTTCATATAAATCATTTAAGAATCCCATTTAGATACAACAAACCCCAAATGGCCATATTCTAGAACTTTTTCCAAAAATCGTTTAAGAATTCCCATTTCCATCCTATCATAATCGGCAAAGAATTGACGGAGTTCCGTCTCAGGTGGCCATATTCCAGAACTTCCAAAAATCCGTTAAGAATCCCCGAATCCATTCATCTTAATCGGTAACTGAAAAATGAAAAATAAAAAATTGTCCGCTAAATCGAGGGTCCGTTATTTCGAGCGTCCGTTAAATCGGGCGTCCGTTAAATCTGGGTCCGTTAAACTGAAGGTTTACTGTATATCGCTAAAAACAATTTCAAATTTTTCCGTCGCCTCCAAAATTACACTCCCAAAATGTACGAACTCCGCAATGAACTGCTGCGTTTAGATATAACCACTTATCTTCTGTACTGTAGTCAGTAATTAGCGATGACATACTCTCTCTCTCGATATACGTGATTTTCGACATACGTGATTTTTAATTTTTGATCTTATGTTTTACCAAAAATTTGCGATGCAGGTGCATTAGTTTTTTCTAAAATTGCGAAGGACGGTTTTTGAGTATCGTGAGTCGGACACTGATATGAAAGGAATCCCTAATCCAGGTCATCCGGTGGGATGATACGGCTCCGTTTTTAACTTTGTTACTTTGAAAGGGAGGGGTTTGAATTGCCAGACTTTGTATAATTTTTCTTTCGCTCGGTCGATTTTTCTAAAAATAGATGTGGGAGGTTTTCGAGTGTCAGGAGTCGTTTGCGGTGGGTACTAGTTTTGGAAAAGTCCGTTCAGATGGTCGTTCGGTGGGACCCAGATACTTTTTAATTTTTTTTCGGCTCGCATGATTTTTACCAACATTATTGGAGGATCGTTTTCGATTAGCAAAACTCGATTGTGATTCTGATGACCACCAAAATTCATTTTGGGGGTCATCTGGTAGGTACCGAGGAGTTTAGAACCCTCTTGTAATATTTTATTTTGCTTTAGCGATTTTGATCAAATTTACCGAACCGGTGTTTTCAAACCAATGGAAACGACTATAAGGAGTTCTGGTTTCTGGATAATACAGGATTGGCCAAAAGTCACGCAAAAATTGAATAATTTTTTAGTTTATTATTATTTTTTTTATTTTCAAATTTTATTCATCGAACCTAGTTACACCAACATGCAAAATTACACGAACGAACAACTTGGTTCGTAAAATTTTACTTTTCGGTAGTGGTAAAATTTTATTTCAACACCGGAAATACACCTAGCTAACCCGTAATTAATCGTTTCTGACAACAAGGTTTAATGTCAGACGAACAGGAAGACCGAAAATAGTGCAGAAGTTGAAGAATGTCCAGAAACATCAACATGAAGACGTTCTGGACAACCAGGCAGGTCTAGAACATCACTCCGGTGGTTTTTATGTTGGCATTTACACACGCATCCATTGGACAGCCAATTGGACCTACAACCCGGCCCAACAACTTTTACCACCCAGTCGTAACAATAACAAATAAAAAAGTTATTCAATTTTCACACGCAGGCGTACTTTTGGCCCAATCTGTGCATTTAGAATTTTCCCGTATATGCTGCCACGTTGCACCACGCCACGATGCATGCTGTTTTACTACGTTCGTCATCACCACGTCATGTTACATATGTTGCACTATATTTGTTGATGTTGCGCCAGGTTTCGTGTTGGAGAGCTTGTACGATTTAACATATCATTTGGGTTGTACGATTTTGTTAAAATTTAGTGGGGCAGGGTTTTCGAATGCAAGGAAACGATTACAAGGAGTACTGACTTCTGGATATTACCATTGCATCATGTTGCGTTATGTTATATCATGTTGCATAATGTTGCACGATATTACACCATGATTTTGCACTACGTTTGTTGCATGTTGCACCACGTTTGGTGTTGCTGCACCATGTTGCTTGATGGATTTTGTACAGGGGCGTTGTGTGAAGTTCCACTATGTTGCGACTTGTTGGCTTAGGGCTTTCGTGTATCATTTTATTTGGCTTGAATGATTTTGATAAAATTTGAAGTGACAGGGTTTGAGAATGCAAGGAAAGGACTATGTCATGTTGCATATTGTTGCACAGACCTGCGTTATGTTCACCATGTTGGTGATCGTTGTGTGTAAGGTGTAAGGTTGCACTATATTGCTTCGTGTTGAGTCTTGTGTTTTTCGTTTATTAAATATCTGAAGTTATGTTCCATCATATTTCTGAAAGTTTCAGTAAAACGGGATAATGGCTTAGATTGCTAGTACGGAAGGTCACTGCGATTCGCGCTGCTTATCCTTCCGGAAAGATGTAGAACATGGCCAAAAAATTCCAACCGTCCAATCTACTAAAAAATTTGGATTGCGTGCTAAAAAGATTGACCCCATAAATAAATTGTGACAGCTTAAATTATTAATTGAATACATCAGAACGAAAAATTAGAAATTATTTTATCCTACGATAAAAGATTTGTAAAATGCAATAAGAACATTGGATGGGAATATAAACAATTGATAGAAATAAACAAATTAAAGAAATTCATAATTTAATTAAAATGTATTCAATTGAAACAAATGCTCTCAATACATAGATAAATAAATAAATTTTGTGAATGCAATATATAAAAGAAAGAAGACAAATACTATTTTTCTTAAATAAATCATAAAATCCCTTAAGATTTTTTTCTATATACTTTACTAAAACGTATTTTTATTCATTCAATCTCCATAAAATAAAATAAAAAATTGTAACAAAATTTTCCAATCTTTAGAGAAATGATTTTTGTTGTTGTAAATAATAATTTTATATTCGTATCAACAGACACAAAAAAATTAAGAAGATAAACGAAAACCAACAGAATTTGTATAGAAAATGGAATGAGGTGTGCGTAGGGTGGCTCTACAAAAAGTAGAATTTTTCGAATGATTGAATAAATCTTTTTTGTGCGCTATTCTTCGTTTGCGAGTATAAAAGCCACCGTACACAGCCGTATAGATATAAACAGAATATTGATAGCTGATCGGTCAATAAATAAATAATGTTTAAGAGCTTTCGTTTCCTTTTTGTATATCGAATATCTATCTATTTGTGTACCATACCAGAGATATACGATAAGTTGTTTTTCTCCTGCATACACAGCCTTATACTCTCTATATATGTATGTGTGTTTATCCTTAAATTGGTATTATAAATCTTAATTTTAAAATCAAAAAGTTTCGTTTGGCATAAAAAAAACTTTTATTTTTGTTTTGGTACACAGAAGGTAACATCTATTCGTGTTAAATGGGAATTTTATTAAAAAGTTCAAAAATTTGTTTTTTTATACGTATACGTACCATAAACTGAGAGGGGTCTTCTCTATATATTGATTTGACTTATTGGTTTTAAGATTATTTTATTTTTCCAAAATGAAGAAATATTAATTTGGTTTGTTATTAATGAGCTATCGATATTCATTAAATTGATTATATATAAGTCCAGTGAATTTGGATTAAATTGATAAATTTATATTGACAGGATGCTGTCTGTCTTCTGGTAAAGAAACGATGAAAAATTACTTAACCTTCGGAGTTTCTACGATACATATTTCAAGTGAAAGGAAATTTAAAGGGAATGGACATAAGAATAAACAATTAACCTTTCGATTAGAATTACATAGTTAATTTTAATATAAAGAATAGGTTGGTTATGTATATAAGTTAGACTTGATGTAGCTTTCGATTACGTAAACTGTTATGGCAGCAATGTCGTAGTTTTAATCTTGTGTCTAATCATCCTCAGGGACGAGTATCGATACACGCGAGTGAACTATGTCCCAACTTTGTCTTAACTTTTTGTAATGAGTATTGTATTGGTTAAACTCTCGTTAGAACGAATTTTTAAATTTAAAATATTTTTAAATGCAAATTGGATATAATAATGATACTTATATTTGAAAAATTAAATTAAAAAACCCAACATTTTAACAAATAACTAATTTCAGACGCTATTGACTTTAAGGAATAAATAAGAACTTGTTCTAGAAATAAAATTAAGGGGCATTCTGAAAGAGTGGTCCAAGATTCGGAGAAGTCGTTTATCAAACATATAGAAAAATCCTTAATCTTTTACGGAAATATCTCATTTGGAGTAACAACTTACGTGTGATCTATATACGAATTTGACTAGCAGTTGTTAAAAACAATATTTTCGTGCTAACCATTAATTATAAATACGATTAATGGTATTGTGACGTATATCGTTATATTCGTAGAACTGTCTACTATTTAACATTTATTTAACATACAAAAACATGTACAACACAAACAATATATGACCTTTTACGGAAGTATTTCAATTTGAGTAATACTTTACGTGTGTATTACAATTGTTCAAATTCTTTAGGTATAATCGGGTAGTACCATATTCTTTGTAGAATCCACTTGAAAAAGGTAAATGTGGTTGAATATACACCATACGTCTCTGGTTGGACGGATGGATGGATGGTCGGCACTGGGTGAACCCAATAAGTTTGGAACATGGACTGCCCTACCAACGGAATGTTGAGCTCAAAAATTAGTAGTTTGTAACAAATTTCGAGACCTGTTATTTCAAATCAATAACAAGTCTGGAAACTTGCCACAGACTCTCTAATGGTTGCTCCAGCACAGCATTTTGCAGCCGGCTAAGTTGCAGTCGTTGGGGGGGTTCCTTTCTGGACCATCGAGAGCTTGAATTTGCTGTGAAAGAAAATAGAGATGATCCAAGGTCATTGTTGCGGATTCGAAGATATTGATCAATCACCAATTAAAATATAACAAATTACGAAATCATTCTACGAAAAATAAAAAAAACACAAAATTCATTTTAATGGAAATATATTAATCATAGTAAAAATAAGAAAGGGAAATTAAAAATTAAATTAAATTAACTATATTATACCACCACCAAAAGAAAATTTTATTATTTACAAAGATAACTATCTTAAAAAAAAATTAATTAAAAATTATAAATTATGCTAATTGAGAAAAAAAAAAATGATACCCGTTGCGGATCCGTTATTCGCGAAGACATGGCCATGTATCAAAATCCAAGTACATATGTTGTTTTTGTTTAGTTTTTTTTTTATATTTAGGAAACTTATACTATGAAATTTATTCATCAAGTAGTATTTATAGTTTAATTTTTATTTTAAATTAAATTAGCACATTATTAACAAATTTTTAATTTCAAGCAACGTTCATCACAACTGTTAAATTTTTTTTTTTCAATTTTCAATTTTGTTTTTGCGTCCATCTTTTCGTCTCACAATTTATCATTTTACTATTACATTCACTATTTTATTATTAATAAATTGATTTTATTATTTATTTATTATTAAATTAAATACGATGAATTATTTTTACTTAATTATTAAAATACTTTGTATTAATTCATATCAATGTTTTTCTAATTTAACTCTTATAATATTTCTTTTTTTTCCTAATTTAATTTCTCCTAATTAAACCACACGTCTGCTCGCAGCAAAATCTCCTTTCCTTTTTTCTTTTTCTTTTTCTTCTTTATCATTTCCGGCCTCCCCAAAATTCTTTTTAAATTACCCTTGCCAGAAGTACATACAATAAATACAGTCTAATTAAAAAAAATAGATCAACTCGAATTTTGTAAATAGGGAAATATGTACAAATTTACAGGATGGTACTAAATAATTAATTTTATAATACAATTTTTCTTCGGTTTTATGGCATCTTACAAACAAATGTTTAAGAAATGAATGGTTAATTGAATAATCAACACATTTCCAACACAAACTTGTGCGCCTTGCCACAAGTTTATGAACTAATCGTGATCTTACTCGCAAAATCTGGTATAAATGAATGCAGTGGTGCTCATAGTCGGGACCGCGTATGTTTCCTGGCCCCGAAAAAAGTTGTTGCGGCTGTTTTATTAAATGTTTTATATGTAAAGTTTTATTAAGAGTATGATGTATTAATTTTTAATTAATGTTTTTAGGGAAATGTTTTATATTTTATTTTAAATGTGTAATTTTAATTATAATGTGTTATTTTTTTATGTATGTAAAAGTTTAATTTATGATTTATTAGGGAAATTTTAGCTGAATGTGGATTTGATGAATATTACGTATTCTCGTATGTTATTAGTAAAGATGTTTTAATATTTATTTATCCTTATATAATTAATCGATTTGACTCGATCAACTATAATTTGCTGAAGCAATAACCACCATGTATCGGGTCATGTATTTGTTGTATCTGTTGCAACTGGGCTAGATTAACGGGATAAATTGTAATTTTTAGTGTGAGTTATTATTATTTATTTTCCTAATGGAAGCCTTACTCAGTTATGTTATGTCTGCTTCAACTCACTAGCTCACTACCCTTGGACTTAAAAGTCTAGTCCGGTGAGTACAGACGCGTATATTATATTAAATATACTTACCAAAATGTTGAATTCTCCCTTTTTCCAAAACTGTTAGATTTTATTTTTTGAAATTTAAAATTTATTAAATCACTTAACAACTTCTTTACAATTCTGGATAATAACTTGTAATAACCATTTTTAACAACAACTTGATTACAACTGCTTTCTTATAACAACTGATTTTTCAATAAAAATATCCCGCGTTTTATATACAAATTTTGTATTCGCTTAATTTCTTTGGTTTACGAGTACATTGATCGCAACTTGCGTTACTGATATCAAAAATAAGTTTTGTTCATTATGTATATTTAATTATGTTCTTTTTTACGTGATCATAAAAATATTTGTACTTAATGTTTAATCTCTTTTTATGTAAAATGTTTCAAATTTATAGTACAAAACTATTTATGAGATTTTGAAAAACATTTTAATTTCTTTATCAATGATTTTTATGTTCTACTATAAATAAATTTGGTAGGTGATGATATTTTAATGTTTAGAGAAGTACGGTCGGTTTCAGTCTTAAGGGATTTAATTTTCCTTATCATTAATAAATAATTTATTATCAATTATTTTATTTCTAACAATTTTATATTTTATTTATCTACGAAAATATTTCAGTTTTTTGATATTCAGGAGATGATGTTAATTTGATGTTTGAGAAATATTTTTAATTTTGTTTTTTGTAATTTAAGCGATTCGATTTTCTTATCCTTTATTAAGCTTACTTTTTTGCACCTGTGTGGTCCATTACTCCAAACAGGTTACTCAACAGAGTTCCCCAGTTAGATTCCCTCAACATGCGATTGTGATCAGCCTACAGCGCAAGATTTCACAATCTTGGATTGTGTGATCCTTGGTGCCTGTCGTTTTCCCCCTTTCTGCTGCCAATCATTTGCCGCACACCATATACAGCTTAGTGGGACCAGGGGCCGTATTCTTGAAATCGGTGGAAATTTACCCAATCGGAATACAATTTGCTTTGAAATTTGATTTCAAGTTTACTAATATTTTGTCTTCCTACTAAGGGAATAATTTCGAATCGATTTACCCAGGCGGAATATTTCGCTTTGTAGGGGGAAAAAATTTGTTTCTTAATTTAAAAAATAATAAAAATGATTAAAGTAGCCTGCGAAAAATTCGAATTATATAGAGAATTTCAAAGCAAAATGTTTTCTGATTGGGGGAAATGTCCATCGATTTCAAGAATACGGCCCTAGGTTGTGTTTATACCGTCCCATTTTTGCCAGTATAGTTCGTCAAGTTATAATATAGAATCAGCTTCCAACTTTCGTGTGTTAAATATTTCTCTCCTATTTGCTCCATGTATGTATACACCTGGCTGACTGTTTCCCTTTGATAGGCGAAAACGGGAAACTATAGTTCAAATATACCTGGGGCGGAATCATGAACGCCGCACGGAAATTTTAGACGGTAGAGAAATTTTATATGGAAAGCAGTAAAAATTCTACCGGTTTTATTCTGTTGTTTCAAAAAAACCTTACAAATTCGTTCGATTGCTATAAAGCTGACGAATGAATTTTTTTTTTCTGGCTTGCTATTTGTGTTTTTTTTGCGAAACAATGGAACAAAACCATTACAATTATTGCTGTTTTCCATATAAAATTTCACTACCGTTTAAATTTTCCGTCCGGCGTTCATGATTCCACCCCTGAATACCCTATTATTTAATTTAATCACATGTAACTAATATAAGTTTTTCCTTTCGTTTACATGATGATTTGATTTGCCTAGCATCACAGTTATATACGGGGTGTCCGGGCTTAGGATACTAATCCATTAAAGTGTGATTCCTTCTGTCATTCTGTGGAAAAATCGTATGTCTGGGAGGGGAAGGGTGGTTAAATTTTTATAGCCTTTGAGATATAGGGTATTTAAAAAATTTGGTTCTAAAAAAATTACACACAAATATTAAACTGTAACTTTCAAAAACTCAGTCAAAGTCTTATTTAACTGATAGTTGTATATAGGCTCATTCAAAATCTAAGTGGTTACTTTGAACCTGCATCCGATGCATTTATTTTTTCTAAAAAATCCCGTTATAATTTTTTTTTTATTTTATTTTAAGTCGCCGTGATCTCCCGTACAATTCCCGAATACATTTTTTGTATCCTTGTGCCATAATTTTTTGCGTATACCGTTTAGTTCTATTTAGGTATTTATTTATTTTATTTGTAATGCTTCCCTTATCTGTTGAGCTGCTGTGTGTATTCGTATGTATTAGTTCTTCTTTTGTTTCAATTTCTTTGGAGTACAAGAGCCTTCATCATTCCCCATACATGAAAGTCTAATACAGTTAGATATCGGGGGATCTTGCAGGCCAATGAATTGGACCATTTCTTCGTTTCAATTCTTAACATTTATACCGTTGTGACTAGATACGCCATCATGTTGGTGCGAGTGCGCAAGTATCTATACTTAAAATAGGAACATCAAAAAGGAGTAGCAAATGGTTTTGTAAAAATTACACACGTGTGTAGTCACCATGACAAAAATCCATGAATTGGGCTACAAACTGGTACACCATCCAGCATACTTTCCAGATTTAGCCCCCTGCGACTTTTCCTGTTTCCTGGCTGGGCGGTAAAATATTTGGGTCTAAAGAAGAAGTCATCACTGAAACAAACGCCTATTTTGAGGGCCTTGAGAAAACCTCTTATTTGGTAGGAATGAAAAAACGCTAGACTAAATGTATCGAGATTAAAGGAGACAATGTTGAAAAATTAAACGCTTTTTTCCCACAAAAATATGTTTTATTCAAAAAGTCACTGACTTATAAAACTGCCTTCGTAACGTTCACTACTAACTCAATTAAATTATCGCCAATTACACCAGCGCATCCGTTTACACTGAAGTGATGCTGAAATGATAATTGTTCTTTCGAATGAGGATTTTGAGCAGACCACGTGTATAGTAGAAAGTTTGTTATGCCATCTTTTGTGAATTAAGATTCATCCGCCTATAGAATACGTTTCACAAAACTATCATTGTCAAAATTCCTTTCAAATAACCAATTATAAAACTCCAATTTTTTATGGTGGTCGGGTGTTGTATGGTATGGGTGGAACGGTTGTTGTATGGTATGGATGAAGATTCTTCTTGTGCAATTTGTAAAGAATGCTGCGCTATGTTAATAGATGAATTTGCTGTTACATTACTAATTATTTCTCGTCGACATCCAAATGATTTGGTGAGACTGAATGCGGCTCCTCTCGCATATTTGATGAACAAGCGATGCTTTAAAAATCAGTGTTGGTGTTCATTGCGAGCTCGTGATGCATTACTATCGCAAAATCCGTACACAAAATGGACATCAATGTACTCCATACTTGAGAACTGTTTTCCATCATAATATAAATTTTCTTGAATTATCTAGAATTTTTGATTCACAACACTGACACAGCACTAGACAATTTCACAAAACTAATGAAAATATTTAATTTTTATTTTCAATATTTAAACAAACGAGTTGAAAATCATCGTCTATTTTTTACTGATCACAAAGAAATTGTTACAATATTATCAGTACAACTTAAATAAACAACAAATAAATAGTATAAACGGTATACATGAAAAATTATGTCACGTGGGTACAAATTGGGATTGTAAGGGAGATCATATCAAAAAAATCTGTTTTACTTATAAGCCTATATATTTACCAGTCAAATAAGACTAAGTTTGGTTGCTCTTCGATAGATGATTTGGAAGCCCCCCCATTTTATTTTTTAGAAAACAAAGAGGCCATTTATCAACAATATTTCTACCACAAAAGTAGAAAAAATGCGCCCCCCCCCCATTTTAAACCCCAAGGTTTGTGTACACAAAGAAGATACACAAACCCTTACAATAATGAGAACTCCCTTAGGTAACTTATTGGCAGCTTGGTTTCGTACTGATAAAAAGTTGGTCTACTCATCAGGTTGCAACGACAAAACTGCAAAAATCCAACTTTTGCTTTGTACCGACAAAACAAGAACATATCGATTTAGCGAATTATATATCACTAAATCAGAAACCACAGGAAATTCTCACCATGTATGTGTACTAAGGCCAACACATATAATTAAGAAGTATTTTATAATCGTCCGTGAATTTAATTTATTTTAAGATGTTTTTCTACGACTAAAATAGTCGTAAACATTGTCGTGTCCACTAAAAAATAATATTTTGTCAGAAAAGTCGAAAAAAATAATAAAATAATATTATTATGTTTTTGTGAAATTCATAAATATGCGTGGATTCAATCTTATATAATACGCTTAATTTTAAGTTTGTGCTCCCTTTTTAACCTATTTCCCGTGCGCGTATCTTAGGTGAAAGATAATTTTGATATCAGGTGAAAGATAATTTTTCATACATTAGGAGAATATATGTTTTATTAGGGAACGTGCACGGTATATAGGTGTAAAAGCCAAGAAACGTTTTTCCTATACTGTACATCTTATATATTAATCATGACGCCAGAATGTCATGACAAAATATGTTTGTATTGAACCGTCATTACACCATGACAATACAGAACAAAACAGAGAACATAAAATGATTTTACATACATACAAACAGTTGGTGAAACACCTCTTAAGGTACATATAAACAGAACCAGAGATACAGCGACAAGATACAACGCCTGTCAAATTAAAATACACATAAACCATAGGATGCTAACACAAACAATGTCGCTGGTGACGACGACATTGTCGCTGAATTTTTTTTAGAATCTATTTTAATTTTGTCGCTGGCGCTGCAGTACTACCAATATAAGTTTCAGATTATTATGTTGGTAAACATTTTGTACAACTGTTTTTAAATGAATTTCAACCAAATCTGAATATTGTATACAATATTTTATGTAAAAGAATTTAAATAGAGTCGATAAAAAGATAAATGAAATATTTCAAGGCTGATTTCTTATTATTTTTCTTGTTTTGCCGCTTCAACGCTGACGCGCTTGTTGTATTTATCAAAGCGACATCGCCGGCAGACAAATGTATTTTGTCGGTGTATCTTGTCGCTGTATCTCTGGTTCTGTTTATACCTTTAGTGAGTGTAAAAATACAATTTTGTCATGGCATTCTATCGTCATGACAAGATTTTGCGAGTGAAGATCGACCTTAATACTTACACAAACATAATTGTGGTATTACTCTGGGAAATATTATTCCTATTCGAATAGTAATGAAAGTTGTGCCCAAAGTAACAGCCAAGCACTTTTTGTTTTCTCTTATCGGTTGGTACAAAAATTTAATAAAATCAAACGAAGCATGCGATTTACTGGTATGTCATAACAAACATTTATGAAAATATAAAATTGGTTTTCGACTTACATATGTCTTATTTTTCAGATTAATTCAGCATCGGATTTAATTTTTTGTGACGTTGATTTATGTCGTTTGGTTCTTTATGCGGGCGGTAACAAAAAAAAAATCTATTTTATTTTATTGTTGACAAATTTAAAATTGACTTTTCTTGTCAAGACGCCAACCCATAAAATAATAATTTTCGAAAAAGTTGCTCTAGTGGTCAATAGGTTAACTTTGCATAAAATAATTTCTGGTTGGAATGAAATTATGGCATTGTTGTTGCAAAATTCCCAAAGTAAGACGCTAAATATCTATGGAAAGTTTGGAATAATCATTTCCGTTATGCGAAAAGGTTAAGTGGGAAGTTTCTTCCCGATATGCGGGTGATTTGTGTCCCAGTAATTTCGTAACCGGATAATTTATTAAGTTCTTATACATAATCTACATAGGTACATTAGTTTTAGTTATGCTGTAAATACGAGATTTGTTTTGGAAAACGCCAAAATTATTCATATACTAATGAAAATAACACACAAATACAGCGGTCCTTTTGTAAATTTCTTATTAAATGTTTAGATTAAAGTTGCGCGCCTTGGCAACTTTGTGCCTTTCCCTTTTGAGATTTTAATATTTAGAAATGGCGCGTTTCAACAACATGTATGCGAGTGCACATGAAGACCAGAAGCGCGTCATTAATGAGGTCCGAAGCGAGCTCGAATCTGAAACCCTGTCAGCAAAGGTCTTTTACGTTGACGCTCCCGGCGGGTGTGGCAAGACATTTGTATTGCAATCACTCATTGCATTTGCCAAGGGGCATGGCTTGGAGTCCATTTGCTCCGCCTTCACTGGAATCGCCGCGAACTTGATGGAAGGTGGGCGTACGCTACATAACATTTTCAAACTGCCGGTTCCAATGGATGAGTCATCAGTTTCATCAACGAAGTCAAACTCCTCCCACGCTGTCAAGTTGAAAAGCGCGTTACTCGTCATGATAGACTAGGTCAGCATCATGCCAGGGGCAGCGCTCACAATCATAGACAGACTCTTACAAGATTTGTACAGAGGAAAGCCGGAAGAGAGTGTTCTATTCTCTGTAAAAATCTCCCTCATATGTGGTGACTTCCGACAGTGCTTGCTTGTAGTACGAAAGGCGGGACGAGCGCGAACTTGCGAATCGACCATCAAGTTCAACCCTCTTTGGAAATTGGTAAACAATTTTACACTCACCAAGAACATGCGCATCGATGAAGGTGAGGACGAGTTTGCACAATACTTGCTTTCTGTTGGAAACGCCAATGCTCGAACCGAATCGATCACACTTCCGGCGCGCCGTTCCAGTTCTCAAAGTGTGATTGATTTCATGTATGGTGGCATCAACACAACACTAGCCGAGGGAACCATCGAGGAGGGCGCCATCCTTGCATCCAAGAATGACGATTGCGCGCTAATCAATCAGCAGGTGCTGCACCTCCTGCCCGGAGGACAAAAAGTCAAACTTAGTGTTGATAAAGTTGAGAGTGACGACATGAATGAGAAACTCCGCCTACATGTCGAGTTTCTCAACAAGATTGAAGGGTCCAGACTTCCGCGCCATGGTATCCCGCTAAAGTTAAACGCGATCGTTCTTTTGATGAGGAATCTAAACACTAGCAAGGGTCTTATCAATGGAACACGCATGCGAGTCGCAAAAAATCCCATGCATGAAGCTCTCACCCTCGGAAGGCACCTTCTCATTTAAAATGTCTCGCCTCCAATTTCTGGTCCAGGTCGCGTTCGCCATAACCATCAACAAGAGTCAGGGCTAAAGCTTGAAGAAGGTAGGAGGGTACTTGCCGGCCCCCGTATTTACACACGGTCAGCTGTATGTGGCATTTTCACGATGCCGCTTATTTGACGGACTCAAGGTGTTTATGGTTGAGACAAACGATCAATCAGCTAATCGGGACGGGCGCATCACAACAAAATATGTTGTTTTTGTAGAGAATTTAGCATGTGAATTTACAATACATTCATATTTTATTATCCTTTTGTACATTTCTTATTAAATATTTAATAGCGTATATGAATTTATTTTATTTTTGATAAAAGTGCATCAAATTTACATCTTAGAAAATCTTTTTAATCATTTCTTAACCAAAAATTCAATAAAATGTAATCACGTGACTGATTATTCAGTCACAGGTCAGCTAGTTTATAATTAAGCGTCTTCTGCTTTTCTTTCTCTTTAAATTCTGCTAATTTTATTATCCTTTCAGTTAAGATTTCAATATTCCTTCCAAATCCTATGCGATGGTTCAATATGATGTCATCTTCCAAGACATCCCATCCCATAGCTCCTCTGCCCTCACTCTAATGGCATATGTCAAGTGAAATTCAGTAGTGTGACATCCCAGGTGACATTTCGTTCACGGTTCCGCTGCCTGAGAGATGGTCGATATACGCTTGATCAACGTTAGCAAATATTGAAAACTTATCTCCACGGTAGTGAGTCAGTTGCCGAAACTTGCGTACGAAGTTCAGTAGAAATGAAGTGCCAACTGAAAAAAGTTTTGGGAAATTTTGTGAATAAAATTCGTTCAACTGGCACGTTAATAGAAAATACACATGCTCCGCAATGCAGTTTGAGCACCACAACCACAAGAAATGAACATCAGCAATAGGGCTTAGGGAAGAATTTTACACAAAGACCTGAGTCTGAAGGCCTATAAAGTCCAATTGGTTCAAGAATTTCGGTTTTTAATAATATTTTGGAAAGTGTAGTATTTTTCGAGAAAAACGATTATATTTTTAACAAAAACCGTTTATCAACAAAATATATGGCCAAATTTGAAAAGTACCGTGAAAATTTCGGCCCCGTCTAGCCCAGACAAATTGAAACTTCATAATTAATGATATTGGCCAAAATTGTTCTACCTGAAGTGGCACCTCCCATAAAAGCTTTTTTGTTTTTGACTATATTTTGAAAATCATCTGAATTATGAGAAAATCGACTATGCACTAAAAATTTTTAATTTAAACTTGCAACAATACCGGTCCAGATTAATTTTTCAAAATACGCACCAGACGGCACAGTGGTTAAAGCTGCCGATGGATTACGATCTATGATGAAATGGAACATAACTATGACCCCTGTCGGTGTACAAAACTCTTGAGCCAACCCATATTCCATGCCAGTATAGGGTGGCATATGGAGCTATGCAATGTACAGATGGTGATTAAATCGAACCTTTGCTCTCTCTAGAGTCCATATGGGTTGTCTGATTGGAGTAAAACTCATTACATTTTTTCATAAATTGGGAGATCTCAGTGATTTTCGGCCGTTATTGCTCTACCGGAAGTGGCAAGTCCAAATAAGATTTTTCGTTTCTAGCAAATAATTAATATGATTAAAATAAAAGATTATAAATTAAACCCCAAATAAAATTAGTTCAGATCATATTTTAAATCTTACCGGAAATGACAAATTTTAATAGGAAAATTTAACTAGACCAAAAGGATTAAGTACTCGGGATAAAACACCAAGCTTAAGTTTTTCCGTTTGACATCTGTGTACCGGAAGTGGTAGCGTTCGTAAGAGCTTTTTAAACAAGCGTTAACCTTGTTGGTTTTCTGAAATTTAAACAGCATAATGATTTGTTATTACTATATATCAGCAAAACTTGCATTCGCAATGCAAAAAAAGGCAATCAAATTAGATATGCAAATTAACGTTTATACTACCTCCTTCTCTCTATGGCACTATACCATCAAGGGATTTGGCCGCCTCAAATGAGGTTTCATAATCATATTTTCATTTCGGATAATGAGTGATTAATTCATTGATCCTAAACCAGTGACCACTTTCCGGTTACTGGGAATCGAACACGGAACTTCCGGTCGCTGGAGCAAGCATGCTGACCACTTTGCCACCGGGGCGGTTTATACTACCACTGTATATTAAAAATTCTACAGAACATTTCGACACGGGAAATGCTCGCCAATGTTTTAACCAAAGCTGTTTGGCTATACAAATTTTGTATTTAAGTGCTGTCAAGCTGTCAGCATTGTTTTATTTATTAGGTATGCAAGTACTCTGTTTTTTTTTGGTCAAGATATTTTAATCAAAATAAGCACGTGCAATACTTGCACACCTAATATTCACTTATTTGTTTTTTATTTCGATCCGCATTAAAATCTCTGCCTATCACATTCAACTCCTTTTTAGTATAATTGATATATGAATAGTTTTAACAATTATTAAAAGCTCTTACTTATGATGAAAACAACCGTTCTCAAACTCGTACAACTAAATTTAAACCCATTAAATGGAAGCAAAAAGATTTATTTTGCATAATTGTTTACTAAATAATTTTTTGTTGGAAAATAACTGTAGAGCTTTATGAATTACATTTCACTGTAAATAATACAAAAAGCTTGTGAAATTTCAAGAATTTTTATTTGTATACAAATACTTATAAAAAAGGAAAATTTCATTTTGCAAAAGCGTTTAGCAGAAACTGATATTATACTGAAGAGTTGTAGGAAAATGCTGTTTGCTACTCTACAGTAATTTTCCGAGAATGTCAATTTATTGAAATGACAAAGAAACAAATAAATTTTGTTTACCCGAAACATAACACTACTCATAATTTGTGACTTTATTCGAATATCTTGAGATGTTGTCGGAACGTTTTTGCTTGCGCTAATTTTTCGCGTGTATTGCCGTTTAACTTTACTCTTATTTAAGAAGTTACCAAACCATATCCACCTTAAGTGTGTTATGAAATTTGTTGCACAACGTTTAATTGAATAAAAATTAATTAATCCCAAGTAAAATGTATAAAAAAAGAAATCATTAAAATACCCGTTCTAGTAAATAGATAAGATGTATCCTCCTTGTACAGAGGTTGCATATTCTTATCCACTGTAAAATAAAAATAATAAACTTGGTTTTTCTATACCGTACGATATAATACAACATCCTCATTTCAGTTATGCTCGTGTACTTTTTTAAAAACCACACTTATTATTTTCGAAAAGCACATTTCACGATGTTGCTGTAGTACATGCAAACAACAAAATTAAAACTGATAAGTAAATTAAAAAATATTTTGTGTCTTGCGGAAATTACTTTAAACAAATTTTTTTTTTGCTATTTTGTAAAGTTTTCCATCTCTATAGCGGGAAAATTATACACCGTATACCGTTTCGGTAATAATTTTTCCTCCCCGATTTTATTTTTTTTTGTACTTTTTTGTGAGGGTGAAATGATAAAACAAAATATTTTATATAAAGAAATTTAACACCGATGAAAATATAGAAAGGGTAGATAATAGCAACTGTAATTTAAACAACAAAATTTAAATTTAGTAAGATTGCAACAACATACCAGTTCCGGGTTTTCTTAATCACGGTGTATTACAGAAATTTGCTTGAAGATTATAATTTTTGTAACAATAGCTACCATAATTAATTCGAAAATGAGGCCACCTCGTTAAAAGTTGGAATTTTTGTGTTTTACACGAAATTTGTTATTCAAAACGAGATAACTTATTTTTGAATTTTGAGCAAAAATTAATAAAAAATCTTAAAAAAAAATTTGAGTTACATTTTTACAGGTAGCCTTTATTCTATCGTTTTTAATAAATTTGTATTGAACGTTAGCCGTTTAGTCAAGACAAAAAGCGGTTTAATAAAACTGATTTATCGGTATTGGCTGTCATAACTAAACAAAGTAAACAAATAATGCAACAAAAATTTGATCAACAAACTAAGCATTTGACGCGATAAATTAATGAAATCAAAATAGTGCGACCGAATGTTCCGGATATTAGCGGTTACCTCGAGCCACAAAACCTTTACCTCCTTTGTTTTGAAGAGTGAACATTTCTTAGGACTTATTTCTCATGCCGATAATATCGTTTAAATATATCCAGAGCACTCCTTTATTCGTTCCAATGTCGTTGGGGCATAACCCAAATGGCATTACTTTAAATACCATATTTCATTGCTACACTAAATGCCTTTTTCATTATTTTTCTCTTGAAGTGCTACTTGCCAATAGCCACTTTGAAGATCGAAAGTGGAAAACATTCTAGCACCTCATAATATGTCTAATGTGCCATCGATTGTGCCACTGGTGTCAATTCTGTGTTTTACCATAGTGACCCTTCTATTATTTTCTGGTGTAGTACAGAAAATATACATGTATCGTTCTAGTAATCGGTGCGCTTCATTTTTCTGCGCTTTAGTGAGATGATTTCACATTTTCCGATGATTGTCGCTTTCTTGACTGCTTTGATTTATTCGAGAGATTTAGAGCTCTAAATAATACTCTATCGTCGTTATTTGGTATTATTGTGTCTTTTGTAATCATTACTTCTCTAATTCCTTGTTCGGATCCAGTGGTCAATTTTTACTCGTCTGATGTTTTTATTACATTGCAACCGCTGAATCGAAGTTGCATCTCGGCATTTCCGTAGCTCAGGACCTCTCGACAAACATCCAACACGAAGCCATTCGTTCTCAAAAAGTCCGTACCTAGAATGACCTTATTGACTTTCTTAGCTACTATGAATACACTGTCACCAATCGCTGTTTGCAATTTCAACCCGTTGGCTGATTGTGGGCTTCCAACGAGATCCTTAAGAACAATCGTGTGTGTTGCTCCTGTGTCCAAAGTAATCACAAAACGTTTCCATCAATATCACCTCTTATTGTTAAGCTGTCACCACTTTGTGCTAATCTGAAAATAGGGATTGAGCATCAGTTGTGAGAGCTAGACTCTTTAAGTTCTTTGATTTCCGCTACATTAGAGGTGGTGACCTATTCCGCTTGCGTCGGTTTTCCCATGAAATGTGACCCACCTTGTGACAACTCCAACAAGTAATCCTACTGTCACGGAATCTGGGTGTCGCCCGCTTGATATTCCTTTCGGTGTTTATTTCAAACCATATAATCGGCGGACATATTTCAGTACGTCACTTCCGTATTTCCGATCCAGCGTCTTCATTATGTCATTGTAATCGTAATTGGAGTTCCGATGAAAATTCACTCGGACTAAGCAAGAAATGTTGAATCGACGGAACGTTCATTATAGTGAGAACGTAATCTTCCTGCACAACACCTTGATGCCAAACATCAGTACGATGAACACAACGGTGGAATTTTACACCACAAATATAAATTTTAATTTAGAAATGGATCTATCATCCGATTCGGACTCATCCTTAATGTATCTGGTTCATATTGAATTGGCTTACTATATTTAATGAAGAAACACATCAGCTAATTTTTGTATGAAAGATATATTTGTCAGTTCAGTGAACAAAACATTTTTAGTTCAATTCAACTCCATATTTTTTTAGTTCGGCCAAATATCAGTAGTTTTTTTAAGATGTGTGAAATTAACATGTGCATCAAACCGATTATTTTCTGTTTATATTTTCGACAAACTAAATTGATGGTTAGCTCATCCAGCTGTTTATAGATAACGGGAAATAAACCACACTTTGCTAAATAAATTCGGATTAATAAATTCCCAAAATAATGTTACACGATGGCTACTACCATCCTGCAGGTTTCATCTAAGCGCATGCAGAGGCCACGGTGATTTTTGTCGGCTACAACTCAGTGAGAAGTGCTATGGGTCATGGGGGTTGAAGCTCGCATGGCTCCTGGCCTACACCATTATTATACAGAGATTTTAAATATAAAACAACGCAAATTATAAAAATAATAAACCGGAGTTCCGCCGAAATTTGTCGGCCAGAACTTGAGGAACGAACAACAAAAAAAAAATAAAAAAATTATAATGGAAGAGAGGTGCCTTGGTGCGCGCATCCGTCCGAACTAAAACGGTGGTAAACACCGGTTTCGAATCAAGATGCGGGCACCAAAAGACCGCGAAATGTAACCTCGACACAGGATGGGAATTCCCCCCTCATCATAACCATTCCGGAAAATTTAATAATTCATTTTTATATTTTATTAATTTAGAAAAGAAAGAGAAACAACAATTTCCCACAAGAACAGCAAGGAGGGAACGAGACCAACGCACACCGAGCGCGCGACTTACTACCGTTATTCGGTGCTCGATTACAAATTCCGAAATTTTCAAAATTTAACAAAAATTAAAATGTATAAAAAAATAAAATAGAAAGTAAAAATAAAAAAAGTCGTACCTTAATTACTAAAAACCCATGTGCTGGTGCGACCTTGGACGGTCGTCCTTTGCGGTGCTCTTCACCGATACCAAAATAAATGGGTTGCAGCCTTGGTGCCGTCATGCCTCAAACCAAAAAAAAAAAACCAATGGTCTTGGTTGACCACCCGTATGTTGCGGGGCCTCGCCCCGTTAACCAAAAAAATTAAACTCGTCTAGCCGGTTGGCCACCCGTAACGTTGTGGCTTGGTTTTGCCGTACTCCACCGGTGCGGCATTGGTAATAAATATTCCAATAAACATTCATAGGTGGCAATAACATCAACAAAAGTAGCTGTGCCAGACTATTCGAAATACTAAATTGTCGACCTTTCGGGCACTCAGAAAAAAGTTTACTGCCAAATACTTAGTTAAATTAATTTGTTTGTTTTAACACAAAATTCTGAGCTAGATAATCCAAATCTCTTGTTTAATTTAGAAACTTGGTATTTTCTTACTTGGTTACTACAAAAAGTGAGTGAAATTTGAGTTACCAGGATGTTGGTACGTAGTTTTGTTTAACTTAACCAAAAACAATATTCTTGTTATAACTAACCAAGTATTTTGGTTTATCTTAATTAGTTATTTTGACCTATAAGTTTTGTCATATAAACTAAGGCTTAAATTCTAGTAAATCAATAAAATTCGCTAAAGCATTGTGATTATACTTTGAATGTAAGTTCAATGTATTTTCATTATTTTTGTAGTTTGATCACTGCAATCTGATGAGACGACACAATTTTTTAATATAAAGAATTCAATGTTTCATTAGTTCGAAATCAAACTTCCAACGTGTTGGTTTGGTAACCCCACCTTGATGTAATGTGTTCAACCTAAAACGTTTGCAACATTTACCGCCATTTTTTGTTAAATTTACTAAGAAAATTTAATAGAATTATACTAGTAAAATAATAATAACTAATTATTAGTAAAATAATTTTTTCCCTTGGTTAATTTAACAAAATAATTAGTCACTGTAACCAATTATTTTCCATTTCTATCCATTAAACTAACCATATATATTTGGTTATATTAACTAAGTTAAAAATTAAATAACCAGGAGTTGGTTATTTTAAATTAAAATTTTATTCAACTAAAATCTTGTTCGTTTTTTAACTAAGAGATTTGGTTGATCGAAAACCACAAAGATTTTGGCAAAATAGACTCAGATTTTTGTTTCTTTTCACACAAGTTTTTCTCTGAGTGGGGATAAGGGAAATATTAAATTAAATTAAAATAATGGTAATGGAAGATAATATGGAAGTTGCATTATTTGCAAATGTTATTATAAACTACAAAATGTTTAAAAATAAAAAAGTGTCACGTAAAACGTTTGTTCAAATAATGACATTTGACTACTAAATAGAAAAGTTACCTTTCGAAGAGACTTTTCGTTTGTAATCTGGCGATGAATAGCGTAAGGTCACCTCAAAAAGTTTAGTTCATAATTTATCCGAAAAAATCAACCTGAGGCACACAGCATTATACCGTAGACAGACACAAAATTTATCGCGATTTTCAGTTATCTAGATTGAAAATAAAATTATAAAAATCGTGATAAACAAATTGTGGTGACAGACAGTAACCCGATTTTTGCAAGTGTGCCTAATTTATCAGGATAGAATGCATTTATTAAGTTATGAAAACTCAATAATTCTGTTTTGAAAAAATCGTGTACAGACAGACAGGCAGAAATAACTTAATAATCTAGATAACGAAGTTATCTAGTTTGTGTCTGATTTCTGAATATAAGAGACATCTAGCAATTACTAGCATAAATTAGTGGTTAGTATTTTATTTAGTCAGAAGTTTTAGCCGCGAAAACATAATGCACTGAAATGTTATTCTAATGGGTAATTTAATTTGAGTTTTATCAATTGTCGAAGTATTTATTATCGATGGTAGATAATTAACAATTTAGTACTCTAATTATTGGGGGTATACATAAGTTTTGATGATTTTTTTATAACTTCGAAGCTTTATTCAGAGAAATTGGTGGAATCTATTTTATTCAAAATGTTGTCCATCGTTAACTACGACTTTTTCCATCTTTCAGGCTGCATACGAATTTATCGTCGAAAGATTCCCCATGTTTCGAGGCGATCCAAGAATCGACCCAATTTACAGTTTCTCCGTAAGCAATGAAGTGCTGCTTGACTAACAAGTAGTAGTCGGAAGGAACAATGTCTGGTGAATACGGCGGGTGAGGTACTTTATCACATTGAAGCACCTCCTAAGTTTTCTTGACGACTCAACATGTATCCGGCCGTTATCATGCTGAAATATAACTTTGTCATATCTTTTGGCATATAGTGGAGGTTTGAGCTTCAACAATCGGCTTAATTGCGTCAATTGTTGTTGATAACGTTTTTCAGTGATGGTTTCATTAGGCTGGAGTAGCTCATAGTAGACCACGCCGAACTGATCCCACCAAATGCACAGCGTTAGCTTTTTGCCATGAATATTCGGTTTTGCGGTTGAAATTAATGCATGACCGGGCTTAAACGTGAAACGATGGCGTTCGATGTCTTTTGGCTTGAGTTCATACGAAACCCAATTTCCTTGTTTTTACACCACATCCATGGTGTTGAGACGGTTTTCAATCGCTCGTTTAGTCACTCCCAAAGTTTTAAGAGCTCCTCTTGAGTTTGTCGTGAATCTTGGTCCAGCAACGCCTCCAACTCAGCGTCACCAAACTTTACTGGTCTCCCTCCGCGTTCTTTATCACTGGTGTTAAATCGCCACTTTTAAAATAGTGGAACCAGTACTCACATGTTTTTATTGTTGGAGCATGTTCCCCGTGTGCTTCACACAGCAGTCGATGTCCATCAGTTGCAATTTCCTTACAAGATGGCCCAATGCGATTTAATAATAGTTACACCATCTTTCGTAAATCCCTCAAAACTTATTTGTACCCCCAATAGTACTAAATATTAAATCCAGGTACACTATTTAATTGGTATACCATGGTATAGGTACTATTTGGTTAACAATTTGAAATAGTCAACTCAAAAAAAAACTAAATTAAGCAAATATTTTAAGGTGAGCCAGGCGTGTATGTTGGATGAAGCCATGGAGGGGGGGGGGGGGGGGGGTGTTTGCAGAAAACATATTTTTATAAAAAAAAAATTCACGTAATAGAACTAGCTAATATATATTATATTTTATTTTATTTCACTACAAAAACATAAACTATACAAGAAAGAACTTAACTATTAAAGAAAAATTAATATATTAAAAATTATATAACAAAAATTAATAAAAAAATTCATCAAGAAAAGTTAATAAAAAATTATAATATGATGTATGTACACGAAAAATTAATACATATATTAAAAATTATATATTTTTTCTTATAAAATAGAAAAAAATGGCAGATTCAGCAAAAGACAATTTTCTGAAACAATTAAAGAGCGATAGAAGTTAAGACTGAAGTTCAAAGATTTTTTCTTTTCATAATTAAATTAACAACTACAAGCGAATTTCTAATTTACGTGAACTTTTTGCTAGTTCATCTAGAACTGAATCAACAGAAACCGCGACATTACGATGAATATTAAGTAACGCTAAACCATTTAGCCTATCTTCATTCGTTGTGTTGCGTAAATACGTTTTGAGTTGTCTCAATGTTGAAAAAGATCGTTCACTGCTTGATGTTGATGTTGTAACCGGTAGTGTTACAAATATTTGAAGTAATTTTCGAACAGTTGGGAAAATTGATTCGTCGCATGATAAAAGTGCAATATGAGCATTTTTTTGGTGTATTCGAAGAATTTATAGCATGGCGCCACCATAGCTTCAGTTCACCAATGCCCTCAACTATGCTGCAGTTCGTAATGCTTTTATATTTTTCCAAAAGGATTTTTGCAGATTTTTCGAGCTCCAAAATTTTGTTCATTTGGCAAAAGACACATAAAACTTTGCAATATATTTTTATGTTTCAGAACCCGATAGTGAACTTGCATCTTTGTAGAATCTAGAAAAGGTATAAAGATGACAATACGATAATACTCATCAGGATTTTCAACTGCAATGTTGCAGCGATGAATTTGTTTTCCGGCTAGACGAGGAATTCGTATTTCTACATTAAGCTGGGGCCTTACCACCGACTTCGCTGGCGTTCGTTGCTGGTTCGCTTTTACATTTTTTGTACCACAAAAATCGCAAAGTGAAAATTTGATCGATTCAGGCGTAAATTTAAACAATTTGGTTGCTAGTAGAAACGAACGATCGAAAACGATGTTTTCAACGCATAGTATTTTATGGCGAACAAGAAAGAGAAAATATTTTTTCTGATGTAAAGATATTCCGATATTTCCCCCAAAAAATATTTAAACGCTTATTTTGACACTCGAAATAACTATCTGAAACTAATATAATTATGTATTTGCACTAAAAATGTAAAATATCACAAACACAAATCACAAACATTACATACTTGACAGATAAAATACAAGTTCAGTGCACGATAGCGTTGTGTTTTTTGTGGTATGATTTCATTAGGCGAAGCGAAAACCAACGAACGCTGGCGGAGTCGGTGGTAAGGCTCCTTGTCACATATTTTCTTGACATCACTGAAAATTGCATTAAATTGCATTTCTGTTTCGCGTCGTATTTCATCTAGCACATCTTCAACATCTTTTGCCAGTTCGATTGTAGCGGCCAGATCCAGATTTATTGTTTGTAGTGAACGGCTTAGTGGCAGCTTTTTGAAGCTCCAGAAATACTAAGGCAGACTCGTGGCGTTGAATCCATCGTGTGGGACATATTTGTTTGAGTCGTGTTGCTGTTGATTCAGGATTTACTTTTTTCTATTGTTGAATCAATTACGCCCATGAGGTGGGCAATAGATTTTCATTTGGCCAGTAACTAAATAAAAATAAATAAAAGGTATAAAAATTATAAAATAGGTAAATAGTTAATTGACTATTAAATACTTCAGGTTCGTCACTAATAAGCACTAAAATTAATAAAATGTAACCTACAGATAAAAATAAATAACAAAATAATTTACTATAATAATTCAGACTAGTTATAGTCACGCACTCCATAACAAACAAACAAAAAATATTGCAAGTTTAATTAACCAGACTCTTCAGTTTCACAGTTTGATAAGTTACTTTCTGTCAACGATGAAATATCATTAGCATCTGTCGTGCATAATTCTTCTTGGAGTACCAATTCAGATTCTTATTCAACATTTTCTTCTACTCATTGACGATGTTACCTAGCCATTAGCAAGAACGGATTGTAACCTGGTATTTAATTTGCATAATGGAATTTTTTGTCCTTATTCTCTAATTCCGCAACATTCAAATGCCCATTTTATAATTTCTGGAGAAATTTGTTTTAGTCCTGTAAAATATACCAAATTTAAAAGACTTGGATTTTCGGTTACCTTTATTTGTAAATTCTTCGGAGCCTTCGGTCAGTCACTTATTTCATTCTGATCGCATAGCATTTTTAAATGGATAACTGAGTGAAACGTCTAACGGCTGTAAAATACAAGTGGTTTTTTGTGGAATTAATATCGTTTCCGAATTGCAATTATTTTTAAAATTTTCTGTGATCTCAGTTTTTAAATGGCATCCATATGAGGCCATGATAAGTAAAGCGCTTACCGCCTAAAAATATTGCATTGTGCCTTGTAACAATTCTAAAACCAATTGATCATTAGATCGGTGGTCATGGAGCCACCGTCACTCACAACTAAATCAATGTTTTTAGATAATTTTACTTTACTTAATTTTACAGTTAAACGATTTTTAGTGTGGCCTGTATCTAAACCGTCTACGGTTTTTTCTCCCCGAAAATGAAGTGTTCGACCGTTGGTAATATCAAAATAACACGAAGTTTCATCCATATTAAATATCAACCTTTTCGGAATGTTTATAGTGTTTTGGTTCAATGCGGTAATAAAGTTTTGCACTTTGTCACAAATTTCATTTGCCGAAGAATTGTCCTGTTGACTCTGATGAGATACTTTTCGTAAAGTATTTTTATTTCTTCGGCAAACTCCTCTGATCCATTTATTGCTACATGAGAAACTATTTATTGAAAATGGAATTCCAATGTTTCTGCGGATTTGTATTGCCTCCCTTCTAAACGTGTTGTATATGACCACCAAATTCGTTTCCCTTTGCTTTTTAAACCACTCAATTACCATTCGTTCTATTTCAGGAAGAGCTGGCCTTTGTCCAGTACCTCGAACTCCCCTCTGGTGTTGGTGAGAATGAAAAACACAAAATACCTTGAATTATTAAAACTTTATTTCACGAAATCAAGATCAACACACAAATTATTGCAACGGATCTCATCAGCTGTTCTCCAGTTTCAACCTAAAATTAAACTTAAGAAAAAATTTAAATATGTAATCATATACTTACCAGTTTCATTATATAATTTTAAATAATATTTTTGCACCGGAATATTTGTTATAATTCTGAAAGCAAAATGTATGTAATTAATTATCAAATTCAAATTAGAAATAATATTTTTTATACTTATCTTTATATAAATTAGAAATCCAATTGTAAACACTTGTCAACTAGTGTTGAAGCTAATATGTCACTTTGAGTACTCTACGTAAACCAAAATTTGTACTAGAATTGGTTGTGTATAGTAAAATTAAACTCGTTAGTACTTTATTTGTAAATTTGAATATCTTAACTAAGTTCAGCTTAAAATTGTAATTAATTAATTTAGTGTACAAGAATATGCCATTTTTCCGAGTTATACATAAAATAAATTAAACTCGTTCACTTTTTTGAGAACTTGGGAGTAATCAACATTATATAATTGGCAAACCGAGAAATAAGACAGTGTACATAAAAACTATTTATATTTAATAAAAACCCCGTTTGTTAATCTGAAATCCTCGAGTGTTTTTCGTTACATCAATTTCTGCAAGTTCATCATCAATTTCATGACTGTATCAATAGTGTTGGCTTTTCATCGCATTGAACTTAACTTTCTGCTATATTCCATGCTGCAATTTTATATACAACATCTGGCAGTTTTATCAACATTTCTCCATCTGAAATTTCATCGCATCATCACCGGCTCATCACAGACCTACACAAACATCTGGTTTCTTTGTAATTTAATTAAATCATTTTCGAGAGAACCCCACCTTTTTGCGAGTGTTGATAGTCGGTTTGTTTTTCCAGAAATTGCGTTTCATCACGTTTTGCTCGACCAATAATTTCCAATTTCCCTGTGCAAAAATTGAATTTCTATCTGTTTTGGTGGCATGTTTTAGCTAAAATAAAATGATTAATTAAAAATAAATTAAAATGATTTAATAAAAAAATTACCCCGTTCGTTTTATCTAGCTAACATTGTTATTTTGACAGCATAGATTTATCTATGTTTTTTGTATTGCCAAGTTCGAAAAGACGTTATAGTTCAGTGTGTTTGATAAATATATATAAGTGAAATTAACCTATTAGAGGTCTCTGTTTGAATTATTTACTAAATTTAATTTAATTTTTTTTAGACCCAAATAAAACTCCATGATATACCATTTGGCACTTTTTGAACTAATAGTGTACCAGCGGTATATTATTGGAGGAGGCATACTATTCGGCACTCTATGGTACGCGTTGGCATTAAAAATAACTATAGTAAATCTATTTAATTTAGCAAGTCATTTAGACAGACTGCGTGTCTCACGCCATTTTGTTTACCTAATTTTCGACAAACAAATCGTGTCTGATTAAATTTTTTTAACTTAATTAAGATTTACCAAATTCGACAATATTTTTAATGTCACCCTTATGACAATTATGAACTCATCTACATATTAGTTAGTTGAAAATTTAGACAGAAAAATACACTGTGTAAGTTACTTGAAAATATATAACAAAAAATATGTTGTTCATTCAATCACTAGTGGCGGAATAACAATTGGTTGTCGACGTTGTCTACCAGTAGCCGACGTTGTCTACGTTGTCGATGAGTTGTCTACGTTGTCGACGAGTTATCTACGATATATCGTAAACTACGCAATAATTTAGCAGATGACGCGTAATCGCCAGTCTCTGCTCTCAAGCAACCGTTGATTGGGTTAGTATATGCAAATTTGGGTGACCACATGGGAACCACATAAAAGTAATTGCAAAAATGGGAAAAAACGAAAACATCCCCCAGCATGTAAGTATGCTTCATCCAACAGTAGAAAGAACTTTGCAGCAGCCATGGGACCTGGCTACGATTTAATGGACCAAGCATTCGTTAATCCGATGTTAAGTTAATTAAGTAACCATGAAATAAGGCGGCCAAATCTCTCAAAATAAAATAATTTGAAGAACCTGCTCAGCTTTGAAAAATGAGTTTTGAACTATATCTATAATCGCCATTTTACAATTCAATTTTCACCACATTACCAAGTTTCATTCCAAGTGGTAGCGGCAATACTCTTAATTCTAGTCAAATTATACCTTTTTTGGAATCCGAACTTTGTTTAATTTAAAAGTTGTTTTCTAGAATTCAACCAATCACCGTCGGCATAATATGTTTAGTGAACTTGGTTGAAGAACTCAGATGAAATCGATTGATCAACTGGTTGATGGCCCGGCAAAATTTTCCACTCGTCTATTCCAGACATGTTATAATGAATTGGTCGCTTTGATGACATGTCAAGTGCTTGGAGTGAATTGTTGTTTTGGGTAAATCGTCGTTTTCAGTAATTAGTTTTTCACTAAATTATTATAAAATCAAAATAAATTTCTTAATTACGCATTCATTTAAAATGGTATTTTGATCAACAAGAAGTTTTATTAAACTCTATTTGTATTTTTTAATTTGTAGAAGTTTAGTTGAACTTGTAGAACCAGTTAGCGTGAAGTATTCTAAAATCCAACATATTTAAATGATGAATTTATGTTTTCTAGAATCCAACATAATTATGACAACCCAAGGTTGCTAAAATTAAACAGCACTGCCGCCAAAACAATGATTAAATAACTAAGCATTTGCCATTGATTTAGAATAAATTAACATAATTGGGAAAGGATTTTGGCTAAAAGCTGTTTCCTACGTAACGGAATAATGATATTTTAGGTAGTCGCATTCATGAAGGAAAAAATACAAAATGGTGCACTATCCCATTCCTTAAACATTGAATAAAATTGTTGTGCAAACAACATCACTAGATTTTTATGATTCGGAAAACTTGATGTCGAGACAGAGAATTTGGGATTAAATGCTGAACCTTGCATGGTAGAAAAGTACGAAGGAGTGTCGTCTTGGAAATTAAATATAAAATATCTTTTGTAAAACTATAGAAGTATAATTTTGTGGCTATTGTCAATGTTGAAAGCTTTTTTTTAAAAATTTGCACAATTTTCAGTTGTTGTTGAATGAATAAATTAATTTACAAATATAAGGACAGTTTTTACCTAATTTATATGCTCGACCACAATACAATCATTATTCTTAAATCAAGAGTAGTTGATTGTAAAATAAATATTTTCATCTGTTCCGTTTCACATGTCTCGTATATAAAAATTGCGATGTTACATCAAAACAACAAACCAATCATGACGAACCATGCGGACAAATAACAAACAAAACATACATTATGCTATCCAACATAACATAAATAATGTACCAACAGCAAGCATAAACAATTATTTTCATTTCACAATCTCGTTCTCTAATGTGGCCCCATAATTCATGCTAAACTGTGATTTCATGGATTTTGCCTTTTATTTTATTTATTTTTAGGTCAAACACTTATATATTATATATAATTTCCCCCCAGTTTTACCGCCATACAGCATTTTTCCGTATAGAGCGATAGCTATTTAAAAACATAAAAATATGAAAAAGCTTAACACAAACTAGTAATACCGGAGTAAAATAGCAAAAAAAAAAAATACCAATTCTAAATTGAAATATATTACTTTCCTTTATGTCTGACAATACGTGAATAGAATTCAAATGGATCGTATTATAATGAATTAAGTGTGAAGAAATGGAAATGTCATTAAAAGACATTAGTAGTGTATCCTTCCGTCTGCCTATGTACATACCACTCCGTACCACTGTACACACACAACACAACCAAACTAACCTGCGAGTGAAATATAATTGCAAAGTACAAAAAAATGTTTCCTGCTCCCGTCGAAATGTGTTGTGCCTCGAATCAAAATCACACACAGTGAAATAAAATGAAAAAGCTCCGTATCACATTTCGTTTTAATATTCATCTTGTATTTACCTATTTGCCTTTTTTTTAATTTACAATTTTTACCTAACTTTTTACTTTATCCTCGTCTATATATAGTTGTTGTTTGTATGTGTGTGTGTCTACGTATAAAGCTCACGATAGATTATTCTGAGTTGTAAAGTCGCCTTATATCCTAGACAACGACCACTTTTAAATATAAATATATCGAGATATAAAATGAATGTGTAGGGAAGAATAAAATGTATTAAGAGAAAATCTTCAATTCGGTTTAACATTTTTTCTTTACCTGGATTATATGGAAAAGTTTAATTGAAGTTGTAAAAAGATAAAATTCGAAATAAAGGTAATAGTAAAGAATATAAATGAATTGATGTACCTCAATAATAACGTATATGAGTACAACAAATGTTGAAAGATTGAGAATAAAATAAACAACTTTTGTAAATAACGGTGAGCATATCTAATCTTATATTAAAGCCCTTCAACAATCACCAAGAAAGAAAAGATCGGCAGTAACCGAACTAGCGCATATTGCTGTAGTTGCTGTGCTCCATTTTGTCGTTATATGGGAAAATGGCAAGTATAAGGTGTCAGAAGCATTATTTAACCATGCAGTTACGAGAAGCCTTCTGCATTTTTAAAGAATTCAATCCTAATATTGAGATAGGATTTCCAAAATTGTGTAGTCTGTGACCGAGAAACGTGTTACATATGAAAGACACTCCTTCAGATCAGTGCAAACCCATGAAAATTTTATGTTCAAAGTGAAAGGTTTGAAACAAAACTGTTGTAACGACTGGTAGTGTAAGATTTTATGCGATCCTTCTTTGGATTCGAAGTGCTGGAGCAATGAATGTGACACGTCTTGTCCTGATGGCAAAAAAATATTATTATCTATATGGATTTAAGTAAAGTCTGTGTATGGAAAGAATGGGAAAAGTATTCAGAAAATAAACTACGTTTAGTAAACCAGGAAACAAGTTCAATTGAACTTGTAGATAAACTGATTGCTTCAATCCATATTATGATGAATCATGTTGGAAATGTGCGTATCCTTCAAGAAGAAACGCACTTTGACCGCGATCTCAAATATATCTTGAATATATCAAATATGCCCTGATGCAAATGCTACAAAACAACAAAGATACAGTTTTTGATTTCTTACATCGCACAGAAAAGGTGTAATGGATGGAATTGGCGGAAATGTAGAAAGACTAGTTACAGAGAATATGATAAGCCAATGTTGTCATCAAATCAGACAAGGACTTTGCTGATTTGGCTTCTCAATTAGTTTCCAAAATCTGTGTGATTTATGTGCAATCCTTGGAAATTTTCGAAAAAATTGAATCTGCATCACCATGGGACAATACCAAAGCGAAAATTGGAATTTTAAACTTCCACTTTATTAAAACTAACGAAAAAGTCGTGGAGTGCAGAAAGCATAGCGTATCCGTAGACAAAACTGTATTCAACTATACTGATTCTTGTTTATTTTACAGATATAAGTTCGACTATGTCATGTACGTGACAAAATATAAAATCCTATTTTTAATTATGAATACGGGCGTGTAACGAAATCCCGGTTTTCAAAATCCCGGTTTGTCAACATCCAGGTTTTTTTTTTATAAATCTCGGTTTTAAAAATCCAGGTTTTAAAAATCCGGGTTTTCAAAATCCCGGTTTTGTGTAAAAAAAAACACGATTTTTAAGAAATAGCGGTTTGAATTTTTAAACCTTGACATGTTGGAAAATGGGACTATTAAAGGATTTTTTGACAAACTTCAAAAATGAGTTTGCAATAAAGTTCTTGAAAATGGCTAATAGGAATGGAATTTGCCATTTCTTAACAGATTTTGTTGAAATTCAATACGTGCGATGAAAATGGGATTCTAAAATTATTTTCGTTAAAGCCATCAATAGAGATGGAACTAGGCAATTTCTAACCCGATTTTGTTGAAATTCTACACGTGCGATGGAAATGTATTTCTAAAATGATTCTTTGATAAAGCTCTGAAATATGGCCATCGCTATGGAGCTAGGCCATTTTTTAACCGATTTAGTTGAAATTCGACATGTGGGTCCTAACTGGCATTCAAAAAATGCGTTTTTGATAAAATTCTGGAATAAGTAGGATATAGATAATACCACGCCATTTCTTAACAGATTATAGCAAAAATCGACATGTGGGATCTAAATGGGATTTTAAAATGATGTTTGATAAAGATTTGGGATTTTGTTATTAGGGATGGAACTGTATCTGGACAAAAAGGGCGATATATTTCATAACTTAGGCTGCGGGCCAATAGTCGTGTAAAAGTCAATTTTAAGTAAATTTTTCGGTAAATTCATTTATTTTTCAAAAACTCTATGGCAAAATGACCGAAAAATCTGTTCTAAATCCGGTTTTTATCATAGTAAACGATTTACATGGCTATTGGCCCTCAGCATTAGTCAAAAAATCAATTTAGAATCTTATTTCCATCACGCATGTCGAATTTTATCATAATCTGTCAAGAAATAGCAAAGTTCTGTTGCTAATGGCCATATTCTAGAATTCTAGAGCATTAGAACAAAATCATTTTAAAACCCCATTTAGGCCTTACTTGTGGAGTTTTAACATAATCAGTATAGAAACGGTCAAGTTCCATCCCTATCGACCGTATACTAAAACTGTATCAAAAAATCAGTTTTGGATTCGAATTGTTCACTTAGAATAAAACTACTGAAACTGATTCTTTATTCCCAACATGTTTTTGGACCCTGCTTTCCTGGTATTTTTTAAAGGCCCTCGGAGGGCTAATCGGGATGCAACGATGCGACTTCCCGCGTGCCCGCGAGAGTTACTGAAGCCTATATACAATTCGAAATGATATTAAAGAGCTGAATGGCGAACGACCGAATTTCGAAGTGTAAAATTACGAATGGCCGAATGTGTTGAAGGGCGGAATATCTCGAAGAGCCGCATGTGTCGAAGGACGAAATGTGTCAAAGAGGTTACTTTTCGTGTTTGGAATTATAATTTTTTTAATTTGTTTTAAGGAATTTTTCGTATTTTTTTTTATGAAATATTAATGATAATACGTACTGGCCACGTGGCATTTTCACATTCGGCTTCCGTCCCTTAATCAATTATATTCGAAAACAATTTCAACAAATTTTTCTAGTAAATTTTTGGGCAAGATATCTCATTTTTATGTTAAAGTATTATTAGTCCGGCCGACCCGATTTTTTTTTTTTTTTTTTTTTTTAAATCAAGAAGAAAAGAAAACCGGAATTTTGAAATACGGGATTTTGAAAACCGGGATTTCGAAAACCAGGATTTTAAAAATCTGAATTTTGAAAACTGGGACTTTGAAACCGGAATTTTGAAAACCGGGATTTCTTAACACCCTATGAATATGTGTTTAGGCTTGATTTTTACTTATAATTTGCTTCTTATAGACACTTTTTCTCTATGTGTAATAGTTTCCCTGGAATTTGCATTCAAACATAACAATTTCAAATGTTGATTGGCTCGAACTGTCTCCCACGTGACGGAATTTGTTAACCTTTTTTCTTCAGTATTTCATGAAACATTTAAAAAGATTCTTTGTGGGATTAAACGGCTAGTATTGAGCCTATTAAATAATAGAACAAAACTAGACATCTGCTTTATTAATTAAGAACAATATGTAATATAAGCGCTAGAAATAGTTGAATTTGTCTGTACGTGACCGTAGAATGCTCGAGCAGCAACTTTATAGAAATTGCTTATAGAGAAAAAGAGACAGTGTTCTAAAAAAGTGTATTCATAAACTGTATGTAGACTTTTCGCCGCTGTAACAAAACTATAATTTATTTTGAAATATTCTATCAAATTCGACGGTGAACGGACGATTGTCAAACAACATATTCAGTACAATTGGCATCGTGTATTATTGCTTTATAAACATTTAGGCGTATATAATAAAAATAATAAATTTTAAACAAATACATTTTATCTTAAAGCTCAAAAACTACAATTGTCATTAGCTTCAACTTTTGTTGGTATACAGGTGCTAGTGTTATCAACACATATGTATATGCAAGAACCGTTTCAGAAAATCACCATTTTTTCGAGTTATTCGGTATTGTAATCGTGATGTGTAAGCTTACGTCATGCTTTACGTGCTGCAAAGTTGCACAACAAAACTTCCGTTTATAGAGCCAAGTTACATTTTATGAATACCTTAGCTTACATACAGTTTGTGAATTAGGCCATAAATTTGATTAAAAATGTAATTAGTATTGCGTTATTTTAATCCCCAGCGGTTTATATGTTATATCCCATTTCCTGCCTGCCATCACAATTGTGTGGGTAACCAAAAAGAATCATGTCAAAAATTTATTTTTGTATGTATTTCGGAGCAACATACACATTTGTGCATTCCACTTAAATCGTTTTCGTACGATAAATAAAACTAACTATAGTAATATGTAGTTAAATAATTAAAATGTTATCAACAACAAATAATTTATATGTTATCAAATTATAATGTTTTTTCAAAAAAAAAAAATTTTCAAACAAACAAACTAAGATCTGTTAATCCGGAAGTCATTACAACCTGTCATTTTTTACACACACATTTGTGTGGGTTGGACTTAAATTAAAGCAGAGAAAATGTTTGTCTGGTAGGAAAAGGGATATGTTATGAGGCATCTGACTCGATTTCGGTGAAAATTGTGAAGTGCAACTAAAAATGATTTTAAAGTGCCCGTTCTGTGGTACAGCCATTCGATTATGACGTAACTGGTTTTTACGAATAAACATTTAAAAATGACGGCTAGATAATAAAAGTTTACCAACATTTAATGACAATGTTATAAATGACATAGCTACCATTATGATGATAAAAATGGTAGCTATGTATAATGCGGATGATACCAGATGTGCTGGTATATGTTAATGCCAATGCAATGGTTGTGCAACAAAAACAATATCAGACGCAAGCGCTTGTCACTCCGTCAATAGAAAAACTGTTAATCTGTAACAAATCCTCTGACATGAAACATGAATGTAACCAGTTCAAGAAGGTGCCACATTCTGAACGAGTTACTTTCATGAAGACGACGAAGCGATTTCACTTAAAAACACTAAAAGTGGAATAACTTTTGCAGCATCAACAATTCGAAAAAACTTTACTTGGCAGTTTTTGTTGGAAATAAGCTCCTCTATCACCTTGCTTCGCTTCATCTTCCAACACCCTATATAACCAAGCGTCATTTTAAATAATTTTGTACTAAACAATTTATATAAATTAGATAAAAACAAATCAACAAAAAAAAAAAAAAATTCCACTTCAATTTCAAATTCAATTTCAATGTAATAGAATTGTAAAGAATGGCTGAATAATAATTGGATACAAGATTGACAAACATCAATGGTGTGACCCAACTCTCCGTTTTTTTGAGCTGTATAGCGACGTGGAGTTAATAATATATAATTTTAGAGAAGCTATCTATCTCAGCAAAGAGTTCTAAAGCACTTGAAATAAAGGGAATAAATTCGCTCGATTAACGCAGTCGGAAATTTCCACCGATTTGTTCAATAGATAAATAAATAATAGAAAGCTTGGAAAGAAATATGAAAAAACGATTAAAGTAGGCGGCGATAAATTCAAATAATATAAATAATTTGAAATAAAATTATATTTCGCATGCGGAAATTTCCACCGATTTCTAGGATACGCGCCAAGGTTGTTAAGATTTGTTAATTGCGTCATCTATCGCCACTAACATGTAGATCAGAATGAAAGCAAACATCTTGCCTTCTATTGGTTATCAAAATGTGAAATGTAGATTTTGAATTGTTAAGAAACTGGAGTTAGCGGATCCAAAATTAATCAATCTGAGGCAATAGAACGCCAGACATCTAGCTGGAAGCACTGAATATTAGTTTTGGTTGGGTGGTCGTTCGGTATTCTTTGTTAAAGACTCAATTCAACATTTTATATTAGCTAAGTAATGCGCGGGTGGTAGGGAGTGCGAAAGAGTTGGGAGTGCTTCGGCCTCAGAACAGATTGCAAAGATTAAAAAATAAAACTAAAATATGTATTTAAAAAAAAAACTTAACAACGGGATAAATTCAGGGAGAAGTTTGCCCTTGAATCAAGGTTCCAAATGCTTTAGAACTCTTTGCCAAGATAATAGCCTTAAAACTCGAAAACCGCGACTAGAGAGTTGGAAGGTTTGTTGTTGTTTCATCACCACACTAGATGTGAATATAAAATGTTATTATTATTTACATCAATCAACAATAATATTAATTTTGTGCAAGTAATATGTTAGGCCGCCCCGGTGGCAAAGTGGTCAGCATGCTTACTCCAGCGACCGGAGGTCCCGGGTTCGATTCCCGGTGGTGACAAAGAAAAAATTTCACGGCTGGTCTAGGATCAATGAATTAATCACTCATTATCCGAAATGAAAATATGATTATGAAACCTCATTTGAGGCGGCCAAATCCCTTGATGGAATATAGAGCCAGAGATAGAGAGAGAGAGAGAGAGCGTGATTATACAGGGTGTCCCAAAATTGGAAGGTTAAGCGAAGCAGGGTGACGGCAGAGCTCATTTCCAACAAAGCCAACCAAGGAAAAAATTTTTCGAATGATCAAAAATTGCTAAGCAAAACTTTGTTATGTGTATTTTTTGATAAACACGGAAAAACATTCAGTTGTGAATAGCCCGGTGTGTGAGACCATTTTAAAATCTGCTTTAGTGTCGCAAATTTTTCTTAAAGTGGGTCAAATTTTTGTAGTACATTCTTTTCCCGCTGGCGTCACTTAAACATAAACCAAATTTTTTGAAAAACAAAAAGTCAACTAAACCATTGTTGTTATTTGACAGAAGATAATGCAGTTTATAAAAAATGGTTTTATTGGAAAGGTACACTCTTCTAGATCGTACTAAAAGAGAATGTTAAACAAAAGAACTCTTGTTTTTTTTTAAATTAATTTTTTGGTGGTTGCGCTGGCGATTTCACTAAAAACACTAAAAGTGGAATTACTTTTGCAGCATGAGCAATTTGAAAAAACTTTACTTGGTTGTTTTTGTTGGAAAGAAGCTCCCCTATCACCCCTGCTTCGTTCCATCTTTCAACTTTGGGTACTATAAAAACCGTAGCAGGCATTTCAACTAAAGCTACAGTTAAATATATACAATAAGAATTAAAATCTTAATTTATAGATTATGTGTTATTGTTTCATTAAAAGTACAGAAATAGTGCAAATACACAGAATTGGGGAATAATTAATAAATATTTAAAGTTAAAACAAAAATATTGAATCAATTATCGTAATACTTTTTGTATAGCTGCCCATTCTCTGTTTCAAGTTCATGTGTTTATAGTTTTATGGTTTGGATAGGTCACGTTCTCTTTTATCAAGATGATATCATATTTCCATGAAAATTTTAAATCTTCTACAATTATGTTCCTTTTATTAATTATTTTCTTTTGTTAATTACAGGTACGATGCATCAACAGAAATGTATAAAACCGAAAATTATACGAGATAAGTATCAACATTATAAAATTATTTTGAAAACATTTTTCACTAACTAATTGACGATAACCATTTCAAATAAATTATACTTAATAAACACATTTTTATTAATCACTTGTTTTTTGTTCCGCAGAATATTTTGAATGTCTTTCAAAAAGTTTAAAAAATCACTCGATCGATTTCGACTTGTTAGGTCATCATCAGGAGTATCTACTACGAGTACATCTACGATGACCTAACAAGTCGAAATCGATCGAGTGATTTTTTAAACTTTTTGAAAGACATTCAAAATATTCTGCGGAACAAAAAACAAGTGATTAATAAAAATGTGTTTATTAAGTATAAGTGTGTTTCGCCAAGTGCCTACGGCAAATAGCGTTAAAAGTATCAAATAAATTAATCTGACAATCGTGTTAATGATTTTAAGCATTTTATAAACAAAACCCCAAAAATTACAAAACTTTTCATTTGGATAACCGAATCAAACTTTAATTCTCACATGGAACACAAACAACTCCGTACATATTCGTATTTGAGCAGACAGAGTAGAGTAATAAAATGATTGTATCCCAGAAGTTTTTGTTTTTCTTACCTCATCCAGTAGATTTAATATGTCACAAAACAATTTTTTTAAAAGATTATTTTATTTAAAATATAAAAGTTTTTTATTTTTTATATAAAATTTCTTATTTATTTCTTATATAATGGATACATGTATGGAAAACAAATAATAAAAGTTTTAGTTGTCTATGTAGAAAATTTAGAAATAGCTAAAACAAGAAGAATATACAACCCCAAGGGATTTGTCTGTGGTGTCGTTTTTTGGGGAGGTAATAGTCTTGCTTGAATACAAACAGTTTTGTAGTGCGGTCAATGACAGTATACCACATAAATTTTATAGATGACGGAGATTTAATATGAAGCTCGTTTATTAATTTGATTTAAAACTGTACACTGGTCATTCACCAAACCAACACACACGGTCCATCGTTATGGTTTGTGATCAAAATTCAGATGTACAAATATAACAAAAAAGCTCTTTGAAATGCATGTAATTAAATAAAGCTTATTTTACGACGAAAAACCGTATATGCATTAACATAATTGAAAATTTTATTTTGTATCTAGTTAGAGAATAAAAAATTGTTTATAATATTGTTGGTTACAAACATGTAAAATCCATTTACACAACAAATGATTTTTTTGCTACTACTGTTCATTTCCAGTTTTTCATTTTTCAACAAAGTGTATACAAAAAAAAAATACAAAATGTAAAATTTTATTCAATAAATCACATTAATCCCTAGTTTTTTTTCTAGAATAGTTATGAGGATGGCTGAAAGGGGGTGGTGGTGAAGTATTATATATATATTTTGTAGAGCATATATTTTAGTCAACCAACCATTTAAACCAAAATATCTAACCCACATACATATTAATAAATGATAGTGGTCTCAACCAATTAGACCGAAAAAAAATAAAATTCACAGAATAATGATAATAAGCGCATACCAACAAACGTACTGAACCAACTAACAAAAATAAAAAGCTTTTGATGACACAAAATTATACATTTTTTTATGTTTTTAAATAAATTGTAACCCACGATGATACAGTCATTTGTATTACAAGACTATGTTTTTTGTGTTTGCTCGCTCTACAGTCAAATAATCTGAGCTTTGTACGGGACAACCAACAACGTCCGTAAATTTTTGATTTTATTAAATAGTTTTGGTTTAAATGTTTGTCGTCTACTGGAAATATATTCTGCAGCATTATATATATTATACTGGGTTAACCTTGCCCGACCTCAGTAATGCTATGCTAGACAGTGGTATACATCTCAACTTTTTGTAAATTTGTATCGAAACTTAAGAAAAGTGCTTTGTATTCATTAAAAAATTGTCAAGCTTACAAACTTATTTATGAGCAGCCATAAATGAAATTGGAAAGTGGTGGAATTTTGTTGGACTCATATTTTCCGTACACTTGTCCATAGTGAATTAAGTTTACCCCATTTTCTGTTGAATGTAGGTAGCATACATTTCCAAAATACCATTTATATTTTTTTCTATTTATGAATTTATGTCTCTTACACGACCTTACGAGTAAATTTTTAAATTATGACTACGGTGCACCTCCAAAAATAAGACACAAGTATATTGTTAATGTTGTTGTATATTGTTAATATACTTGCACTATCGAATAGAATCTGACGACATCATGTCTAAAGTGTCTTGCTTAATCTGGACGCCAAGCTCACATTGCAAGAATTAGGGGAATCATCCTCTCTCTCTCTCGTTTCTCTCTCTCCTTTCTCTCTCTCACTCTCCCTCCCCTTTCTCTCTCTCTCTCTCAAGCTTTCACGCTTTCACAATCCATGAATGGATTTTGTCGCCTGCACGGTGGTCTTTCACTAACTTTGCAGCGTAGTATAGGTCTTACCCTACGGCAGACTGGTTTTTAAGGGAGCTTTTCATTCCATTCGTTCTGATCAAAATATCTGTGGCCCATCCAATTTATTTATTTATTTTATAAAGAAATCTATTCTGTGAGTGTGAGTATGATTTCAGATTTAAAACAGATCATTCAGTTTAAAACAAAAAATTTAATTTGACATTTAAAAATTTTTAAAATTATTTTTGAGGAAATTTTTGAAGTTGTCCTTTGATAAATTAAAGTTAAATAGGTCAACGATACCGTTGAATGATTTTGACAACCTGCTTTATGAAACCTATTAATGCGGCTGTTTTCTCCATAGTTTGTGGGATGGTTTCTAGTGCTAAAAACTCATGGTTTCGAAATTTCCTGCATGCTACCAAAAAGTTACCAATAAAGCCGCGCTCAAGAGAAGTCCTTTATTTTTAAGGATGCATGTTTTGTAATCTGTGTATCTTGTTGAGTACGGAGGTAACCGAGCCACATTTTTATGGAATGGTAAATTTTCGCCAAATCCCATTCAGTTTTCATTAACAAAAAAATCAGAACTTCTTTTGGAATGCTTTCAATTCGTGTTGTTTACACAGCATGGTATGATTAGAGACCGGTATAGCGTATTCTAGATGAGATCGAACGTAAGCGAAATAGAGTGAAGATAAAGTTTGAAAATCTTTAAATTTACTAAATAAATTAAACGTGGCATTCGCCTTTGCAATACAATTTACAGTATGCGTATTAAAACTGGCGTTTTCAATTGCGATGCGATGCATCTAAACAGATGCAGAAGTTCTTTTCGTTTTTTGCAGTATAGCAATAAAATATGACACATATAAAAGTAACATTTGCTTATATTATTGTCGGTTCCACGAAAATTATGTAACGCACTACTTCTCATCATACTATAATGAGACTATGAGTGCATTAAAATTAAGCAAGTACAAGTCATTCTGGACAGATTCTTTAATAATGTTCTCATGGATTGATTGAGCTCCTCCCATAAATATAAGATATTCAACGCTAACAAAATACTGGAGATAAGTAGGTTATCAAACTATTTGGATAGTTATTAGAAAAATTCTCAAAGCACAAGCCAAAATCGCGAATCACCAGTTTGTTGGCGATTCAGAGCCTGTTGCGGAAGGTGATTTCTATCGCATAATCCGTTCAATGAAGAGGGGAATATATCGCGAGGGGTGGGAGAGTCTGCGGCTCAAAACCATGGAAACGTATAAAATGTATTAAAACAACAACAAATTTAAAAATATTTCAACTCGCGCGCCGCACTATAGGCGTAACATAAAGCATTTCACGAAGTTTGATTGGTTTTGAGTGCGGGAGCGAGTGTGACAATTTTTATTTCCTCATGTATGTACTCAGCTACAAAGTGAAATTTAACAAAGCTGTTAATTGTCGATGTTCTAGGTACATGGTGGAACTCAAATAATACCAACTGTTTTAAAAAAGAAGCATTATATCTTAAACGACACATTAGTAGAAATCGCATAGAAATAATAAGCGCTCAAACTGCAATCACTACAAACATTACTTATTTACTTATTTCTTTACTGTTTGCTCGTGTAGGAGAAATGCCATGAGGTCCCTCTTTCGATGATGTCGATTCCAGGATCCATTTATTGGTCCGGTTTTGTGTCCGTAGAACTTGTCCTAGCCATCTGCTGTCTTCTTTTGGTAATGACGTATTTAATCGTTAATTTATGTATTCGTTTCTTTCAATTGAAGACGAAAGATGAGTTGTTGACTCTAACGGCACGATAACTTATTTTAAGGAAACAATCACCCCGATTCTGAAGCACAGTCACTGACTGAAAAATGGTCTTAGGTAAGACTTTTTGTCTTTGTTTTTAATGTAGTCTTAATTATGAGGCTTTTCGAATTCTGCGCGTATTTGTGACAAATAAAACTACCAAATTTGTGTGTCTTACATAAGACTTTTGACTTTTATTTGAGTTTTGTCTTACTAACGACACTTTTCCTATTCTGCACATAGTCTTAGTTAGCATTCGTCTTACACAAAAGTATTGCGTAAGACATACAAATTTGGTAGTCTTATTGGTCGCAGACTACGCGCAGAGTACAAAAAGTCTCATAATTAAGATTAAACTCAAAACAAAGACAAATAGTCTTACCAAAGCCTATTTTTCAGTCAGTGACTGTGCTTCAGAATGAGTGTTCAGGGTGAATGTTTTGCAAAATACTTAATTTATAATAGAACCAACTGTGCTGGGCTATGTTGAGCTGGTTGGCGACGTATTCTGCCTGATGTTACTTTAGAGGCTTGGGATATTCATCTTGCAATTTCAGTCGTTCCATACCTGGAACGTGTTTCTTTGTATAATGTCGTATACCTGTTGAAAGTCTACAAATAAGCTTTGTAGGCCAACAGGATCGTCGTTTTCATCATATTTCTCCAATATAATCGTATGGCTGAAGTTATTGCAATTCAACATAATATCTCGGTTTCGTGTTTGTTAGTATTTTTGATTTGATAAAGTTGTATCCATGACATTTAATCAATGGGATTATTGCCGAGGGTTTCTTGGAGTGCTAAGAGACTGAGCCTATATTGTGGTGCTTGTTCAAAGAGCTGATGGAGGTTCTCCGTGTGAATGGAGCTGTGTTCCTTCCATGTTCCGCAATTTTAAATTTGGTTTTTACTACAGGCAGAGATGGGCGTTTACACGACATCTACTAATTTTTAAAACCAAAATATGCATGATATTTGCATCTAACTGAAAACTTAGTTCAGATTTGCAATAATCGATTAAAAATATTGTCGAAACTGATAAATCTAAATTTAGTTAGCAAATTTTAATTAAACATCAGACACGGTTTGTTTTGCGGCATCTCTGAATGACCATTAATTTTGTTAGTCGGAAAATTAAACAACAAATGGGCTGAGGCACACAGTTCAAATTACTGACTAAACTAAATTGCCGTATCTATAACCGTTAGTGTCTAACATTTAGTCCTACATTGCATACCAAATTGTTAATTATCTACTATCTATAATAAATACTTCGACAATTGGAAACCTCAAATTAAATTAGAGAATTATAATAAAATTGCAATTCATTATGATTAACGCCATCTATTGATAACTTGTATGAACTAACTTAAAATTAGTTTAGAAAGTAATGTATTCGAAAAATCAGACACAAAGTATCAGAGTTTGTTGTTAATGCTGTGTGTGGATTTTTTTGTTGAAATTTCCGATTAACTAGGATGTCTATAATATTCATAAATACAAATATGTTTGATATTCAGGTCTAAAGCCCAAAATTTGTTAAAATTTATTAATTTCCAATTAGAAATGTTTTGGAGATTTATAAATCATTATTTTTTAGTAAAGTTTATTTAAAAATCGGGTGCGGTTTTGTGCCATCTATAAACGACTAGTATGAACCAACTATCACTTTAGTTAGTCAGAAAAAAGTCGACTATTTAGTCGATATAGTATTTACTAATTTTCCTAAACATAACCGCGGAACATAAAAACAAATGTTCGTTTGAAAATCTAAATTAAGAATTCAGTGACATCTCTATATGGTAAAATTCCTAATCATATATATTTTGCTGACATCTACTGTCGTTTGGCCAGACTAAAAAAAAATTGGAGTTGAAATGATATATAAATGGTTTGTTCAGTTCACTGAATTGACAAATATTTCTTTCATGCACAAATTAATTAAAAGAGCAGATATATGTCAGGCATTATCAATTCAACATAAAAATAGCAGCCGTTTTCTCATGCCAAATTGATTTCATGGCAGTTGATGTAATTCTTTCTTAAATATAGTGAGCTAATTAAATCTGAATCAGGTACATTGGAGATGCGAATGAATTGAATAACGGAAGTAGATGAAGATTAAATCGGGCATGTAGACGAAGTGTCCTATTCTGGCATTACCGGCGAAAAGGAAATATTTTGCTGTAATTACACGTTACATTAACTATTTTGCGTTCCCAAATGTATATTCTGACAAACTCGGAATAATTTTCGGTGGACATTTTTTTTTGTTTATTATGGACTAAAACGCGTATTGTAAAAATAAATTAAATGTGTTAAATTAAACATTATTTTTAAATCAAAAATGTATGAATAACAATTCCCGAAAAAATTATGGGGAAAAATTAACGTGAAAAATGCTATAAAATGGAATTATTTTTTTACAATTTAAAAAAAATCCCAAACGCTAGAATACACGTTGGGGAATAAAAAATTCCCAATTGCAAGAAAAACGTCACTAATTCGTAATTCACGATTTCCGCGAAAAACCAGAATAGGGCCACGACAAGAAAGTATATAGGCTATGGATAATTTTTATTTGTGGTGGAATTTTAAAAGTGTTCATCATCCAACCATGTACGAAGAGCATGTTGTCTAGGTTAACCACGTACTCACTATAATGGGTTAAATTAGGACAGTGTATGCGTCGGTCTAGATACTAACAAATAGTTGGACCCTATAGACAATTCCGTAGTAGTTATATACAGCAAAATTATCCGTCAGTTTCTAATATCGTTTAACCTAGGTTGTCCGCATCAGGACGTATAAAATCGCTATGTAAGCTACGTAATAGATTAGGTGTCGACTGCGTAGATTAAGTATAGCTACACATTTTGAAGCGATTTGTCACTAAAAAGGCTAGAATTAGTCCCTTGATCTTCGTAGATTAGCATTAGTTCCTTGAAAAATGCCAATATTTCAGGCCATTCACAGTAGAGGCTGTTGGAAATTTTAATCTTTTAAGAACTAGTTCGGCACATGTGAACAATATACAGCCCTATTCACCAGCTTAAGGATAAGTGATTTTTTTACTTATATTCCTGTTTTTATTGCTGTCAAATTTGATTTTTTTATAGTTTAGTTCACTTTCAGTTATAATAAATCGAGGTATATTTTTGTTTTCATTGCAAGTGTCGTTAGGTCATAATTTTGTTTTTTGTAAAAAATATTGATTTTGCGTATCGTTGATTACCTTAAGGCCAACCTGAAAAAGTTTAAATCAAACAATAATAAAAACTTTTTTCACTTTATTGACTTTTAGTGGGTGTGATCTACATCTTAATTTAAAACCTCATAAATTCGACTATCTACAATGATTTTAAATAATTTAAACTTTTTCGACCGAAGCATTTTCAATTATATTGAGTTCTGGGGAGTGCAACCATGTTCTAATATCAATTAGGGATGAGACAAACAAAAACGCTTCTTAGTTACAACCTCGAACATCAAGAAAAAATACTTTTCATGAGGGTAACATCCGAGTGCAAACTTTCATGTTTCAGTGTTTTAATCACTTCTGCCAAAGAATAAGTACATCGCTTTTAGATGATACTATTGAAAAGAAATATTGGAAATTGAGGTCGAATATTGTTGATGTTTTCACAATCTTTTTCTAAAAATTGAACTGACTTAATTACGAGTTTAAATGGGGGGCGCATAGCAATGAGAGATAATGAAGCAACAACAACTTCATCTTCAACGTCAAGCACCCATTGCTTTAATTTGTACAAATGGTCACCATGGGAACAGCACAGGATAAATGGTAACAAGGAAAGGAAAGAGACCATTCTATCGGTGTGCCAGCATGCTTGATTCAGAAGCCCTGGGACCTGGGTAGGTCGCTACTTAGTGAACTTGGTTATGGAACCTCAGAAATAAGGCGGCCACATCCCACTATTGAATGTAGCGCCAGCAAAGGTTAGTGGTAGCGGTAATTTTCATTATATACAAATTTGGTTGAGGCAACACATACATTTTGGTTTTCTATCATCGAAGTGCTCAATTAATTCAGAACAACCATTCCATAATATTTCTAACTTCACATCATTGTTGCAAGAGACTTAGACCTATAAAATAGGTAATTCTGAATCTCACAGTTTTTAGATGCAGATGTTCATTTTAACCATTGAAATACTATATGGAGTATAGTTAAGCCATCTTTTAAACTAAACAAAAAATTTAAAAATTCCAGAATGGATTTTCATATAACAGAGATCTGTATACCGCACGAATACAATTCTAAAACCACAAAAGAGAAATTTTCTAATGTTCATTTCGGTTTATAGAATTTTTAATTGTAAATATAAATTAAATAGATATAATTAAATTCTTTACCTCAGGAAATAACCAAAGTAGTTTTCGAATAGTTTCAGAAGCAACACTCTATATAAAAGGTTTATATATTATAGAACATAGGCATTCCCTGTACGAGCATTATTTCCATTACGAAGCATTAACAACACATTAACCGATAGTAAAATCCATTCGATGAATTTCATATCTCTAATCCTTATATTGTGTTTAGGACAACAGCTGCTGTATACATTATCTAGGCACATACTGTACACATGTACGAATTGTATAATATAATAATGAGGTGCAATATGTGAAAAATAAAAACATTTATCTAAACGATTTTCGGAAAATGCCCATTTTTTAATGGCTACTTTTTATAGTTATTCCCCGGCAGTAATGCACATCCTATATTATGTGGACTATGGTATATAACACCGGACACATATAAGGAAAAACAAAACAATTTATATCTCGAAATCATTTTAGTTTTTCTCCGAGATACTTTTTTTTTCTAAAAACTACTTTTAACTATTGGAGTTGTTGTTGTTGTTAGTGTTCCCATAACAGCAGAGCATAAACACAAAATAATGTTAGGAAATGGACAATAATATAGAAATGGATAAAAACAGGATGGCAAAAAAGCTTGAAAATGAATAAGAGTTTCCTCATTTTTTTCCCTATCATTTACGACAAAATTATGTTGTTATTTTACGAGAGATTGTTCGTCTATGTACTTTTTTATTGGTCCAGAATATTTTTTTTTACAATTTACAGAAAATATAATCTTCTGTTGTTTGCAAAATGGCAGAACTTAGAAATATGATATTAATTTTGATAAAAGCTTCGTTTATCTGGATATTTATGGGTCAGCTTTTAATTGACCATGTCAATTTGCGAATAAATTATGCCGGCCAAATTAAAGGTGAGAAAATATAATGTTTATTCATACCTTTATCAATATTTTAATTGCGGAATGAATAATCTGTATTATAACGAAGTAGACAATTGAATTGTATCATCTCTCATTACCATTGTAATTAAAGGTGTATCTAAAATACCGAATTCTACCATGTACATTGTGGGCCAAAAGTCACCATGGGGTTTAAAAATTTAAGACCTTTTTCGTTTTTAAATTTTTTTTTTCAGATTATATAAATAACACCCTCCATAATGGAGAGTGACAACTAAACAAAGGACCAGAATTTTATTTCCTAAATCAGCGATCAATTGTTTTAACGCAAAGAGCATATCTTCGCCATTTTAATGTCAGAGTTTCGCTCTCTGAAGCAATGATTCGTTTCTTAGTTGATCATCATCACCAAAATGGCACCGTAAGAACCCATAGACCACGTTTAATTCGTGAGGAAAATATTGAAGGTGTAGATCAAAGTGTTAACAAAACACCAGAAACATCTACCAGAAGGCGTTCTGCTCAGCTAGGAATGGCGCATATTAAAAAATGATTTACTGTTATTCCCGTATAAGGTGCAAGAATTAAAACCTAGAGATCATCTCTCTCTCTCTCTCTGCGATGTTTATTCGCTCGATTTTAACCGATTTAAATTCAACAAAATAATAAAAAGTGACGAAAAAGGTGTTTTTCGTCGAAATGAAAAGCAAAAAAAATGTAGATGTGGTTTTTCGGTCTTGGTATGTTCGGCACTCGCACTTTACTTGTTGGTCTTGGCTTGCGTAACAACTTTGCTGAAGAAAGCATAACAAAAATCTTAATGGTTCAAGAGCTATCAACGCTAAAATGAGGGTATATTTTGACTCGATATCTCAAAAATGGGAACTAACTTTGAAATGGGACTAGCACCATTGAATTCAGGGTACTCGAATTAGGTTTACCCCATGGGTGCCCAGCTTGTCACAAAAAAAAAAAAGTTTGCGATTCAAGCACAGTGTAATTATTTGTATCTTAACGTGAACCTTTTTTAAACAGTGGTTTTACAACACCAATTTTAAGTTTTTCTAGAAAGACCCCATTTGCTAAACAATTATTAAAAATAAAAGTCAAAACCTTGATAAAAGTACGTTGATAAAAAATTCATTACAAATATTGACAATTTTAGACGAATCAGTTTTAATTTTATTATCATCAACACCAATTGAAGGAATTGCGTTTTTGAAAATTTTAAGCATGTCGGAGTAACTCAGACAATTTGCCACACCATTTACGAAAAGGATGAAGAGCATGGGGCCACAATAACTTGAAAGTCTCCTGAAGAAATATCAATCACTCTTGAAGTGAAACTACTAATTTTCACAATTTTAGGTCTAAATCCAGATATTCATTATTGTACCACGGGTCCTTCTTTGCATTTGAAGCTTTCATTCTAAGGGTAAATCTCTCAATTAATGATTCAATATAGGGTTTGTAGCAGTCACAACGCAATCTACATTGATGTCGGATGCTTGGCTACTGCACAACAAAATAAGTAGATGATGCGCGCGTATAATTATGTACAATTGTTATTTTGGTATACACAGAAGTATTGCGTTACGTAATACCAAAATAACAATCGGATAAACAAAAAAATTGGTACACATTTTGGACCGGCTGATTTTACGATCATTATCAGTACCAAACAAAACGAGGTTCAATACACTTGGTATTGAACAACAAAAAACAATGTTCGATATAATATAAACCTAATATAATAATATATAATAAATTAATATAGTGATAAGTCATTAAATGTGTACACTTATAAAGTAATATAACTAATAATTACATAATAAAGTTCTTATGTTAAACAATAAATTATAAAGTTTATAAAAGTGTTTTAGTTTTGGAAACTTGTCATACAATATGCAAGATACGCGATCATATGTTAGAAACGTTTTTTATATGTAGGTAAAAACCTACAAGTGGTGACTCTTGTGAAAATTAGCGGATTTAGTATATAAATTCCGTTAAAAAAGAACACGTGAAATTTTGCCTTAATATTTATAATTTATGGCATTTTTGATAATAGTGTACGCGTAGTGTAGTGTAGACACAAAGTATACGGGCAACATACAATTAATAAGCTGTATACAAGTACGTGCTGATATTTACAATAAAATATTTCGCAGCAGAGTATATTTCGGAAACAAATAAATATAAGTGGTTGGCCGAATTAATTATACAATTTCGATTTATACGGTTTCGTGAAATCAAAAAACCTTTTGGTAGTTACGGTAACCAAAACCACATTTACTAAACGGTTCCTGTAAGTTACGAGTAGTTTCGTGATCCAGATGCATAACACCTAATACGGAGTTTACTGCTATTCAATCTCGAAGCACTCAAAGTACTAAGTTGTACGGAAATTACGGATATCATTGCTCTGGAATCGACGGTTATTTTCAACGCTGAACGAGGTAAAAAATCTAGTCAACCATGTGCTGCAAGGTCGTCAACAAATAGAAGTCATTAACGAAGACAAACCAAAACAGTAAGAAATTTAAGTGTCCTTGTTATAAAATTTATTTTTTAATAATTAATCTTGCATGTATTTAATAATAAATTTTATTTTTGTTTTCAATTAAATTATTAATCTAAATTAATTACATATTTATATTTTTTGATTTAATTTTCATTTAATTCTATTAAGTTTTATATTATTAAAACATTTATTAATTCATTTAAATCAAATTTCAAATTGATAAATTTCATAATCATTTTTATTATCGATTCTTGTGAATTACTTCATTAACGTTTATTTAATTTATTTATATTTTATTTAATTGTCTGTTAAATTATTATTTATTCATATTTGTTTATTTATTAATTTAGTCTTTACTATTTTTCTTTTTCGTCAATTTTTTAAAATTACGATTTGATCTTATTATTTCATTCACAATTCGAACATTATTTTTTGCTTGTCAGCCATAACCAAATTGTGTCCACAGGTTAACCAACCACGCGTTTCCCGTTTTATTTTTTATATATTTTGGTCGTTGAAATCCGAACGTCACAATGAATTCCGATGACGATGAAAATAAAGGTGATCAAAAACGAGCTCTCTCAGTAGAATCTTCTCGAATTAAGTTGCAACCCTTTTGGCCTACTAATCCTTCCGTTTGGTTCGCGCAAGCCGAGGCTCAGTTTAATATTTTTAATATAACGTCCGACTCAACAAAATTTTCCCATGTTATTTCTGCATTACCAACAGAGATTTGTGAACCAATAATGCCGTTAATACTAAACCCTCCGAAAACCGAAAAATATGCTAAGTTAAAGGAAGCACTAATCGCTCGACACGCCCTTTCTACCGAACGGCGTCTTGAAAAATTATTAGAGAAAGCAGAATTAGGCGATCGAAAACCCAGCGAGGTTTATTTTTCGATGAAATCGCTCGCAGGTGAAGCTTTCGATAATAAATTGGTAGAAACATTGTGGTTTCGTAAATTGCCACGAGTTATCTATGTCTCGTTGACTGCGATGGGTGAAAAAGACATAAATGACTTGTTGCCAGTAGCTGATAAAATATACGAGATCACAACACCTAGTGTGTCGACGATATCTAACACCGAACCATCAAGTTCTGGCGACACAGAACTATCTGAAGCCGTAGCAACAATGAAACAATTTAGTGAACGACTTTACAGTGTTGAATCAAAGTTAGCAAAATTAAATTTGAATCGTAGTCGCTCACCATTTTCAAATTATCGATCAAAAAACCCATATAGAAGACCAAGAAGCCACAGCAGAAAACGTAGCAACGACAACAGGTTCTGTTACTATCACAACAAATTCGGAAGTAATGCTCGAAAGTGCTATAAACCTTGCTCATTTCGCAGCAACAAAACGGAATCCACAAATGAAACTCAAAAAAACGATTAAATCCGATAGTAAGTGCGGCAACTAATCGGATACGGTATAATCGCCGCTTATTTATTAGCGACCCGCAAAACAAACTTCAGTTTCTCGTAGATACCGGTGCCGATCTTTCAGTACTTCCCGTGGAACGTTTTTCACATAATGCATCAAAAATAGATCCTGACCTAGTGCTTTCCGCCGCTAATGGTTCGATAATTCAGACATACGGGACGAAATTGCTAAATGTTAACATTGGTTTACGGCGGCAGTTTCCTCATGTTTTTACTATAGCGTCAGTTGACAGGCCGATTCTCGGTGCCGACTTCTTGAGGAAATACGGACTTCTTGTCGACCTCCGTGGTAGGCGTCTCTTGGACCCCACAACTAGTCTTGCGGTCGATGCAATAATTGCGAGAGTTAAAACGCCTACACCAACGCATCCTTCTGTTCAGAATGAATACGATTCGCTTCTGAAGATGTTCCCTTCTCTGGTTGATACTCCTGACTACGCAAGTCCAGCAAAGCATAACGTGGCTCATTATATATACACCGAAGGTCGACTGCCCTTTTCAAGACCACGTAGGTTAGATCCGGTTAAACATAAAACTGCGCTCACTGAATTCGAGCATATGGTTCAACTGGGTATATGCCGACCGTCAAATTCCCCGGTTTCGTCCCCTCTTCATATGGTAAAGAAAAAAGATACTGCCGATTGGCGTCCATGTGGGGATTACCGAAGACTGAATGCCGTTACCACGCCGGATCGTTACCCGATCCCACACATTCAGAATTTTACAATGCACTTGCATAATTGTCGTGTTTTCTCAAAAATTGATTTAGTCAGGGCTTATCACCTTATCCCTATTGCGACCGAAGACGTGGCCAAAACTGCAATAACTACCCCGTTTGGGTTGTTCGAGTTTACTAGGATGCCCTTTGGTCTGCGAAATGCGGCGCAGACCTTTCAACGCTTCATGAATGAAGTGACAAAAGGTCTAGATTTCGTGTTCGTCTACATTGACGACATATTAGTAGCCAGCAAAAATAAGGAGGAACACAGAGTTCATCTCAAACAATTGTTTGAGCGACTCGTCGAATATGGAGTGAATATCCAAATCTCAAAATGTATTTTCGGTGTCCGTGCTCTCGAGTTCCTCAGCCACCACATTACTCCAGACGGTATAACACCCTCGAAACAGCGAGTTGAAGCCATACATAGTTTTCCCCCGCCAACTTCAATTCAACAAATTCAACGACTCGTAGGAATGATTAATTACTACCATAGGTTCATTCCAGCGCTAGCCGAATTGCTATCTCCAATTTACGCTCATTTAGTAATATTAAATAAAATGCCAAAGAACGCGAAACATTATTCTTGGCCCGACGAATGCAACGAAGCATTCACAAAAATTAAACGAGCACTTGCTAATGCGACACTGTTAGCCCACCCCGATAGCGATACACGCTATAGCATCTCTTGTGATGCATCCGGAAGTGCTGTAGGAGCAGTTCTTCAGCAATGGAATCAAAATAGTTGGCAACCTTTGGGATTTTTCTCACGCAAACTCTCGCAAACAGAAGTAAAATATTCTGCCTTTGACAGAGAGCTACTTGCTATTTACTTAGCCATAAAACATTTTCGCTATTTCCTGGAAGGTCGACAGTTTACTGTCTATACAGATCATAAACCTCTAATTAAAGCATTGGTCTCTCTGAGCGAGAAGAGTCCGCGGCAGACTCGACATTTCGACTATATCGCTCAGTTCACGACGGACATCCAACATGTCCAAGGCGAAAAAAACGTGGTCGCTGACACATTGTCACGGATTAACGATCACGTCTCAGCAATAGACAATGCCAATTTAGATCTAAAACAACTAGCTCAGAAACAACAGTCTGACGATGAATTACAGCAATTATTGCAAACTTCATCACGTCCCGCGAATTCCAAATTTAAGTTAGAACTCACCGTCCTCCCCGATTTAAAAATTTTCTGCGAGACTTCAACAGGCAAGAATCGACCATTCGTCCCTGCATCTTATAGACGTATAGTGTTCGATGCCCTTCACGGTTTATCTCATCCCAGTATGCGAGCATCTCGAAAATTAATTTGCAATAGATATTTTTGGCCAAATATGAACAGCGACATTACGCACTGGATTAAATCTTGTATTGGTTGCCAGAAGAGCAAAGTTCAACGACATACGAAGTCTGAACTAGGACATTTTAAATTACCTTCTACTAGATTTGAGCATGTACATATGGATATCGTGGGGCCATTACCACCATCCGAAGGTTATGTGTATATTCTCACAATTATCGATCGCTTTACTCGTTGGCCTGAGGCGTACCCCATTCAAGATAGTACCGCGTTAACAATTGCCAAGACATTTATCGAGCAATATGTTTCTAGATTTGGGATACCACTGGAAATCACAACAGATCGAGGCAGTCCGTTTGAGTCTAAACTCTTCGCTGAACTTACGCGTTTACTTGGTGCGCATAGAATTCGTACAACAGCCTACCATCCGCAGGCAAATGGTATGGTCGAAAGACTCCATCGTCAACTTAAAGCCTCACTCAAAGCTCGAGGAAACACAATTAAGTGGAGCACAGAGCTGTCCATTGTATTGCTGGGAATTCGTGCAACAATAAAGGATGAATTAAAATGCTCTCCAGCCAAACTGGTCTACGGACAAGCCCTTAGACTACCAGGTGAATTTTTCGAAAGTAGCTCTAAGGATAGTTCCGATCCACATAACTATGTTGAAAGACTTCGCGCGGCGATGCGTGACATCATTCCAGTGGACACTCGAAATTCAAATAAGCAGCCTATATTTGTTCCCAAGAGCTTAGAAAATTGCGAGTTTGTATTTGTACGCATTGATAAAGTACGAGCAAGCCTAACACCTCCATACGAAGGACCTTACAAAGTCATTCGTCGTTTTCGCAAGCATTACATCCTTGAAATAAACGGCAAGAATAATAATGTTAGTATCGATAGACTGAAACCGGCCTATGGTGTCCTAGCTGAGTCTAGCTTAGTATTAAACCGAACGATTCCTAAAAAAACCGTCCAATTTCAAAATCTTTCGGATTTAAAATAATCCACTTCCTACCTTTTATTCCCTCTAATTTTTTTAGCACATTTAGGGAGATTTTACTTGCAGGGGGGTGATGTAGCGGTCACAACGCAATCTACATTGATGTCGGATGCTTGGCTACTGCACAATAAAATAAGTAGATGATGCGCGCGTATAATTATGTACAATTGTTATTTTGGTATACACAGAAGTATTGCGTTACGTAATACCAAAATAACAATCGGATAAACAAAAAAATTGGTACACATTTTGGACCGGCTGATTTTACGATCATTATCAGTACCAAACAAAACGAGGTTCAATACACTTGGTATTGAACAACAAAAAACAATGTTCGATATAATATAAACCTAATATAATAATATATAATAAATTAATATAGTGATAAGTCATTAAATGTGTACACTTATAAAGTAATATAACTAATAATTACATAATAAAGTTCTTATGTTAAACAATAAATTATAAAGTTTATAAAAGTGTTTTAGTTTTGGAAACTTGTCATACAATATGCAAGATACGCGATCATATGTTAGAAACGTTTTTTATATGTAGGTAAAAACCTACAGGTTCGCTTAATATATCGTCCATATTATCACAAGTATAAAATACGGCCAATCATACACATCCAGAAATGCATTTGAAGAACTATAATCGTCGCCCATTTTAAAATTGAAAGCCTATAGTTGTTTCGAAACCCATGTTTCGTTTTTTTTCAAATATTTTGAAAAGTATCTCACTCAATTATGAGAAAATCGACTATTCACTAAAAGATTTTAGCTAAATTAACAATATCGGTTCAGATGATTTTTCCAAAAAACTGTTTTTTTTGTTTAATAATTATGAAAATTGTATGTGTTTTCTCTACATCTCAGACGGATTCAGATCGGGGTGAAACTTAATACTTAAGCGTTTTCCATAAATCGGAAGATTCCAGTGATTTTAAACGACATCGGTTTACCGGAACCGGAAGTGGCAGATTGCATAGGAGCCTCTTCGTTTTTTACAAATATTTTAAAATTAATTAAGCATTTTCAAAAAGACGGTTACAATAAAAAAGACTTTAAATTAAATTTTAAACAAAATTTTTAAACAAAAACTAAAAATTTTTCCATAAATTGTGAGAGGTAAACAAAATGTGGTGGATATCTGCATATCAGAAATGTCAGCTCCTAGGAGCTTTTCAATTTTTGCAATGAAGATTACATTTTCAACATGTGGGTTTGATGGTCGACGTTTAATTATATAAGCCAACATATTTATCCCAAACTTCAATGTGGTTCAATTTTTTGCTTTATAAATTAGAAGAATGCAAGAAATTATGAGTGGTGTATTCGAGATGTAACGGTTAAAACCTGAAATTCGTTTACACAATTAAAACCCGGATGTTCAGAGGTCTGATATTAACAAAATGTTTATTGACTTGCTCCCTTGCACATTATAGTACGGATAATTTATTTTCCATCAGAGGGATATACGATATGAGGCGCGCAATTGTTCTAGTGAGCCCGTCAGAATTAGTAAAGCCTTTAACCCCTACTTTATTTCCAAATGACTTTACACGAATACCATAAAAAGTAGTCCTTGTAGTTAATATGTAACTTTTAAATAGTTTCACTCCTTTGCTATTCGGAGTCTATGTGTTTCAAACACATGACAGGCGCATTCCTCGATGCAATTCAAAATTCTTCTGGGTCACCTGTGGCCAGTTTTGGAATTCGATGATTTTCTGCCAATACGCACTCCGCGAAATTCAGTTAAAGCCACCTTTAATTTGTTTGATATGAAAGTAAGGCTTAAAGTTTGAACTTGATCCTTTATCAGGTTTTAATTGGGATGTTAAAATACACATTTTAAAAGCGAAACATAATTTTAATTGTATTTTTGTTCGCTAATTTATAATAAAAAATAGATTTTACAGTGCGAAATTCAATTAAAGTCACGCATAATTTGAATGAAAATTATTAAATAACGAATTGTTTTGTTTAATTGCACTGTAGACGGATCACGAAGAAAAAATATATAAAATTTTAGACTTAGCAAAAGAAGTTCCGAAGCAACATCAATAAATGCGAAATTAAATTAAAACCAGTATGTAAATCTTAGGCGTTTGATTTAATTAGTTTATTGTTAGTGTATTTTTACGAGTTTTCGAAAAACACTAACAACCGAAAAAATAGGAAATATTCGAGTCTACTAAGATTGTAAGTTTTAAAATCGGCAAATCGCTATAAAATTAGGCAGATCACGAACGGTTAACAACAATTTTATGAATAAAGGCGGGAATTATGGAAAAAATTGAAAAAGAAAGAGATCAGAAGATTTCACCGCGCTATAGCGATTACCTATAGGTAACACAAATCCTAAGAATTACGATTAGAGGAGAATCAACAGTCACAAAAATTATTTCGGAACTTAATCTGCCAGTTGGTACTCGCAGCATTTATAACAAATTTTGAATCAGGACAACCATGTTAAATGGGTCAAATGGTTAATAGAAAATTTGCTCATTTATAATAATCCGCTAATAAATGGCACTTAATGTATTTGATACACAATTTAATTAAATAAAAATCACAAAATCAATTTATGTATCTTTTCTTATTTTATTCACTTCTTTTCTAGCCTTTTCTTACAAAAAAATGAATTTACCTTTGGGTTTTGTGTAACATCAAATACCCGCTTCATTGGTTGTCCCTTGTTGGTTTTACGTTTTGCTGTGGACGGTTTTGTAGTCGTCAAAAGAACAGAAAGAATTTTTGATTTGGAGATGCCAAGTCACTTCTATATTCTTTCATTCAAAAATTCCCTCTCCGTGATTCGACATTTTCGAAACTCTCACTTGTACTAAAATATCTCGCGCCATCTTATCAAGATTAAAATCAACACATTGCTGAATAAATTTATTCTAGTACATTTTATTATCACGAAAATACCACGATTGTTTTGATTTTATTTTTAGCAATTAGTGAAACGGGATTAATTTCGATCATATGTTTTTGTTTCTGTTTATATAAAAATACAAAAAATAAATTTAGTGTTATGAAAGTAAACCATTGTGAAGCTTTAACAAAAAAAAAAAATAATGCAAAATTAGGTTATGTACTTACTTTAATAAAAATATAGAAATTATATGGGAAAGTATATTGGAAATTAAACTGACAATAATTCAATCCAAAGGCAAATAAGATAAGTTTGATTTTATATAATTCAAAGTTTTGTTTAAATCCATAATTAATGTTTTAATGTTTCATTGTTTTAGTTTTTAGGTTATAATCATTAACAGTTAATAAAACCATTTTAACGGAATCACATAAAAGTCAATTGATTAAACTTTGCCAGAGACTAATTTGGAAGAATATTATCTTCTCGGACGAGACGAAGTTTAATTTTGACGGAGCTGATGAATTCAAGTATTGGTATGATTTAAGATCGGCTAAGAAATATCAATGAGCCGAAAATTTGGAGGCGACTTTTTAATGATTTGGACTGCATTTTCATATTTTGGGGAATTCCCTATATGTAAAATTTTGACGCGAATCAGATTCCAAGATTACATAGAGCTAGAATCAACCAACCTTTAATGTGATTTTCCACCAGGATAATAGAAGCATTCACAAATCGAAGGAAACGATCGATTGGTTTAGAGAACGACTGATCGAAGATTTGGGCTGGTCGATACGTTCCACTGTTTTATATCCTATAGAGAAGTTATGGGGTAATGTGTCACGAAAGGTCTTTGGCCATGGAAAGCAGTACAACCAATTAGTTCTGGACAAGAAATATATTACAGCATATTATATTACAGCGGCACTTTACACATTAAATAATACAGTCTATAAAATTTCAATATTAAATATTGCAATAAATCACATATTTGTTTTATGATAAATCTAACTAATTCTTTTCGACCAATCATTATATTTATCATTACTTCTTTGAACCTATTCCGCTCATCGGTCCATTGAGCTCCTATTAACGAGAAAACTCTGCAAAACTACTGGACATCTATTTAGTGATAAAAAATAAAATTTCAACCCTTCAAATACTTGTAGAATACGATGAATAACCAGATACAATGACAGCGATCTCATTCCAGAATGTTTTAATGAATTTCTATATTCAATTTGTGCAAACTCACAAAACAACCTTACATTTTCTGTTCTAGAGCTGTTTTCCAAACACTGACTTATTTGTGGTCACCGACTTATTCAAATAAGTCACTACGCGAGGAGACTTATTTGAATAAGTGCATCTACATAGAAATGTCTCCAAAAATGTGTCTTGACTAAATCTAGTCATCGAGTAATAAATATATAAGAAAAATCAAGTAGTGCAAATTTTATAAGCCAATTTTTCCAAATCGTATTTTATATTTTTAATATATTGATATACACAAATTTATTTTTTTTCTAATTTAATCCATATATACGTATCTTGCCGCCCCGGTGGCAAAGTGATTAGCGTGCTTGCTCCAGCGACCGGAGGTCCTGGGTTCGATTCCCGGTGATGGCAAGGAAAAAATTTCACGACTGGTTTAGGATCAATGGATTAATCACTCATTATCCGAAATGAAAATATGATTATGAAACCTCATTTGAGGCGGCCAAATCCCTTGATGAGATATAGTGCCAGAGAGAGAGAGAGAGAGAGAGAGAAATACGTATCTTATAAAAATATCGGCATAGTCATTTTATAGTTCATTGTTCTTGTTAGGCTTATACAGATTGCCAAAAGTAAAATAGATTAACCTTGGAATCTCTACATGAGCCCTCTTATGTATATTTTGCTTTATGATATAATACATGCAGTTTATTTTCAAATCTAGTGGCAACGACAAATATGTCAAGAAAATGTTTTCTTCCATATAATAGAAATTACGTTTTGTTTTTTTGTTATTACGTCACAAAAAAGTTGGTCCAATGAATTCGGGCTCTTGTTTTGCTGCATTGCGAATTATATGAACTGGGCAGCCAATCCTTATCAGATTTTTACCAGATATCTAATTTGCTAAATAAATTTCCATCACTTCCTCGATCTCGATTGATTCCACTGAAATTCGTATTGCAGTTATTGGCTGAGAAGGCGATTCATTTTGATAGAAGATTAAATTTATTTAACGTTTTTTATTATTAAATTTTGAATGGTTTCCGTTGTTTCATTTGACAGTTCATTCAAACATATCAATTTTAAAATTATTGACTATTTTAGATCGAAGTATGGAACCAAAATGAGGGAATTTTGATTGCGCCATGATTGATCGCATCTGTTGAAACAGACCAAAATTCAACACTGGACACTGAATTAGTGCAATGACATTCTTCGTAACTGATCTTGTTTTGGTTTGAGCTGAAGAATTTCGTTGTGCAGTTTCTGAGTCGGTGGACATTTTTTTTTCAGTTTTATTGTTCAATCTGTGGATCAGAAACTAAAATGGTGCGTGACTGTATGGAAAGTCAGTCATGTTCCCTCCACAACTGCATTTTTATTAGCCAATTTCAAAAATTTAACAACTAAAAATTTACTCATATATTTTGAACATTCTCCTGGCCTTATTATTAGCTTATATTTTTTCGATTCTAGGTGTTGTTCTAAATCATACTACTCCTTGTTAGCTAATGAGACCTTATGTACCACCACATGTTATACAGTGAGCTTCATACTTGGAATGAAACACAGATAATTTTTAGCTAAGTTCATCGTTGAATATTCGTTTTAAACTTATTTTAACCGCAAAATATTATTACAAATCATTTTAAATATCTAATTAGTTTATTAAAATCCTAGCCCAGCTCTACAAACTAAAATGGAAAGTTATAGGTTAGGAAACGACTTGGTTTCATTCATTATATCCGAATCTCAAAAGTTCGTCAAATTCAGTATTGTGCACCGGGTTTGACCATTATTTGTTGAGAGATGGCCTAGTTCCATTGAGCATTGTTTTAGAGTGTCAATCCAGTGATTGGTTGAGGAGTGGTAAAGCTCCGTTGAGCATGGCATGGTATGTTCTGTGCAGTGTAATTTACTTGGTAATTAAACGAATATTCGTTAGTGACCAAAATTAATAAATCATTTGAAATGTTTGCGAATTAAGCTAAATTTCCTCGTGGTTGCCAATTCAATCAAGAGTTAAATATTAATGAATTTTAGAGTAATTTGTAATATAATTTAAATAATTATGATTTCAGGAAATCATATTGTAATGTGTGGAATTGCAGGAGGATTAAATTAATAAATGTTTTTATTATTAAGGAAGCCGGAAAATATTAATTTAGATTTAAATTTCAGGAAATTTACAGATGTACGTAAAATAGTAGCTGTGTTGCTTTCGCGAAGCCCGCTTGGCTTTGGTGTTGGAGACCAATTTTGCTTTCAGCAGTATTTGTTTGTTGATTTCCGGTGGTGGAGAGTAGTTGTTCATCATAGTTGGCGTATTTCTCAGTAGTGGTTCAAGGAGAGTTGGCTTTAAATAAAACTAAAAAAAAAGATTTTCATAAAACCGATTCAGATTACAATTACTACTGACGTGAGGGCCAGCTGTGATGAACAGTTGTTCTCCGTTGCTGGAGGTTCGCAGGCGGGTGTTGCTCTGTATCCTTCCTCTAGTAGATTAGAATTGTGTTGTGCCGTACGATCGCTATGTGTCTGAAACCGGGTCGTTCCGTCCCAAATAAAAAAAACCTTTCCTATCCTTCCTATTGTTATGTGTAAACAGGCTGTAGGAATAGGCCCGGCGTTATCCGGGACACTTGTCAAGTACTTGGTCTTACAGTCCAATCAATCAATCAATCAATCAAATCATTTTAAATATCTAATGAAAATTTAGATGAAAGAGAACATTTATAAATAAAGAAAGAGTAAAAAATATCCCAATGAAAAAAGAAAACGGCATGTTTTCTTTAAAAGAGACTGATGGGCATCCTAACATAAACCAATATTTTTGTACTATACATCGGTAAAATGTAATTGTACAGCAGCCATGATGCATTATCACCGATTTTTCTAGAGTACCCATTTCTTGTCCAGGAAAATAGTTTGATACAAAAAGGTCGATTTTTGTGAGTGTAGTCTGTTTGTTGTTACAATTCAGGGGTACCAATTTCCTGTACATGATGCTGTTACATATATAGCAATGTCTATAGCCTATACACAGAAATATGGCTTTTAAAGAGTTACACTCCTTAGGATTAGATTTTGGGGATTATATTTTCCAACTTCCCTTGGAGTAGATTTATTCGGATTATACTATTCCAATATATCCCTTCATCTCTTCATATTGCATATCTGCAATGTATTAAGTTTTCTACTAAATTATATTGAAATAATCGATGTTGTACAATTCTACTTCGTTTTTTGTTTCTGTTTATTATTATTTTGAATTTGTCTATGGGGAATATATTTATTTTATTTTCAATTTTGGCGCCAAAACGTGAGTTACAAATGTCAGTCTAAAGCGTAAACATATACTCAGTACGCATCGTTTAATTTTTTGTGCTCAAGCCTTTAAAACACAACAAAATTTAAACGGTAAGTGTTATTATTATTAAAAAGTATTTGCTAAAACTATTTCAGTTATTAATAATTTCATTATTTATGACTAAATATAGAAAATACATGGTTAAATATATATATTGCAGATATGCAATACGAAGTGAAATTTCTTACAAGGATCCGTTATGCATATATGCAATACTTTTTGCTATACAATTGATTGACTATTTGATTTTGATATTTTAGAATTACGAATTAGAATGAGCTCTAGAAAACCTCTTACTGAAGCTGAAATTCTTGAGATAGTTGCGGGTTGGTCAAACAGCGAGGAAGAATCTGACGCCGATCAAAATAATAAAGATCTTAATAGCGGTGCTATAAATGACAATGTTGTAGACTTTGAGGTTCAAACGTCTAAGTACGAAGTTCAAAGGATAGACGAAGAAGAGGAATGTGACAATGAGGATGCTGAGCAAGAAGAACTGTTTGATATACAAAATATGCCAATTGATATTATTGATTCTACCGCCCAAATTCAAACAATTAGTCAAACAACAGTAGCTCCTAAGAAAAAAATATTATGGCGATGTCGAGATTTTGTAAGAGATCCAGAAGAAATAGTTTTTCGAGGTGATGAATCTCTACCCGATGAATTCCCCGATCTATCTACACCGTATGCGTGTTTCAAATATTTTTTTGATGACGATTTACTAAGCTTGATAGTCAGAGAATCAAATTCTTACGCTTGCCAGAAGAATGTTAATAATACGAAATGCTTAAACGAAATGGAGCTCCGAAAATTTTTAGGAATTTGTATACTCATGTCTGTGATACAAATTCCTAATTATCGCCGCTACTGGTGTCCAATTGCAGGTAACCAATTAATCCAAGAGACGATGTCGTTACCGAATTTTGAAAAAGTTAAATCAATGTTGCATTTCAATGATAATGATCAAATGCTACCAACCAACAATCCAAATTTTGACCGGCTACATAAAATTCGGCCAGTAATCGAGTCACTCCAGAAAATTTCCGTAAAGTGCAATTAGAATCTGCCCTATCCGTTGATGAACAGATGTGTTCGACGAAATGCAAAAGCGTAATTAAACAGTATTTGCCCAACAAACCTCATAAATGGGGATTTAAACTTTTTGTACTCTCAGGCATATCTGGCTTTTCATATAATTTTGAGGTTTATACAGGGCAAGAAAATGATCCTCGTAAACGATTGCCATCAGAAAAAGATTTGGGAGCCAGTGCTAACGTCGTAATGCGAATGTTAAGATTTGTACCAAGAAATTTAAATTATCGAGTATACTTCGACAATTTGTATTCCTAAGTGCCGTTGTTAGTAGAATTGTCGAAAGAAGGAATATTGTGCTTAGGGACTATTCGTAGAAATCGAATTCCCAACTGCAAGCTGCCCACCGAGAAGGAGTTGAAAAATAATAAAAGAGGAACATCAGTTGAACACACTGCTGAAGTCGATGACGTCGAGTTAACGACAGTCGTTTGGAAAGATAACCATTTGGTAACTCTAATAACAAATTTCGTTGGTCGGAATCCTCTACAGGTTTCCGACAGAATTGATAAAAAAACTAAGGCTCGAATAGAAATAGAATGTCCTAATGTTATAAAGGAATATAATAAATACATGGGCGGCGTGGACATGCTTGATAGTTTTATCGGAAGATATAAAGTGCTACTCAGGTCTAAAAAGTGGCACATGAGAATATTTTTTCATTTATTAGACATGTCTACGGTTAATTCTTGGTTATTGTATAAAAGAATACAAGCAAAACTGAACGCTGACTCAAAACAAATTTTAAATCTAACTGATTTTCGCTTACAACTAGGTGAGGTTTTATGCAAATATCAGCAAAAAAAATAATATGCGGACGGCCATCCGATGTGAGTAAGAGGCTCAAGCAGAAACGAAAAAAGGCAACGAGTTCTCCTATTCTCTACAAGGAAATAAGAACTGACAGTGTCGGTCATTGGCCTGTTTGGCAAGAAAAGCGTCTGAGGTGTAAATTACCCAATTGTAAGGGATACACTTATTTAAGGTGTGAAAAATGTGGTACCACACTTTGCCTTAATAGGGACCGAAACTGTTTTAAACAGTTCCAACAGTTCAGTTTAAATTCATAAATAAAAGTCTGAATTAAATGTGATAACAAGTATCTGAGTTAAACCTTACTGTATCTGAGATGAATTTTATAATTATAGTTTTTACTTATAATTTTAATTTTTTTTTATATTTAAATGTTAATTTAATTTTAAGTATTAAAGGCTGTTTTATTTAAATAAATGAGTTATTTTAATTATATTACTAAGCGTTTTTCTTTTCTCGAAGTAATCAAAAGTGTGAAAAAAATACATTAAGATCTCATATTGCATATCTGCAATATGAGATCTTAATGTATTTTTTTATAGAACCGAAAATGTTGAATTTCCCAGGAAATGACATAATTTAGAGGAAAAACGATGTTATTTTTATCATAAGAAAAACATTGCACAATTGAAAATAATTTTTTAATTAAAAAACAAAAAGTTAAGAAATCAAGGGATATATTGTAATTAATATGTAAAAAAAATTCCTGTACCAAAACCAAGGACCAAAGAATAAATATTAGTAGCGATCTAAGAAACGTGGTCCTACGAAAAATATGGTTTTATAGAATTTGTAGCAGTTAGAATATTGCAAACCGATATTCTAATCGTACTAAGTTTGTAATATCTTAACATCTCGCAAACTCATCGCTAACTCATTATCACTCTGTACGCCTAAACAGAGTAAACGCATTCCAAACGAAAGCAAAACCAACACGACGAATATGAAACCAAAGCAAAACGAAGAAATTTATTTAATTGAAATAAATTTAATTTCTTCTTCAATCAGTTCGTCTCCAACCACACCCGCACTAGCAACACGCTGCACAAGCAGCACAACAATCGATCGCCGCACATCACGATGTCCACAGCCTACCGCCATTGCATATGGTGGACAATTAATAATAAAAATTACAACTAAATTTAATATAATATAATAAAATTAATATAATAAAATTAAATAAACAAATAAACAATTTATTTTTTTAAAATATTAAATTTAAGAAATAATAAAATTAAATTAAATATAAATATATAAAAAAGTGATAAATTTTTTTGTTTTTAAAGTTTTTTTGGAGAGTTGAACCATGCCAATTTGTTGTAACTAATTTGTAAACAATTCCAGTACCACCCCCACAAAACGATACAATAGATATTAACAGAAATACAAAAAGTGTGGTGTAGGGTGTAGCTTTGTATAATGCCCACTCAAATTTGTAATTAATTTGTAAAAAATATCTAGGGTCACCTCTTTCCATCACAAATATGTAAAGCTGTTTAAAAAACATTAGCTGAAATATGATCTCATATACGTTTTGAATACCCGGCGGTCTATATTACCCGGCGGTCTATATTTTACGATCTAAATTTTAGCATAAAACTATTTAAACTAAGTAACTTAAATCCGAATTTTCGTTTAATACTCCCAGAGAGCCAATACATCCATTTTCTTAATTACGCCTAAAAGCCCACAAAAAATTTTCTCAAATACAAGCGTACATACTATGTAGCTCATAAAAAGGCAATATTTAATTTGCACATAAAATGAAAATTAAAACCACACAAACCCAATCTAGTATAACAATGGGAAACCATTTCCATCTTCATTTTTATTACATTCGAGTATACTACGTACGTATACATTTTCCAAATACAGAATATACATACTTATTGTGAAATAAAAGCTCATACACAGACAAAACAACAGATCTTAATGATTAACATCTTCAATTCTAATTTATATTTATTTTTCTTTTGCTAAACTTGTCTATTTCGTTTTTATCGTGTAATCATTTTGCTCCCCGTTTTAAGTGAAAATTCATTATATTCCTGTGTGTTTGTTTGCGGTTGTGTGTGTGTTTGAGTGGATTGATGCTTTCACAGTGTTTTGTGAACGATATTATTTGCTTTGGTTTAGATTTTTTTAACAAAAAGGATTTTTTTGCTGCATAATATACACGACTACGATCTGAAAATAAATGCTGTATGTACACAGAAAATTATTAAGAAAAGATTTTTTTTCTTTGTGTGTATGTTATTTTGTGGCTATCACATAAAAATAATCATCTCTCTCGAAACCTGAAACGAAAAGACATAAACAACAACAGAAATATTTATCATTTTTATGTCAAATAAAGATTTTTTTTTTGTACGAGTACAATTTTGCTTATCTAAACGTTTTGTCTTTAAAATACGAAATTATGACAAAATATAAAAAGATATCCTCCACCATAAAAAAAGGAATCTAAAAATATAAATACGAGTATATAACAACAATAGACAAAAATTATCTAAGGATATTAAAACAATAAACGATTTACTAAACTTTTTTTTCAAGTCGTGAGCTTAAGCGTCGCTTTATATTACAAACAAGTGCTTCACCAGCACTATACAATCCATGCTCATTTATCCACTAAACCATATACAAGACATGATAAAATGGGTAAAAACATTTGAAAAATAAACGGAAATGCCACAAAAAATTCTAAATGGAAACTTAAAATATTTTTTAGAAAAAAGCACAAAATAAATTGATGAGACCATTTATGCTTTTAATTTCCTTTAAAAGCTTTTTACTATAAATTAATCCATATTTTATTTTTACTAAAATTGTTTTTGTTATAATCATTCAAACTTTGTAATGTACAACTTTTTTTACTATGTATAAACTTTTCTATTTGTGCAGTTTTTATTTTTCGTATTTAAAAAATACCCAGATTTGAACGCTTGTATCTTGGTGAAATAACACCTTTCAAAAAAACCATTTTGCTTCTAATTGAAAGAAATTTTCTCTTCTTTTCGATAGTGGAACCCCTTTTATTTTACTTTGTTTTTTATGACGTTTTTGAGTAAAATAAAAATTGTACTGTATTGTACTGTAAACGAACTTGCTCGTTCATACCCAAATCCAAATTTTATAGAGAATTTAGAAACTTTGAAAATGATGCTGTGGAAATTTCTGTACGACGACTCGTTTTATTGAAGCATTACTTTATAAATACGCCGTGGAATATTTAATACATCATGTATTTGTTGCATGGTGATTTCTTGTCATTCTTCTTGTAAAGCATTTCGGAGTTCCTGCAAATTTGTTGGTTGCCTTGTCGTCCGTTTTCTTATTGCACGCGGTTGTTACATATCCCAGACGTGTTCTATAGAGTTTAAATCTGGACTTCGTAGATGATTAAATTAATGCGGTGCTCTTGCAGAAATTGCATAAAAAAAAATCCTCGCCCAATTTGCCTTTTCATGGAAAACATATGAAGCCTTAAAATTTTTTCCATATATCGTGTTGATGTTAAAGCTGGATGTGATTTAATACGAAATTTGCCTTGTAATTTCACGAAATACCTAACCAAATCATAACCAAATCTCCTTGAAATGCTACTACTGGCATCACACAATTAGGGTTTAATCTTTATCAGATGCATACAAAAACTGTGATTCACTTGAAAAAAGTTGTTAACGTTCATACAAGTTTTGATACGTTTCTCGCATAAACTTCAATAAATCGACAAGGATTATCACTACCTACACTATCTATAAACCTTAGGAGAGGTAGTCCGTTGTATCTTAATCCAATTTCGATGAGCTGTGCTATGCCTGCAATAATTTTTCTAGCTTTTAGTTGTACGGTCAATACCAAAGATGCCCACTCGTCTACAAATTTTTTTACCTTTACAATACTTTCCGATAATGTCTCGTGTCAGGTGTCAACCACAGTCTTATGTTTTGAGCACTTCTTCGTGTCCCATTTTGACTGCCTATTTTGAAATTTTATGTTTTTGTAGTAATAAAGAGTGTGGACATGAATGCTACGGATAGAACACAATATACGATAAACGACCGCCTCGTGATTAATGACAATCGTTGGTCGTTTTTACAATATTTTTGATGGCATGTTGACATAGTGCGGGTCCAAATTCATCAACGGCGGGTCGAATTTCATATTGCAATTCAGGTATTGTTTCTGGATTATTAACCTTTTGTTTCAAAACACCGTTAACTTTAACTCTCTCTCCAAATTTCGTTTTCGACAATTCCATTGTTTCGTTCACAGTGAGGCAGGTTGCACCGCCCTGTTGAAACGATATGTCTTCAGTAGTTTGAAGCCAGTTGAAGTTGTTTTTCATCTCACGGTAACGGACGCTTTTGACGGTGGCCGCATTGCCAGCCGCATTTCGATGAAGAACGGTGTAATCACCCTGCCAGATTAACATGCGCACCAAACAGTGGCTCGTGATGGATACATGGTACGCTGAAAGATTATTATCGGATCCTCAACTCCCCAAATGCAACAATTCTGGTTGTTGACATAGTCACTAAGTTCGAAATGCGCCTCATAGCTTAAAATTTGTTAAAACTGCTACGTGAAAGTAACTAACTGTTGCAATATTTTCATTAGACCGACTGCTGCAATGTTTTCATTAGTAAACACGGATAGGTCTCTTCAAGGTTTGGACAGACCCAAATTTCTCGATTAATCGGAGGATTATACGGTGAGAAATTGCGTTTTAGTGATCAAATGCATGACGCTTTCAAACCGTCTCCGCCAAAGTCTAACCACTTCATTAGTAGATTTTCACAATTTTTATGCGTTGTGCGTCCGTGAAATTCTCCAATAACTAAAGCTCAACGTTTACAAATGACAGTTATTTTGTCAGTGAGATTTTGCTCACAAAATTGTTTGTTTCAATATACAATCAGGAAATCTATCAATAAATTTTATATTTTTTCTAGCTTTGATTTTTAGAAGCCCGAATGACTCGGACATTTAACATGTTTTTTCGTAATCCCGTCCTCCTAACGGTTATTTGTTTTCGGTAATAAAGTTCAAAAAACTAAGACAGAGAATGAATAACAAACAAAACCGGAACAGTGCGCTACAACTACGTAAAATATCGTAATTTATGTGTCGCACAATCAAAGTTAGTTTCCAATATTATATTAAAACCGCCAATCGAAAATGGATATGCCACACTAAAGGACATCCTCATAAAACGATCGGAACAATACGAAATCAGGGAGATCCACAGTATTGTTCACTATTGACCACAGTATTGTTCACTATTGAAATAAGGAATCAATCAACGTAAAGCTTCTACAGACATTCAATCAGAATAGGTGTGATTTTATTGAGTACATATATGAAAGACGAAGATATAAATAAATTAAACGAGACGGCTGACAGGATTTGGAGAATGAATAATCCATTCAATAACCCATTCTACAGTCATGAAACACAAATTTTAACAGTAACATCCATGCAGCTATTCATGAGTTCAGTGAATTGCACACACAAAGGTAGCCACTTGGACGTACTGGAACTATACAAATCCATAAACGAATGTAAGACTCGTTTCGACCAGACATGCAACAACAACCGACAAAAATTTTCGAAGATCTAGATCTCACTAGATCAGTCCCTGTTTTTGGTACCATTATTATTCGGAGGGTGGATCTCACATCCATGATTATTCAAGACATCTTAATGGACACTCCAGTTCACGGAAGAAAGTAGCATCCAAATATTTTTGACTATCGATGAATAAAGACTGCACCGATTTTCGCAAGATCTTTCATCGATTGTCAAAAATGGTTGAAAATCGAGCTATGTCATCATAACTTAAAAGAACAAGCGAAGAACTACCGTTCGTATTATTAGGAGTTCGTACTGCATTCAAGGATGACTTAAAATGTTCCGCGGCTGAGTTAGTCTATACTCAGGGTAACACGTCGTACGTCTCGCAACTCAAAAATTACTTCAAAATGTAATCCCACAAGATACACGTAGGTCCCACAGACATGAGATCGTGTGTTCGTACGTATTGATAAGGTAAGGCCAGGTGTAACACCGGTTTATAGCGGTCCCTGTAAAGTGATAAACTATTTCAAAAGAATTTCATAGTGGATATAAAAGGAAAGATTATTTCTTAATCAATAGACGGTTTAAAGTCGACTTACGGCATTAAAAACATCGAAATTATCCTTGCAAAAAATGAACAACATATCGATTTCAAAATGTAACACAAACAAGGAACCAAAAGAATTCAGTTCAAATAAAATCATCCAATAGCATTACACCAACAAAACAATATTAGTTCAACAAACGCAGCAAATAAAAACACAATATAAACCAAAAAATAATATTCAGAAATCAATCCGTAAGTAACAGTATTAAAAGATTAATCTTCAACAAATAATTTAGTGAGTCGAAAAAAATATAACCCAACTGGTTCGCATCAAAGAAGGAGGACACATTAATCGAGGCCGAAGAACCCGTGACAGTAGCATAACAAAAGATGACGCGTGGTGGTCAGGCAGGCTTTTTTTAGGCATAGAAAGAAAAACAGAAATCGGAAGGGAACACGGAAACATATAAAGGAAAAGTTTGACAAGCACGTAGCCGGAACAACCAGCAACTGGACGAAGTATAAACACTATTCTTCAATATTTGATAAATAAAACCCATTTTTTGTTTGAAAACAAAAATCAAAGGTAAAGACATTTTCAATTCTGTATACACCATTTGAATTTTTACGACATATCATCACCATATATTTTTTGTTTAAAAATAACCCGCAATCACATTTCATTTAAATAACTAAATACGTGTGGGAGTATCCAAAAAAAATTCCCTCGGAGGGGGAGTGATGTAGAAGTCCGAATGCCTCGCGATATCTAACATATTTCTATTCATTTTATTAACCCCTTCCTCATAAACGTTATTCGTTCTCGGTAATTAAGTTCAAAAAACTAGGATAGAGAATGAATAACAAACAAAACCGAAATAGTACTCACGTGCTGAAACTGCGTAAAATATTTTGGAAGTGTGTCGAAATCGCTTAACAATATATTGCAAAAAATATACGATATTGCAACTTTGAATAAAAAAATACTTTGAATGAAAAGTATGACATTTCAACAATTTTCATTCAAAGTGAATGTTTTCAGTTATTTAGTAATCGAGATTTTCTCACCTTAGGTAAAACTTCGAAGACAATATAATGGATGCCAAAAAGGACCATTTGAGAAAGAGTACCCATATCGGCGTAACGTTGTTTAGTGTTTTTGGGGAGTTTCTTTCATTAGCAACCTAACGAAAATGCAGCTAACCTTCAGTTCTTCTTCCATTGTAGTTAAATTCTTATTATATTGATGAGATGTTGCAATCCCAACATTTTAATATTTGAACAAGAAAGATAATATTTGCATAAACTTGGCAACTGTGCTGTTTGCAACATATAACTGTAATATTTAGTGTTTGGTGAGCAATTTAACCACTTACAATTCAATTTTCTGTTTAAAATTTGCCAGTTTCTGCGAACTACTAAGCACAGTATCGTCTTCACAAACTCCAGTTATCTTAACGCTTAAAAAATGTTACAAAAACTATATATTCTTTAAGAATTATACATTTCAACTAATTCCGATTAAGCTATAAATTTCAACCGAATAAAATATCCTACGAGGTCAACTAACATCTATATATATATAACTACCAATGGCTACCGGTTATGCCGTAGAACTGAGCTACGAAATGGAGTTCGGGTGCGAAGTGGACCTCTTGTGAAATTATAAATGACTTTTCGTAAAAATATGAAAAACACCAAAATTTGTAAATTTATAATTTACCAATGTGGTTGTGGTAGCCCACCACTAGCAAATGTCGGTTTAGGAAATGATTGCTTTCTGACATACACACATAAAAAATTGATTTTCGGGACATATAAAAATTATTTGGCAATTTACTTTTATGACTCCCCGAGCAATCAAGAAACATGAAGAAAATATGCGAATAAATTTCCAGATAGCCTTTTCACCGTAATTGAATTCAATTATGGATAAATCTTACTTTAGTCACTTCTAACTTATTTTAGTTTGCTTCTTTTATGGTCGTTTTTTGTTATTTTTCTAGAATTATGACATTATCATAAAAATAAAAAAACTTTCTTGATTCTTTTTTTATTTTTTATATTCTTCAGATATATACATACATACAATATATGATGTGCGTCTATATAAAAGAAGATTTTCTTTCTCTTCATCTTTACGTATTTAAGATGAGAAAATCCTTTTTTCTTCATATAAATTTTCTTCCTTGCACACTAACTAAAGTGAAATACAAAAGATAAACTTTTTTAAACGTCTTTTGGTCTCATCTTAAATTCATAAATATAATATTTTACTTTACAATATTATCATCATATACTTGATGCTGATGATGATGATGATGACGATCATATCCAAAAGGTATAAAACTTAAAAAAATTCATTTAAATTTTTTTTTTTTTTGCTTTCTGTTTAATCTCATTATCATATATATTAGATCTTATTTCACATATAAGTTTTACGTTTTTTTAGAACACTGAACCTAGAACAATTTTTTTTATGCATTAAACCACGGAAACATATAACGATGTTCGAGGCAAAATGAATATGCACATATAAAATAGGAAACATTTTTTTTATCTTGGTGTTGCGGTAACTAATATGAAAATATTGTGATTTGAAGGAGAGATTGGCGCAATATCGTCTTAGAGTGTGGTGGCGCGAATAACATTACTAAATTGGAATAACAAACTGTGTTGTAAAACTGATACTCTATGTTATTTTCGTTTGGTTTTGTAAAATAAAATGAAATGTTTCTATAAGATGAGTACGTCCAATACCTCAAAAATTAAAACGTGGAAAACCTTTAAGTTCTTTTTTAACACTTCTCCCGTTTGCCGAAAGGAAAACGTCGTGCCGCACCATATTTCGTAATGTTGCACAATGTTGCTTGGTGTTGCATTTTTATGCGTCGTGTTGCACAATGCTGCATTATATTACACCATGTTGTGGGGGTGTTGGTTGTGATGTGGTGCAATGTTGCATAATGTTGCGTGATGTGGTGCCATGTTGCATAATATTGCTGGATGTTGCTAGATATTGCACCTTGTTGCGTTAGATATTGCACCAAGTTATGTTCCTCGATTTTTAACTATGTTGCGTCATGTTGCTTCGTGTTGTGTCTTATGTTATATACCTGTGCCCTAATTCTCTAAACTGTAAGAAAATTTGTAACGATATTCGTATTCTCTAATTGCACTCCAAGATAAAATTTAAAACGGGTATTTATAAAATGAATATCAAAACTTAACACTCTTATGATTTATGTAGATTCTTGTTAAGACTTTGATGTCCGATAAATACCGTTCCCATTTAAATATCAACATTAATTTCTTTCCAATCGATTTTTAAGCATTTTTGTTAAAAAAATGCTATATGGTTTCGGTTTGCCGTCTGTCCGTCTGTCCGTCTGTCCGTCTGTGTGCACGATAACTTGAGAACGGATGGAGATATCAACTTAATTTTTTCACTAAAAGTTCAAGCAATTCATGGGAATGATCCCTATTGATTTGGACATTTCTGTGTTTAGGGTGTTTGGAGATAGGTGGGGTTTTGTCAACTCCCCTCCTTAAAATTGATAGATTTTTATTTTTATTTTCTATTCTATTTTGGTTTCTGCGAGCATGTGAATCTGGAATAATAATATATCTCGTCTGGATGTGGGTTTGTGTGGGTGGTGTGGTTATGGGGGTGGTAGGAGTGGTGGTATGGGGGGTAGAGGGGGTGGGATGAGGCGTTTTGGGTTTGGTGTCGGAATTTTGATTTGGTGGATGAGGGTTTGTGTGGGTGGTGTGTGTGTGTGTGTGTGTGTGTGTGTGTGTGTGTGTGTGTGTGTGTGTGTGTGTATGTGTGTGTGTGTGTGTGTGTGTGTGTGTGTGTGTGTGTGTGTGTGTGTGTGTGTGTGTGTGTGTGTGTGTGTGTGTGTGTGTGTGTGTGTGTGTGTGTGTGTGTGTGTGTGTGTGTGTGTGTGGGTGTGTGTGTGTGTGTGTGTGTGTGTGTGTGTGTGTGTGTGTGTGTGTGTGTGTGTGTGTGTGTGTGTGTGTGTGTGTGTGTGTGTGTGTGTGTGTGTGTGTGTGTGTGTGTGTGTGTGTGTGTGTGTGTGTGTGTGTGTGTGTGTGTGTGTGTGTGTGTGTGTGTGTGTGTGTGTGTGTGTGTGTGTGTGTGTGTGTGTGTGTGTGTGTGTGTGTGTGTGTGTGTGTGTGTGTGTGTGTGGAAGTGGGTATGTAGGTTTTAAAGGGTGATAATATGGGTGGTGAAGTATAGGGTGGTGCGGGTGAGATGGATTTTTGGGTTTGAATTGGATAGTTTGGTAATAATGTTTAGATGTGGTGGTTTGTGGTTGATTGAGGTAGTTGAGATATGGTGGATTGGGATGGGGTGGGGTGGGTGTAGATGGGGTTAGGTGGGTGTGGAAGTGGGTAGTCGTAGTATTTGAAATACGCAAATCACACTGCATAGAAGTACTTTATAGTCAACAAAAATGACTATAGAGTTCGGCTCCGAACCTTTCCCGTCTTTTTTAACATCGATTCATAAACAATAGTTCAAGTTGTTATGAGTTGCGGTATGGGTAATGTTACAGGTGAAAATTTTATTCAAAAAGTTATCTTAGCATTTTTAAATCATATTCTCTAAACATTTTGTTTTACCCGCGATAAAAATATTGGCATCAAGCGAAAAAGATAACATTAAACGTCAAAACGAAAGAAATAGCTTTTATGGTTGCCCGATTTAGGTTAAAAATCACTAGTGTCTCCTAATTTATGGAAAATGTGTATAAGTACTTTTTTTTGTTAAAGTAAAGTAAAAACAGTTTTTTTCGTCAAAAGTCGTAATTTCCACTTAAATTTTGGGGGAAATTGATGTAGTCTGATATTGCTGCAAATTTATTTAGAAATTTTAGTTTTTAGCCGTTTTTCTCGGGCTTTTGTGGAAGCAGTCACTTCTAGAGAACCGATTTTTGCTGAAAATCACTGAAATCTTCACTGGCACCTCACCTTCTTGTAGATCGCGACTATTATCACCAACGCCAGGTTTTTCAAGAATGATTCCAGTTACCCCAAACGATGAGCAGAAAGATGAGAGAACTAAAGCGATGGATCAAATCAAACAGATACAACCATATCAGTACAAGTCGCTCAGACCTGAACAACAGAAATCATCCTTCCGATTAGCAAAGTGCACAATTGGTAGAACTACGAGAAACACAAGGTGGTCAATGTGCCCAGCTACGTAAAGAACAAGGCCCCCAGTTAAAACCAGAAATTCAACCAAACTCAATACGCCTAAGATCTGCAAGTTAAAGAACTAAGGGCAGAAATAAAGAAAAAGGAAAAAATCGACGGCCAGCTCAAAGAATTTGAATGACAAATAAGGCAATAAAAATAAAACTAAGCAAAGTGACGTCCGTTTTGAAACTGTCACCTCGTAAACTGTTGGAGATAGCGAGCTAACCAAACGTTTTTAACGGAATCAGTTGCCGGAAGTTCAAAAGAAATGTTAAAGCCTCTAATATTCGATAGCAGAAAGGCTGCTATGAGCGGGTCATGAATGAGCTGGAACTAAGATATGGGTAGCCATACGTAAGGGAATTACACAAGATTCAATGTGGGGACAGTCTATAAGACCTAAACAGAGCGGTAACGAAATTGGCGCGTCGAGCATACGGTAATGTACCTCCTCCAGCAGTGGGATTTTGTACGCGTTTCTCATGAGAATTTGTACGGTAAACGTATACAAATTTTCATGAGAATTTCGTGAGAATAGCGTACAGAATCCCACTGCAGGTGTATTATATGGACTAACAGTTTACGCGTGTATCAGTGTTGTCGAGGACGACCATCTGAAATTTCCTTTAATAACTAATACAAGTGGCAAAACCATGAATGAACTATTTTCGTTGGCTGTAATCTGAGGAAGCTAGAGCAAGTTAGAGGAGAATATTATCATATTCATGATTCACCCATTATAAGGAGAAACATCAGTTTAGGTAAGTTAGATCACTACATCGGAAATAAGTAACATGAAAACTGGCAAGTGAAACAGAAACCGGGAATAAAGAAAACCACAGAGAGTTCAAGAAACAACCAACACTAGAGGAAAATTCTCTGCGAGAAGAAAATGCACGGTATGAAGAATATCCTTGGAAGTTGCCCAGTCCAAAATTTCAGTACTTTTGATGAGGGTTAGCTCGGAGGTGGATTCGATTGCTAAAGACAGAGCAATCCAGAAGGCTGCAACTGAGGGATGTTCTAAGGAGGCACGCATTGGGGTTGAGATGGAGATGTGCTGGAATTTGACGAGGCAGAAAAAGCATCAGAAACAGGATGAGCCAAAGTGGGGAGCTTCCAGAAAGATGTGTTAACACGATATAATACTCAAATAGTACGTGACCGTAAATACAACTTAGCCAACCTAAGACGGATCATGCACAAAGATCGAACCGTAGAAGAAAGCAACATCACCAGCGCCAGAGATAAATTAGAGACCCAACGAGCCTAACGTGGGTGATATAGTAATGTTCGATAGCATGATTTAGTGTATGGGTGTACAATTTTAGGAACCGGAAAAGCGGAACTCATGATGCACGAAAAAATTAAGGAGGTGGACGAAAAGTTGTGCAGGACGACAGACTGAAGCGATATAACATAGGTTTCTGTTCCGTGTAAACAGATTTAAGGTGGGGGTAGTGTTATGAATTCTACTCTACAAAGATGGTGGGGTGGTTAAGTTATACTCCACTAAGTGATATCATCCCAATAGTTGCGGGTTCGAACCTAGCTAGAGTTAATAGTTTTATTGATGCGTTTATTATTCTTGACATGCATCGATGTTGCCGTATCAAGTATTCCTGCAATCTTAATGTCGAATTGGATTGTAGAATGAGATTCCATGTGGAGGGAAATATATAAATAACGAATATAAACGGCGGCGGTAGTTATAAAAAAAATACTGGAAGTAACAACAGCATTAATCATAATCAAGACAAGAGAACAGATGAGGTGGCATGTTCGCGAACACAGATACATGCAAGTAATTTAAAATTGCAATATTTACACATCACCATATCCAATAAACGGAAAATCTCAAACAACGATTTACACATCACCATATCCAATAAACGGAAAATCTCAAACAGAGAAGTAAACAAGCGCGAGCAACGTGCCATGCTGAGACAGGTGTAATTTAAACAGTGAACAGTCCAAGTTAAGAAGTAAAAAAATAATAACTATTCATCTTCAGATTACGATCTACTATGAAAATGAACACAACTATGACCACTTGTCGGAGTGCAGAACTAGTGAGCCGGCCCATCTTCCATGTCAGTACTATAGGCTAGCCTGAAGCGATGCAATGTGCAGAGGTTCTATGAAAATTGGACCTATAGCCGTATGTCCTCGATGCTGCAGGCCAACTGCGTAAAGTAAGGACGTGAAAACCGAACTGCGAAAGAGTTGGAAGTGCTTTAGCCCCAGAACAGATAGCAAAGATTAAATACTAAAAAAATTACAAAATAGTGAAATATTGAATTGTTGAAGTAGAGTTATAGAGGTGTAGGTGTTGTAAATAAAATTTATTTTAAACTTAAACCGCCGAGTGTTTTATTTGCAAAATCCATTACGAATCCGTATTGCACGCCCGAAATTTGGTTCTCGTGCGTACCAACAGTTTTTCGAGGATAGCAAATCCTAGAAAATTACAGTTTTATTGCGATAATTATGAGCCGCATGATAGGATGATACATTGGTGGTTGTGAAAAAAACTGCACCGATGATTGCAAATAAGGCTTCGATGGTGCCACACCCTTATGAAAAAATTGTTTTACATTGTATCATGCTCACAAAAATAAATATACTAAAAATTTTAAAATTCATGTTTCCATATAGTTACAACACCGCTGGTGCAATAGTGCACCACAGTAAAATACGGTTGATGCATATGTGTACAATGTCCTCCCACCTTGGAACGTGCAGATCTTCTCAGGTCGACAAAACCGGTAGCTTGGGTAGAAAAACATGTTCTAGAACCTTTTAGGCGCCAGTCTACCTGCACGTATCGTTTGGGACAAACTTTACGATGTCCTGTTATTGGTCATTCAACGTGCGCCACTCAACGAATTCAATGAACGAGTTTTAATTAAAAAAATCTATCGCGACCAATCCGCTTGGAAACCAAATCTATTTTATTTGGAAGGTTAAGTCTATAGCAAACATCCGATAATAGTGGCACTTTGGTACAAACTGTGCGATGGGACAAACTCTTCGAATATGCGCTACTCAAAAATCTTTTGGTACCAATCCGTTTGGTATAAATTTTACGGTATTGAACTCCTGTTTCAATTGATTTTCTAATTTAAAAGGAAATTTTCGTGATGGTTCAATTAATGGACAAATATCAACAGTCAAATGAATTTTATTGAGTAAGGAGCCTATGCCTTCAAAAATTTCTGACTCAACAATTTTTTTTATATTTTTTTAAACGTCTAGAAAATGTTGCTGGACAATTAGTTGTATGTACTTGATAACACTTTGAACAAGTTTGCCTATTATTATAATTATTACTATTTGGTTTATTATATTTAGTACTACTGCTAAAATTATAATAATTGTTATTTTTTGTATTGATTAAACCACGTGTTATTTTATTTATATTTAACTCAGTTTCTTTTACCTGATTTTACGCCATTACACAAGTTCTTGCTATGTCTAATACTTTACTGCAATTTAAATCTTTCTCCGTTAGTAATTTTTTCTTTACTGCTTGGTATTCTGGTCGTAATCCCTAAATAAATATGTCCTTTTAATCATCCGATAAATCCCCAAATTCACACGATTTCGTTTTTAATTTTAGATCGGCCATATAATCTTTATAAGACTGCTAATTTTTGTTTACCCGTAAAAAATATATGCCGTGCATGAGTTTTGTTGAACTTCGGTGTGAAATGATTTTCAAATGTTTTATATAATTCATCAAATTATTCCATTTCATCCGATACACCTAACGAATTAAATGTTGCAAGATATCTGCTATCATCTGAAACAACATCGCATTTTTTCTTGCGTCCGTTACGCCATGTAAGCTACATATTTGCTTTCAAATAAATGCAGCCACAAATTAAAGTCATTTCCCTTTATATAAGGGACCAAAGTTGTGTGTGACTGTGCCATTTTTATTCGTTAAAAAAAAAATTTTCAATGTATTTATATTTGCCTTTTTTTATTATTTTAATTTTGCCACTAATATATATTTGATTTATAATATTATATTATATTACTCCGTTACTGACGCCATTGAACTAAATCTAACATAACTTAACAATAATTCGTAACATAACATAATACATTACATACAGTAGAGCATGAGTTCAGCAATTATTTCGGAAGTATTGCTTCAATTCTGAAGTCTTGTCTTCCTTTTATTTATAGGAGTTGTATGGAGCGTGACGGCGATTACGTTGAGCAATCATTTTTTTTCCACCCTATTGACGATCTTGAAGTTTCTAAAGCAATTACTTCTTTAAAATCAAGCAACTCTTACGATATGTTCGGTTTTAGCAATACCTTAATTAAAAATTCCATTAGTCTTATATGTCCGCCTTTATGCCATATTTTTAATTGTTGTTTTGAAACCGGTATTGTTCCTGAAATTTTGAAGTCAGCAATTATACTACCTCTTCATAAAAATGGTTCCAGATGCGATTTAAATAATTACCGGCCGATCGCACTACAACCAGTTTTGTTAAAAATAATGGAGAAAATTATTAAGGCACGGTTTTCGCAATGGGTTTTCCACTTAGTCTGCTTTAATTGAATTTTTAAATGGCGTGCATGCATCGCCAAATAATTACGACTCTTGCGCTGGGCTTTTTGTAGACATAAAAAAAGCCTTTGGCATGGTTGATCATAATCTTCTATTGCATAAGCTTTCTAAAATCGGTTTCAGAGAAAACATTAATAATTGGTTTAAATCATATCTTGCAAATCGTAATCATGTTGTTAAGGTGAATGGAACTTTGAGCTGTCCTTATGTTTTAAACATTGGTGTTCCTCAAGGTTCCGTCTTGGGACCCCTTTTATTTTTGATTTACATAAACTCAATTTTTAGTACAAATTTGGCAGGCACGATTGTTGCCTTTGCAGACGATATGAGCTTATTTTATCGTGGGTACTCACAAACTGATGTTTGCCGTAAAATTGCAGCGGACCTTTTAGTTTTAAGGGAATGGTTTGACCAGCATTTCTTAATTTTAAGTGACAAAACTAAGATTATGCATTTTAGTTTGAGTGGCAGTATTTTACATTCACCGTTAACGTATCATTCCAGTTTTTGTAATGCCGTTAATTGTTCCAGCTCGTGCATTTTCATTGAAGCTGTTGAGAGTTTCAAGTATCTTGGAATTATTGTTGATTGTAATCTGAGTTGGAAGCATCATGTCGATAAATTAAAAAAGTCTCTCAGCAATGCATTACGAACCTTATATCTATTAAGACCTGTAGCTCCTAAATCGGTATTGCTAAAATTCTACTATGCCTGCATTAACTCTAGGCTCGAATATGCTTTATCGTGTTGGGGTGGTTGCTATCATTCAACTTTAAAAATTCTCATTATTGTTCAGAAATATGCTATTCGTATCATGTGTTTTAAGTCTTCGAGGGTTTCTGCATGGCCATTATTTTTGAGTTTTAAAGTTTTACCATTACAACATCTATATGTTTATAAGGTTTGACGTTTATTTTATTTGCGAAGTGGGCACCGATTATTGAGATCAAATGTGCGATACAACATTAGGAACAATGATCAGTTCTTATTTGTTGTTCCACATTTTTTTAGTGAACATTTTAGAAAATATTTTTTGGTAACTGCTCCTTCCTTATTTAACCAACTTCCACTTAGCATACGGCAACAAATAAATTCAAAATCATTTCTCAAATTACTTAAAGTTTGGCTTTTTGAGCACCCTAATATCGATTTCTTATTTAGAGTTTTAGTCTGATGCAGTTTAATTTTAATTTTAGTTTCAATTGTTTATATTTTTTATATTTTTTTGTTAAATTTTTATTGTAATATTCATAACTTTTTTTCAAATTTTTCTTGTTAAAGGGTAGATCAATACTGCCGTTAAATCGGTGATGATTACCCTACTCATTTATTTTCATTTTGTATATTATTATTATTATATGTAAAAAATCGTTTTGAAAATAAATGATAAGCCTGCGTGCTTTAATTTGATAAAAAAAAAAAAAAAAAAACATGCCTCAACCAGTCAGACTTAAGAGCTTAAGTTACACGCCGATTGCACCACTTCGGTTAGTGCTACAATCACCAAAATTGTATAGGCTTCTCGTCACAAATAAACAACTGACCTCTAAAATTTTGGTGGTCGTACTGCTCTCCTAAGTGTTCCAAAACGGACCACAACTTAAGCTCTTAAGTCTGACTGGTTGAGGCAATAATTAGTACAGTTGTTTTAATACGATTGACCATTAAAAAAAACGATCAAATTAAAAAATTAAAAAATTTTGTTCAAAAAGTTTAAAACATCACTCGATCGATTTTAACTTGTTAGGTCATCATCAAGAGTATTGCTTTGTGTCATTGTATCACATGACAAGGAAATCAGGAATATTAATCGCCATGTGGAGGTTGCCACCTCAAGCTACCTGGAGAACGTCACAACCTATACTGTAAGGTTCCCTCCCAAATCTATTTAAGTGGATTTCTAACCCCCTTGTCGAAGAAGCAAATAATTTAATTATAAATCACGCTAAATAATGGAACGAGTCTTAAGTTATGCAGGAACGGGGGATACGAGGGAGGGGGGTGCGGGAAGTCATCCGTGTCGTTGATTCTTTAGTTGTAAAATTGATTGGCAAAATTTATACCTGTATATCATGTGTACGGAATCGTGTGTACAATAAACAATAATATAAAGAACATATTGCTAAAGGCATTAAACATAAATTAAAAGTCAAATAAATATAAAATACTCAAACCACTACTCTTTAAATTTTCTTTTGAGAAATACCCCATATCACAAACCCCAAACGAATTGGTTTAAAGAGAACAAAATATTAAATAAAATTTTGTTTAAAATAATATTCCATCTTAAAGTGCACACACCATCTTAAAGATGATGAAATAGAATGTAGTGTTTCACGACGACATATACCGAAAATTTCTGTCACGGAGAACGGGGGATTTGCGAGCATGTTTATTTTATTTTATCAATCGAAATCTACATAAAAAGGTCAAATAGGACAGTTCGTACCCCTCCATTATAATAGGTATGTATGATGACCCGGGAGGATATTTTATGAAATACGATGAATAATTTACAAGGCGCACATTTTTTCACCGAATTGTAAAATGTATGTATAAATAAAAAAGTTTATCAAATACAAAACAATAGGAATTCCTCAGCTGGGAAATTGCATTGTTTTACCACGGCATATTTCATTCCTATACAATCAAACCTTAAAAGTGTGTGTACCTGTAAACAAAATCCTGAATAATGTACAGTTAAATAATTTAATTAGCTGAACAAATTATAAATTTTAATGTGTTTCACCTTTTTTATGTGCACGCGTTGCAACGGAAGTAAAAATATATGAACGGACGTGCAAGAACTTTATTCGCGTAAATTAACTCAAGAAATGTCGCAAACACGTTTCATTATCGCAGTTTTAAAAATTTTTATTCTTTAACTTTTACTTATCTCGTGTAATTAGATATATTTTACTTTTCTTATCTACTAACAACCATAAATAATAATATGTAACAAATGTTTTTCATTTCAGTTTTATGTTTGAGAGACTTAAAAATTGGAGTACCGGAAGCTGTTGCTGTAGGTGATACAGTTACCTTAACGTGTCATTACGATATGGAAAAGGTATGTAAAATATAGAAAAAAAAAACTAATTTTTATCATTTTTAAATTAAACCACAGAAATTTTGTTTAATTAAATTTAATTCTTTATTCTCGGTATCTATTATGTCGTTCCCATAGGCAGCGCTATATTCAGTACGATGGTATTTCGATCTGGATGAATTTTATAGATATGTACCTAAGGAATCACCACCAACACGAACATTTCCAATGCAAGGTGTATCAGTAGATGTAAGTAGAGTATTAAATTTAACTTTTTGCATATTTTACATTTTATAGCAAAAAAAAAAACTGTCTAGCAAAATAAAGTGACAACACTGCACTATACATTAAACATACATATGTATATATTTACATATATACGATATCTATTTAAATAAATTTAATTATGAACAAGTTATACAACATATGCTTCGTAGATATAGACTTCATTTTAATTTTCACCACATGAAGACGACGATGATGATAAAATTGTGGTACTACAGAATACATGTACTCGTAATATACACAGTGGGAATCATTTGACTATAATATTTCTAACATAATTTTACTATGAAACAAAATGAAAATTTTCATTCCTGAATGGCATTAACATTGTTCAAAATCTATACAATTTTCTTTGGTCGGAAAATTATATAACGATGAAAGAAACATGTAGGTAAAAATTGTAAACTGTCATCATGGTAATAGGTATTTATCTTTTAATCGTGGATTAAAAAAGTGTGTTTAGATCATCTGAAATATTTGGTTCACCTATTGTACCTTCGTTGGTAGATTCAGATTCAATTAGCTTGACACAATATGAAGTTTAGCAAACGCGTGTTCGTCATGCACTTGCGCTAAACTGCTGTTTAGCTATTAAACCCAAAATAAAACACCTTCGGCTAATCCTTAATTGATGCATTAAGAAATCAATTCGAAAAAACAGTTAAACTCGTTTAGTTTATCGCTACTATGTCAATGCTACCATTCTCTATTGGTATTCGTCCAATATCAGTTATTAACTGATAATCAAATAAACTAAAATTATTGTGACATTAACACGCAGTGGCATTTAATACTAAATGATAGTCAATCATTTCTTGTAGACCTGTCTGAAATTAAATTTCCAATTCTACCGTTATTGACATACTCGAATCCGAGTGGTGCTCCTTTGGAAAATATTTACCCTTCCTCACCATTCATCCAAGTGGATTCAAATTTTGTATAGAGATTTGATACCTGAATGAGCAGTTTCTCATAAAATTTTTGAAGTGAGTACACAATTTGTTTCCAAAAATGTTTATTTGTTCTGAATAGGCGTTTCAGTCGCTTAACGCCATTACATTTTTAAAATGTGAAACCAACAAATGAGCAGATTTTCGTAATATTTTTGAAGGGATCGGCCCCTGTGTCTATAGGTGATAAGAATACTGTTAACTCTGAAATATTGTACGAAACGAATTTCGATCAGAAGGGGGTTGTTTATTTGTAGTAGGTTGTGTGTGCATGCAAACAAACAACAACGAAAGTTTTAAGTCATAGCTGGTCAATGTGACACATTTTCACAGAAATAATAATTTAGTCTTGGACTGGTGTAATATTTTTCAAATGCCATAGAGAAGGATTCTAGCAAAATGGAAATTCATAACGGCATTTTTTGCAAGGATATTTGGTTTTCCTTATCGGTAACAATGACATCTTCACATTTTCGGTTTTTACCTGGTAAAGGATCTAGTTTCTGAGTATTTTTGTAAAATTCACAATTTACTTAACTTACATTTTCGGGAAGATTTAAGCTCTTCGGTCACCTGTATTTGACGCGGTAAAAATATTAATTTGCATAGTTTTACTTTGAAAATAATTAAAATTTTCCTCATGTGCCTAATTTCAGTTTTTCCAATATCTAAAGTTTAGAATTCAGCCTAATAATATAAGTACAAACATTTTAGGTGCGTTTTTGTAAATAGTTGAGTGCAGTATTTTTGATGGAACTAATGGTGTATAAAGCATTGCATCAACACCATTCCAATCCGATTTTTTGCTTCACCATGAATATTTTATAATCATGGATTTTAACTTCATCTGCGGCGCATCTGGAAACTTATAATTAAGGTTTAACGTGTGAAAGCTACAACAATTTTACAGTCAATAGTATTCTATTACTGTCTGCTATGACTGACCAAGAACTTTTGATTGCTTTTCAATATACAATTTGTGTGACTGGGGGGGGGGGGGTTGGGTTTGAAATTATTTGTATTTGATTAAAATATGCTAGCTTTGGATTTTATTGCGCTTGAGGCAGCCTAATTTTTAGAGCAGTACAAATTTTTGCCTTAATGTTTTATGTGAATTTTAAACCTTTGTCTATCAACCTTGGTAGTGACGTCCCGTGTAAAGAAGGCTCGGCGGTTTTGTTTGAGAACCATGTTTTATAAAATAGATATTCTTCGTGTTCCTGTTTAGTGTTATGACATTACAAACACTGGATACAGGATTGGGTAGGTAATTTTTGGATTCAAGGCCAAATCGATCGTTTTGTTGTTCTTGATTTGCCATTTTGATATTAAGATGCTTACAATTTGATAATTAGTTAAATTTTATTGGAATCGGTTTGGTATCGATTGCAAAGTGCTACCTTTAAGTCTAGATGTGTGGATTTTGTATTTAAAAAATATAAAATATTTCTTAAAAATAAAAATTTATTGAGGGGACAATTGAAATGAGGACAATTTAAAGCACAAAACAAAGCGAACGAATTTCATTAAAAATATTGGAATATCTACAAATGGACTTTGGAATGTTTGTGGCGAATGAAAGTTATGTGAAATCACAATTTCGGATTATGGAGCGGAAATGGTTATAAAAATGGTGAGGCAAGAGGTCCAAACTGCCAGGTTTTGTACTAATTAGAATTTGAACATTTAGAATATAAAAGGTTCGGTCGTTTCATCTCATCAGAGTGTAACAAAACATTTAAATACTTTAACTGTATATTATAACTGTAAATCATAGGCATTTGATTAAATTATTATAATTCGCCATTTATAATTTTAAAAATATTCATATTAGTTTGAAACTAAACTGTCAGACCTGTTGACGGCCCATTATTTCACTTCTATTTACTTTACTCGAAGTTCTAGCCAGGGACATAAAACCTAGTCTGAACGGAATACCCCTTGTAACCATAATATAAATTTGAACCCGAAACCCAAAAAAGTACATTTAATCATCTTTCGCCCAGAATCTCAAAAGGGGTTAAGACTTTTTCGTTCTGGTTATGGTTTTATCACAGACAATTATAGGAGATTTTTCATTTTAACTAAAAAAGTAAAACAATCTAACAAACAAACCAATTAAAATGACCCATCGATTATACAATCAGCTCTCTTTGTTCTTATTTTGAATGAATTTACATCTTTCACAACAATCAGAGTCAACAGATTCAATATTCGGAGATAATAAAGAAGGAAGCTGAAAATTCCTGAAAAGAAATTTTATCCAAACTCACACAAGAATTTATTTCAATTAATGTTGGCTGTGCCTCCAAACTTTATCGATCTTTGCAGTGCCGGTAAATCTTGGATTAGTTTAACATAAAAATTATTACATTAGATATTAGATAAAGTAAAAAAAGTTATTAATCGGTGTACGGCACTAATTCACAACAAATATACTCGAGGACTACAGATAAAAAGTGTAAATTTCACAAAACTAATTGCAAATGAAAAACGTTACAGTGGACCTGATGAGACATTTATATGATGTTCTCTACCTCTCCGACCCTACGGTAACGATAAAGTGAATTTTAAAGCAATACATTTTTTAAAAAAGCAATAAACGCCAATACATTAACGTTGATCAATTGTCAAAAATCAAACAAACCATTACTACTCGTACAATACCCATGATGATGAAGTATCACATATTTGATGATTGAAAAGATTCTGATACCTATTGGAGGAAAGGAAGTGTCACCAATTTCCACAGTATGCGCACAGTATTTTCTTTTACAAACGATTGGCGTATGTATAGTGTAAGCACTCTCAAAATATACTAAAATTAAGCCTATTAAAGTTAGCCGAAAGTTGCCAGCCGAAAGTGAAAAAAATCGATAATACAGATAGTGTCTCGACTATGTCAGCCGAAAGTTAAATAAATTATACCTTGTTAAAGTTAGCCGAAAGATTCCAGCCGAAAGATAATGCAGATAGTGTCTTGACTATTTTTAAACTCTCTTTATACTCTTGCCCCTATCGATTTTTAAATTCCTATAAACTGAGATAATTTCTCCTTCACCCGAATGATGTAATTCGACCCTAAATTCTCATAAATTCGAGTTCATGACTGATTTTTGCTGTATTCAAGACACTATCTGCATTATCTTTTGGCTGGAAACTTTCGGCTAACTTTAACAGTACATATATAAATTATGTATAAAATTGAAATCCCAGCCGAAAGTTACTAACTTACAAAATCAGCCGAAAACTTGTATATATTCGTAACAAGCAACAAATAAAACTGAAATACCGATATTAATTTATGTTTCGTATGCGATATAATATGAACAAAATGTATATGGGTAAATTTAAAAAATTCGTAAAAACTTAACGTTTAAAGTGTTATGTCTGGAAAAGATCTTATTTGAATCGGTTTGTCGATGGTTATCGCTGGAAAGTTTTTCAGATCAAGTTTCATGTTGGTAGTCCGGGAAAATGGGGGTGAGTGAAATACACGTGCAAATTTCAAAACTTCGTAAAAACTTAAATTTTAAAGTGTTATTAAAGTGTTATAAAGTGAAACTTGATCTGGAAAATTTTCCAGCGATAACCACCGAGAAACCGATTCAAATAAGATCTTTTCCACACTTTAAACGTTAAGTTTTTACGAATTTTTGAAATTTGCACGTGTATTTCACTCACCCCCATTTTCCCGGACTCCCAACATGAAACTTGATCTGGAAAATTTTCCAGTGATAACCACCGACAAACCGATTCAAATAAGATCTTTTCCAGACATAACACTTTAAACGTTAAGTTTTTACGAATTTTTTAAATTTACCCATATACATTTTGTTCATATTATATCGCATACGAAACATAAATTAATATCGGTATTTCAGTTTTATTTGTTGCTTGTTACGAATATATACAAGTTTTCGGCTGATTTTGTAAGTTAATAACTTTCGGCTGGGATTTCAATTTTATACATAATTTATTTAACTTTCGGCTGGAGTAGTCGAGACACTATCTGCTTTATCGATTTTTTTTTTTATTTTAGGCTGGCAACTTTCAGCTAACTTTAACAGTATCTAAAATTACCATAATCATCATTATGCAAATACAGGACAACATAAAAAAAATCGCCATCGTTGATAGCACTCCTTACATCTCTGAACTCATTTTAATGTGAAATGTTTTCAGTTTTTTAACAAAAGTGTTAGAAACCCGCCCCCTCCCCCCTGTGTTTTTCTAACACTTTTATTAAAAAACTGAAAACATTTCACATTAAAATGACTTCAAAAATATATGGAAGGCTACTGACGCCAGGTGTGAATCTTATGTTTCATATTTATATACATTATGATCCCAGCTACCATAAAAACATACACCCAGGGTAGTTACAGGGAGGTTTTTCTAACACTTTTTTTAAAAAACTGAAAACATTTCACATTAAAATAACTTCAGAAATGTAAGAAGTCCTATCAACGATGGCGGTTTTTTGGTTTTGCCCTGTATTTGCATAATGATGATTATGATTTTTGGACAGATCTGGTTCTAGCCTTTACGAGTAAGAAGTTTCAGGGAGTTGAGATGGGACCCTAATACCGAGAATGGCCTATATTCAGCCGCTTTTCGAACAACCATAATATGTAATGGAAGCTGAGATTTTCGGTGTTGGCCATCGGTCTCATTATGATTTTAGGACAGGTCTGGTTCTAGCCATTACAAGTAAAACGTTTCAGGAGGTTGTGATGGGGTCCTCATACCAAGAATTACCTTTATTCAGCCGCTTTAGAAACAGCCGTAATATTCAGTGGAATTTAGAGGAAATCTGTGAACCGTAATTGGCAGAAACTTCTATAATTAAAACTTACTCGATTTTTTTAGTTTTTCCCAAATATTTTAAAAAATCATTATATACAAAAATATTCTAATTATAATTTGCTATGAAATTAGTATAAAATTTAAGCGAAAATGTTTTTCAGGTACATTGATTGATCGGTATTTAACTTTGTATGTCAGTCTTTTTCATATTTTGGCGGAAACAGTGTTCTGGGAGTGGGCACCTTTCGTAGAATGTTTTTTTAATTTTTGTAATGCATACAATTTACGAAATCCGTCTAATAATTATAAGATAATAAATTTATAAATTAAGTTTTCCAGAAGAGTTTGCCAATAGTACGAATCAACATTTTTGGCTTTAACAAAATAGTTTTTTTTGGAAAAAATTTGGTAAGTTGTATTTCTCATCTTGGAAATCAAGTGTGGTGTATTAGAGATTTACATACAATATTACATTCGTTTTAGTCGTGTGTTGCTTTTTTATATATAAGGTTTGCAGATTTTTTTGCCAAATTCAACTTTATTGTTACAAAGATTAATTATCAAAATATTCGCCATTATTATCTATGGTCTTTTGCCATTTATCAGGTAGATGATGAATATCTTCGCGATAGAAACTTGGTGGTTTCCAAGCAAAATAGTCATCGGGCCATTTTTGGACATCTTCAAATTTCGTGAACCGCTGGTCTTTCAAATATGATGACCTCGATCTGGATAAGTGGTTAGAGCGCGCTAAGTCTAGTGAATAAGCCGCATACTGTAAAACTTCTCAACCTAAGGAGAAGATGCGTTCCTGGCTTGTTTTTACTGTATGTGGACGAGCGTTCTCATGCAGCAATATCACCTTTCGCCTTTCTTGGCCCGTAAATGGTCGTTTTTCCTGCAGAGCATTACATAATTTGATCAATTGTGCAGTTGTAACAGTTTTACCAGGTTCCAGAAGCTCGTAGTGAATGAATCCTTTCCAATCCCACCAGGCACACAGCAACACTTTCCTGGCATGAATATTCATTTTTGCAACTGATGTTGATGGCTGGCCTGGATCAACCCATGGTTTTCTGCGTTTAGGTTTATCGTACAAAATCTACTCACCCGTAATGATTTTGTGCAAAACATTCTTAACTCTTCGATTTTTGTTTTCTTCATTTCGGTCAATTTATAAGCAACCCATTTTCCTTCCTTCTGCATTTTTCTCGTTGCATTCAATCGAAGTGATATTGCTTAGTGAGTAACTTGTAACTGTTTTTCAAGGACTTTAGAGTTTGACCCTGATTTTTCACGAATCCAGTAAAATTTTAAGTTCTTCTTCTCAAATTATTTTACTGCACCTGGACGTGGATCATCCTCAAGACATTTATTTACTGTTGGATTACCTGCAGAATGTTCACTGAAAGTCGAATTAATTAGTTCCATAGCTTGAACAGCATTTTTTTCATTTGAAAACAGAATAGAATGCAATAAAGTAAATGTTGTTTATCGACATCCATCTCTTAAAATTGTTGCAGACGTACTGACAGCTTATAAATGGCTGAAACTTATGTCATAAAAAAGCAATGACTAATGTATATCCAAAATGGCAGGCGATTGTGATGCGTTCAAGTATACTTTAATACAACCAACTTTAGAGCCGAGTTTCTACTTGCATACCTAATATTTCAATTTTTTTTAAGATTTTCGGTTTTAAATTTTTTTTGTTTGGTTTTTTTTGATCTTTTTATATTTTTTTTTGTTTTTGTTAGTTTTTTAATTTCTTTTTGTTTGACACTACTAGATCTGTCCGAAAATCACAGTGATACCGATGACCAACACCAAAAATTTCAACTGAATATAGGCCATTTTCAGTATGAGGACCCCATTACAACCTCCTGAAACTTGTTACTCGTCTGATCTTACTCGTCTGCCCGAACCAGATCCGTCCGAAAATCATAGTGAGACCGATGACCAACACTGAAAATTGCAACTTCCATTACATATTATGGTTATTCCTAAAGCGGCTGAATATAGGTCATTCTCGGTATGAGGACCCCATCACAACCTCCTGAACTTCTTACTCGTAAAGGAATATGTGGCGTTTATTAACAAAGGCTGACATACGTCATAGATTTTTTATTTATGAAAAATTCCAGAAACTCCGATTTTCTTAATAGAGGTTTACATATTTCGAAGATAGTAAACAAAAGTAGAAAATTCCGTTTAAATTCGAAAAATCAATAAATTTGTCATATTATAAAATTCGAGACCACATATTATTATTCTTCCTTAAAAATAATATTTTCGTGAACCAATTGAAAATAATAAGAATTGTTTCTTGGCTGTTTTACATTTATTATACACGGTCGCAATATGTTTCCTTTAACTATGAAAATTTAGATTTTGGGCTGAGTGTATTCGATATAACTGTCATGATCAAAAAAATTTGGGCTGACTTCAAAAATCTATAACAAAAAATCTTTTTAGTTTTTGGGCTGACATTATTAAAATGTCGTGACATACGATTTTCTTAGGCTGACAGTCATACGTAACAGAAATTATAGATTTCGTGTTGCCACTGCGTTTTTTTGGCCTGACATTTGGGCCAACTTCACATACATATTTTTTAGCGAAATTTTTAGTATGTGATTTTTGTGTGGTTGGCATACGGCATACAACTTTGCTGGCATTGTGAATATGTATGTGAAGTTGGCCCAAATGTCAGCCCAAAAAAACGCTAGTGGCAACACGAAAACTATAATTTCTGTCACGTATGAACTGTCAGCCCAAAAAAAATCGTATATAACGACATTTAAATGATGTCAGCCAAAAAAAAAATATTTTTCTATCACGTATGAACTGTCAGCCCAAAAAAATCATATGTCACGATATTTTAATGATGTCAGCCCAAAAAACAAATAAATTTTTCTGTTACGTATGAACTGTCAGCCCAAAAAATCGTATGTCACAACATTTTATTGTTGTCAACCAAAAAAATTAAAATATTGCTACTTCTAAAAATTCAATATTTAACTAAAATAAAGAAGTTTTAGGAGATTGTGAGGCCGATTTAAGAACAGCCATAATATTCAATGGAAGTTGAGATTTTCGGTGTTGGTCATCGGTCTCACTATGATTTTCGGACAGAACTGGTTCTAGCCTTTACGAGTAGGAAGTTTCAGGAGGTTGTGGTGGGGTCTTCATACCGAGAATGGTTTATATTCGGCCACTTTACGAACAACCATAACAATAAGCACCATTGTTAAAATCAGAAGTGATAATCACAAAGTAAAACCTCATTTGATTTTATATACGAAGAATTAAGCATGTTTTCATTACTTGAATTATAAAAAAAAAAAAAAAATTAGAAAAAAACGAAAAAAATATAAAAATCAAAAAACCCCCAAAAAAATTATAAAACAAAAAGTCCAAAAAAAATATTTGAAATATTAGATCTGCAAGTAGAAACACGGCTCTGAAGTTGGTTACATTAAAATATACTTGAAAGCATCCAAATCGTCTGCCACGTCTAGGTGCAGTAAAACAAAACAAACTCTAAAGTCCTCGCGGAACCGTTACGAGTTACTCACCAAGCAATATCACTTCGATTGCGTGCAATGGGAAAAATACAGAAGGAAGGAAAATGGCTTCCTCATAAATTGACCGAAGAAACCAAAAATCAAAGAGTAACATTTGGCCTAAATTTGCTTTCTCGGTACAAAAGAAAGATTTGTTTACACAAAATCATTGCGGGTGATGAAAAGTGGATTTTATACGACAATTCTTAATGCAGGAAACCATGGGCTGAACAAGGCCAGCCATCAACATCAGTTGCAAAAATGAATATTCATGCCACGAGAGTGTTACTGTGCACCTGCTGGGATTGGAAAGGAGTCATTTACTACGAGCTTCTGGAACCTGGTAAAACTGTTACAACTAAACGTTACCAGGCCCAATTTATCAAATTAGGTATGCTTTGCAGGAAGAAAGACAATTTACGGGCCAACGGCGGAACGTGGTATTGCAGCATGATAACACTCGTCCACATACAGTAAAATCAACCCAGGAACTCATCTTCTCCTTAGGGTGGGAGGTTTTACAGCAAGCGGCGTACATCATCTGTAGACTTGGCTCCCTCTAACCACTTGTTCAGATTGATGTCATCATATTTGAAAGACCAGCGGTTCACGAAAGTTGAAGATGTGCAAAACTGGCTCGATGACTATTTTGCTTCGAAACCACGAAAGAAGCTTCTATCGCGAAGGTATTCATCATCTACCTGATAAATGACAAAAGACCATAGATGATAATGGCGTATATCTCGATAATTAAACTTTGTAACAAACATATTTTCAACAAAGTTGAATTTGGCCGAAAAAAGCACAGTTTGTACTTGCAAACCTAATACATATATAAAAAAACAGCAACCGACTTTCTTTTAAAACGAATGTACACATTATAAATCTCGAATACATCATACTTGTTTTCTAAGGTGAGAAATACAACTTACCAACATTTTGGTAAAAACTTTTGTAAGGCCAAAAATCTTCATTCCTACTCTTCGACTACTCTTCTGGAAAACTTAAACTATGTATAAATTTATTAGAATTGGCTATTAGTCAGCTTTCGTAAATTGTATTCCTTTCAACATTGTAAAAAGTAAAAAATATTCTTCGAAAGGTATCCACTCCCAGAACAAAGTTTAATACCGATCAGTCAATTTGTCTGAAAAACATTTTAGCTTGAATTTTGAACCGGTTTTATATCAAATTATATTTAGAATATTTTTGTTTAGTATGATAGTTTGAAAAATTTGTGAAAATCTATAAAAATCGAGGAAGTTTTAATTAGGAGTTGCTGCCAATTACGGTTCACAGATTTCCTCTACATTGGACTCAATATTATGGTTGTTCGTAAATCGGCCGAATATAGGCCATTCTTGGTACAAGGGCCCCATCACAGCCTCCTGAAACTTCCTACTCGTAAAGGCTAGAACCAGTTCTGTCCGAAAATCATAGTGAGACCGATGACCAACACCGAAAATCTCAACTTCCATTAAATAGTATGGTTGTTCGTAAAGCGGCCGAACATAGGTTATTCTCAGTATGAGGATTTATATATAGTACTATATGTATATTAAAATAAAACTTTTAGTGATTGACGGATCGACTTATCGTATTTATATATGAGGTATTTATTAACAAAAGCGTCATAGATTTTGTAGTTATGAAAAATTCCGGAAACTTCGATTTTCTCAATAGAAGTTTAAATATGTCAACTGGCCACATATTATTGTTCTTTAAAAATTATATTTTCATGAACCAATTTAAAATAATAAGAATTTTTTCTTGGCCGTTTTAGAATTATTAAACACGATTACAATGGTTCCTTCAATTAAGAAAAATTGAATTTTGGGTTGAGTGTATTCGTCAAGATAAAAAAATTAAGTGTGCTTTAGAACGTATGTGAAGTTATCCCCGGATTCTATCCCCGAAATTAAAAAAAATTAATCAGGCAACACTAACATAATTATATCCCTCTAACTCTTGTGTGAAGTTATCCCCGCCCCGTTTTATATTATATTTCATTACAAATAGACTTCATATGTGAAGTTATCCCCGAATTTTATTATATGAAAAATAAAAATGTTTATTAAAATTATTTTAATTCGGAAAACACACAAAATAAATGAAATAATTTAATAAAATGAAGTAAAATAATTTTTAAACTGGCTAATACATTTGTCAGATTATAACAATAAGACCTCTCCTATGTATGTTCCATAGGAAAACACAAAAAATCGTACCGTTGCAACCTAGCGAAATTAGGCTCCCAGCAAAATATTTTCAAATAATTTATTTTTGAGCAAAAGTAATATTTTAATTTGACATGTAAAAAGTATTAATTTGTCGGATCAGAGCTATATCGTTTTGAGATGGTCAGACCCTTGCGTCACTTTTCGCTAAATATGAACAAAATCGTACAGTTGCAACCTAGCGAAATTAGGCTCCGAGCAGAATATTTCAATATAATTTATTTTGAACCAAAAGAAATATTTTAATTTGACATGTAAAAAGTATTAATTTGTCGGATCAGAGCTATATGGTTTTGAGATAATCGGACCCTTGCGTCACTTTTCGCAAAATATGAACAAAATCGTACCGTTGCAACCTAGCGAAATTAGGCTCCGAGCAAAATATTTAAATATAATTTATTTTGAACCAAAAGAAATATTTTAATTTGACATGTAAAAAGTATTAATTTGTCGGATCAGAGCTATATGGTTTTGAGATGGTCAGACCCTTGCGTCACTTTTCGCAAAATATGAACAAAATCGTACCGTTGCAACCTAGCGAAATTAGGCTCCGAACAAAATATTTACATATAATTTATTTTGAACCAAAAGTAATATTTTAATTTGACATGTAAAAAGTATTAATTTGTCGGATCAGAGCTATATGATTTTGAGATAATCGGACCCTTGCGTCACTTTTCGCAAAATATGAACAAAATCGTACCGTTGCAACCTAGCGAAATTAGGCTCCGAGCAAAATATTTACATATAATTTATTTTTGACCAAAAGTAATATTTTAATTTGACATGTAAAAAGTATTAATTTGTCGGATCAGAGCTATATGGTTTTGAGATAATCAGACCCTTGCGTCACTTTTCGCAAAATATGAACAAAATCGTACCGTTGCAACCTAGCGAAATTAGGCTCCGAGCAAAATATTTAAATATAATTTATTTTTGACCAAAAGTAATATTTTAATTTGACATGTAAAAAGTATTAATTTGTCGGATCAGAGCTATATGGTTTTGAAATAGTCAGACCCTTACGTCACTTTTTGTCAAATATGAACAAAATCGTACCGTTGCAACCTAGCGAAATTAGGCTCCGAGCAAAATATTTTCAAATAATTTATTTTGGCCAAAAGTAATATTTTGATTTGACATGTAAAAAGTATTAATTTGTCGGATCAGAGCTATATGGTTTTGAGATGGTCAGACCCTTACGTCACTTTTCGCAAAATATGAACAAAATCGTACAGTTGCAACCTAGCGAAATTAGGCTCCGAGCAAAATATTTCCATATAATTTATTTTGGACCAAAAGTAATACTTTAATTTGACATGTAAAAAGTATTAATTTGTCGGATCAGAGCTATATGGTTTTGAGATGGTCAGACCCTTACGTCACTTTTTGCTAAATATGAACAAAATCGTACCGTTGCAACCTAGCGAAATTAGGCTCCGAGCAAAATATTTCCATATAATTTATTTTGAACCAAAAGAAATATTTTAATTTGACATGTAAAAAGTATTAATTTGTCGGATCAGAGCTATATGATTTTGAGATGGTCAGACCCTTACGTCACTTTTCGCAAAATATGAACAAAATCGTACCGTTGCAACCTAGCGAAATTAGGCTCCGAGCAAAATATTTACATATAATTTATTTTGGACCAAAAGTAATATTTTAATTTGACATGTAAAAAGTATTAATTTGTCGGATCAGAGCTATATGGTTTTGAGATGGTCAGACCCTTACGTCACTTTTCGCAAAATATGAACAAAATCGTACCGTTGCAACCTAGCGAAATTAGGCTCCGAGCAAAATATTTACATATAATTTATTTTTGAGCAAAAGTAATATTTTAATTTGACATGTAAAAAGTATTAATTTGTCGGATCAGAGCTATATGGTTTTGAGATAATCGGACCCTTGCGTCACTTTTCGCAAAATATGAACAAAATCGTACCGTTGCAACCTAGCGAAATTAGGCTCCGAGCAAAATATTTAAATATAATTTATTTTGAACCAAAAGAAATATTTTAATTTGACATGTAAAAAGTATTAATTTGTCTTATCAGAGCTATATGATTTTGAGATGGTCAGACCCTTACGTCACTTTTTGTCAAATATGAACAAAATCGTACCGTTGCAACCTAGCGAAATTAGGCTCCGAGCAAAATATTTTCAAATAATTTATTTTGGCCAAAAGTAATATTTTGATTTGACATGTAAAAAGTGTTAATTTGTCGGATCAGAGCTATATGGTTTTGAGATGGTCAGACCCTTACGTCACTTTTCGCAAAATATGAACAAAATCGTACAGTTGCAACCTAGCGAAATTAGGCTCCGAGCAAAATATTTCCATATAATTTATTTTGGACCAAAAGTAATATTTTAATTTGACATGTAAAAAGTATTAATTTGTCGGATCAGAGCTATATGGTTTTGAGATGGTCAGACCCTTACGTCACTTTTTGCTAAATATGAACAAAATCGTACCGTTGCAACCTAGCGAAATTAGGCTCCGAGCAAAATATTTACATATAATTTATTTTGAACCAAAAGAAATATTTTAATTTGACATGTAAAAAGTATTAATTTGTCGGATCAGAGCTATATGGTTTTGAGATGGTCAGACTCTTATGTCACTTTTCGCAAAATATAAACAAAATCGTACCGTTGCAACCTAGCGAAATTAGGCTCCGAGCAAAATATTTCCATATAATTTATTTTGAACCAAAAGAAATATTTTAATTTGACATGTAAAAAGTATTAATTTGTCGGATCAGAGCTATATGGTTTTGAGATGGTCAGACCCTTACGTCACTTTTCCCCAAATGTAAACAAAAAAATGGGTTGTACTTAATGATGATTGGTGATTACAATTAGTTAATAGCTGTGGAACTCTTTTCCAGTTAGTGTATTTCGGACGGCGCCGCTTCTGTCATTGCTATATTTAAGCCACACCGCCGCGTCAAGGCTGTAATCTTGGGTGGTTTTTTTTTTGTTTTGTATTTTTTATTTTTTTTTTTTTGTTTTTTTATTTTTTTTTTTTTTTTTTTTGGGGTTTTTTCAATTTTTTTTTATTTCATTTCAATTTCAAATTCATGGATTTTAAACAGAAAACTTAATTTAATAAGAGTTATTTCTATTTTACATTCTGATCCGTTTATATCCTTTCATATACTAAGATATGAGGAATAACTTTCACTGAACATAATGATCTTTTTTTAATCGTGATTTCATTTAGATCATCATAGATATCCCAGCAGTCATTCCGGTAACAATAGCTCACATAATGCGAACTATTCGGTAAATAATTCACAAAGGAATTAATTTTGTATGTTTTCTGCAAAATTACAACTTCGGTGGGAATTTCAGTGATTGGGACAGTTGTTTTCGGGTTTAAAAGCGGCTCAACATAAACAAAAATTACATTATTTGTGCTCATGCTCCAATTGGAAGTATTATTGTTGCAGCTACGACAAATTGCGAGATCGTCTTTTTCCAAACACTCATTCAATTTTTTTAAACCTAGACTTTCCAACTTAAAATGGTCGATTGGTAAATAGTGTAACATATCTATAATTGTGTTGTTACATGTCGTGCATTGTTGTGTAGTTTGTGCACTATAAATGTTTTGCGATTTTAACACAAAATCTGATACCGTCGATATATTCGATGTGCAATCTCGATTTATTCCGTACAAGGTTGTAAGCGTTAAAAATCGATAGTGCTTGGCTAACTTGACGTTGCCATCCCGCAAAGCGTTTATCAAATTAACGAAATCGTCATGGATCACCAGTTCTTTAAAATTCCCTAAATTCAAAATGCAGCAGGTAAATGAATCAAAAGCGCACGTATTGATATAATTTTCATCAGTAACGCTACCATTCAATAAAAAACACAAAACCGGGTTTTGTGTCTTGTTACTTATATATTTCGTCGATGCATCCTTGTATTTTTTTTTATTGGTGATTGCCGTTTGAAGTAAAACACTCCGAGTTTGCGGTGGTGTTAAGGCATTTAATGAATTTTTGATATTTTGATCAAAATTTGTTTTGCGTTTTGGTGTGCAAAGGGAGTTAGGAGTTTTAATTTTTCTTGCCCAACCTTCTTCAACAGCAAGTAGGGATGCCAACGGTTTTCTTCCTCGATTTTAACACTTTTAACTTTCTTATAAGTTAAGTTCTTTGGAATATGAAGCATAAATCGGTTAAACACATACGCATTCCGTTTATTGATTTCATTCAAAAATCTCAACGTTTTAGTTGGCAACTTTCCTAGTGCTAAATTCGTCTTGGTGCTTCGTTTGATTGTAGCAAAATAATTTTCAACATGACTATTGCTTAATCTTGCTTTTTGATAAATTCGTGACCAAAACGGTAGATACGTAATATACTTTTTTGTTAATCTTTCTAGTAATAAAGGATTATAAAAAGAATTTTGGGCGAATTTTTCTTTACAAGGATTTAATTCCTCAATATTGTCCGATAATTTTTTGAATTCTAAATAAAATGGACTCTGTGAATAAATAGATTTATTTAATTTACGATCCTCACTGTTAAATATCTGACATTTTTCGGTTTCGTTATTGATTAATTCTTCTTCTAAAGATGTATTTTCTGGAGTTCTAATTTTGACAATCGCTTCCAGTGCACTTAAAACTTCGGAAGAAATCGATTTGAACTTTAAAATAGTCGAAAAGTGCATCCATGTTTTTTTGATACTTTCGTAATCATTTAATAAAAATAGAGATGCAAATACTTCTTTTACAAGATTAACATTATCACAAGAATTGGTATAAGAATTATTGCAATCTTTAGCGATGTTGTGCATCAGATGCGAAACACACAATGAAAGTTTCACTAAATCGCTTAAACTCTCTGGATTGCTTATTTTGCTAAAAGTAATTTTTAAATATTTAACAATATCCATATTATTGAATGTTTCTAATACGGAATTGATTTCAGCGAAGCTTCCGTCGGTTACAACTGTTTCAAATATAGGCCAAAGTTTTAATTGGTGCTCAATTTCGATTCGATAAGCTCTTAGCCATCCCCCAATCGTTTCTCTACTGTGGCTGCCACTTACCATGTCCGTTAATGGAAAGGGGTCAGCAGGATCGGATTCATTTACCTTCACGGGTACTATTAATGCATAATATAGCACATTTGAGATGTTATGTTTTGGTGGTCTAACCAATCCACCGGTTGCATCTAAATAGGCGATTAATTTTTTATTTGGTGCACACTTTATGAGACTACGGAGCATACTCAATTGGATCTCACTAAACGTAATAACAAAGAACGGTTTTAAAGAAAGCTTCTGAAACAAATTGGGATTTATTATTAGCTCCTTTGCTAAATCAAAAAAGTCGTCCGTGTCATTATCGTTTTCTGTGAGCATATCTGATCGAACTTTCCGTAGTACGCTCATTGATTTGACGTCGGTAGTTTTAAATTGTTCCAAAAAATCCTTATTTTCCACTTCAACCATCCCTTCAAAAACTTTCTCGACTGTTTGCTTTGATAAGTGAGTTTTTAGTTCATCCCTTTTAGATCCTCGCAATTGTCTCGTTCGTAAATCACTATGGCACTGCTCTTTTTGTGAACCATAAATTTGGAAAGTTCCATAATTAAGGTTTTTGTTAATTAATTTATAATTTCGACACCCCGTATGTCCGCAGTAAGCCCTAATATAAATGCTAGCTTTACGGTAATCGCAAGATTTAATATTTATTTGACATCCTGTTCGTTTTGTTAGCAGTTCGGATATAATATTTGGATACGTTTTTTTATTTAGCTTTCCAGAAGTTGTACTGAATAATTCAAACCAGTCATCGACCACTATCTTGCCCATTTCAGTTTCATGTATATTTATGTTTTGTCTCCGTATTTTCTTAAAAGTTTTGGGATGTAAGTTTATTTTTGGTTTTCTTATTTCAAAATCTGTAAGATCCGAATCGTCCCACGAAACGTTACTAACAATACATGATAATGTTGCATCTTGTTCAATAAAATCTGTATTTTGTTCCTGCTGCAATTCATTTGAATTACAAATATTTCTTTCCAGAATCTTTTTATTGAATCCCATCCTAAAATCTTCATTTTTAATCAAATTAATTAATTTAAGACGATTGGCGTGACTGCATTTTAAACCAATAATCGATTGACAAATTTTAAAAAATATTGAAGTTTTCGATATACTTCCTAGCTTTAAGACGTCCAAATCACTCGTATATTGTAAAATCGTATCCTGAAGAACAGAATAGTTCGATTTTGAAAATTGAAAAGTGTTTAATTTCATAATAAATGACAAAAAGAAAAAATATTTCTCAAATATAAATTCTGTTACACCAAATATTGTCGTATACCAAATACCACCAAATAAATAATATAATTATTTAGGTTACACCGCAAAGCAAATCGTATAGTTAAGTAAATCACCATGTATATTATAAAAAAATACTACAGCATAAAACATAAATAATTATGTTCTCTCTTATTCCGGCTCCAATTTTATTTTTATTTTAGAAAGATAAATATACTAACCAGCAACTAATTTTTATGTATGTTACATAGAATAAAAGTATGAGAAACGGTATTTGATTTAATATACGAGTAGAAACGAAATAAATGAGCGAACTAAAAATATTAACATAATGAGAAAATAAAGGAAATATATAAAGAAGAGAATATAAACTATAAACTAGCAATAGCATTATAACATTACCAAACCATAAAGCCAGTTTTCGTCATATATTATAAAAGTGAAGTAAACTAAATAATAGTGTTTATTATAATATTTTCGCAAGGTTGCAACGGTACGATTTTGTTCATATTTTGCGAAAAGTGACGCAAGGGTCTGATTATCTCAAAACCATATAGCTCTGATCCGACAAATTAATACTTTTTACATGTCAAATTAAAATATTACTTTTGCTCAAAAATAAATTATATGTAAATATTTTGCTCGGAGCCTAATTTCGCTAGGTTGCAACGGTACGATTTTGTTCATATTTTGCGAAAAGTGACGTAAGGGTCTGACCATCTCAAAACCATATAGCTCTGATCCGACAAATTAATACTTTTTACATGTCAAATTAAAATATTACTTTTGGTCCAAAATAAATTATATGTAAATATTTTGCTCGGAGCCTAATTTCGCTAGGTTGCAACGGTACGATTTTGTTCAAATTTTGCGAAAAGTGACGTAAGGGTCTGACCATCTCAAAACTATATAGCTCTGGTCCGACAAATTAATACTTTTTACATGTCAAATTAAAATATTACTTTTGGTCCAAAATAAATTATATGGAAATATTTTGCTCGGAGCCTAATTTCGTTAGGTTGCAACGGTACGATTTTGTTCATATTTAGCAAAAAGTGACGTAAGGGTCTGATCATCTCAAAACCATATAGCTCTGATCCGACAAATTAATACTTTTTACATGTCAAATTAAAATATTTCTTTTGGTTCAAAATAAATTATATGTAAATATTTTGCTCGGAGCCTAATTTCGCTAGGTTGCAACGGTACGATTTTGTTCATATTTTGCGAAAAGTGACGTAAGGGTCTGATTATTTCAAAACCATATAGCTCGGATCCGACAAATTAATACTTTTTACAAGTCAAATTAAAATATTACTTTTGGTCCAAAATAAATTATATGTAAATATTTTGCTCGGAGCCTAATTTCGCTAGGTTGCAACGGTACGATTTTGTTCATATTTAGCAAAAAGTGACGTAAGGGTCTGACCATCTCAAAACCATATAGCTCTGATCCGACAAATTAATACTTTTTACATGTCAAATTAAAATATTACTTTTGGTTCAAAATAAATTATATGTAAATATTTTGCTCGGAGCCTAATTTCGCTAGGTTGCAACGGTACGATTTTGTTCATATTTTGCGAAAAGTGACGCAAGGGTCTGACCATCTCAAAACCATATAGCTCTGATCCGACAAATTAATACTTTTTACATGTCAAATTAAAATATTTCTTTTGGTTCAAAATAAATTATATGTAAATATTTTGCTCGGAGCCTAATTTCGCTAGGTTGCAACGGTACGATTTTGTTCATATTTAGCAAAAAGTGACGTAAGGGTCTGACCATCTCAAAACCATATAGCTCTGATCCGACAAATTAATACTTTTTACATGTCAAATTAAAATATTTCTTTTGGTTCAAAATAAATTATATGTAAATATTTTGCTCGGAGCCTAATTTCGCTAGGTTGCAACGGTACGATTTTGTTCATATTTAGCGAAAAGTGACGTAAGGGTCTGACCATCTCAAAACCATATAGCTCTGATCCGACAAATTAATACTTTTTACATGTCAAATTAAAATATTACTTTTGGTCAAAAATAAATTATATGTAAATATTTTGCTCGGAGCCTAATTTCGCTAGGTTACAACGGTACGATTTTGTTCATATTTTGCGAAAAGTGACGCAAGGGTCCGATTATCTCAAAAACATATAGCTCTGATCCGACAAATTAATACTTTTTATATGTCAAATTAAAATATTTCTTTTGGTTCAAAATAAATTATATTTAAATATTTTGCTCGGAGCCTAATTTCGCTAGGTTGCAACGGTACGATTTTGTTCATATTTAGCGAAAAGTGACGCAAGGGTCTGACCATCTCAAAACCATATAGCTCTGATCCGACAAATTAATACTTTTTACATGTCAAATTAAAATATTACTTTTGGTCCAAAATAAATTATATGTAAATATTTTGCTCGGAGCCTAATTTCGTTAGGTTGCAACGGTACGATTTTGTTCATATTTAGCAAAAAGTGACGTAAGGGTCTGATCATCTCAAAACCATATAGCTCTGATCCGACAAATTAATACTTTTTACATGTCAAATTAAAATATTACTTTTGGTCAAAAATAAATTATATGTAAATATTTTGCTCGGAGCCTAATTTCGCTAGGTTGCAACGGTACGATTTTGTTCATATTTTGCGAAAAGTGACGCAAGGGTCTGACCATCTCAAAACCATATAGCTCTAATCCGACAAATTAATACTTTTTACATGTCAAATTAAAATATTACTTTTGGTCCAAAATAAATTATATGTAAATATTTTGCTCGGAGCCTAATTTCGTTAGGTTGCAACTGTACGATTTTGTTCATATTTAGCAAAAAGTGACGTAAGGGTCTGATCATCTCAAAACCATATAGCTCTGATCCGACAAATTAATACTTTTTACATGTCAAATTAAAATATTACTTTTGGTCAAAAATAAATTATATGTAAATATTTTGCTCGGAGCCTAATTTCGCTAGGTTGCAACGGTACGATTTTGTTCATATTTTGCGAAAAGTGACGCAAGGGTCTGACCATCTCAAAACCATATAGCTCTGATCCGACAAATTAATACTTTTTACATGTCAAATTAAAATATTACTTTTGGTCCAAAATAAATTATATGTAAATATTTTGCTCGGAGCCTAATTTCGTTAGGTTGCAACGGTACGATTTTGTTCATATTTAGCAAAAAGTGACGTAAGGGTCTGATCATCTCAAAACCATATAGCTCTGATCCGACAAATTAATACTTTTTACATGTCAAATTAAAATATTACTTTTGGTCCAAAATAAATTATATGTAAATATTTTGCTCGGAGCCTAATTTCGCTAGGTTGCAACGGTACGATTTTGTTCAAATTTTGCGAAAAGTGACGTAAGGGTCTGACCATCTCAAAACCATATAGCTCTGGTCCGACAAATTAATACTTTTTACATGTCAAATTAAAATATTACTTTTGGTCCAAAATAAATTATATGTAAATATTTTGCTCGGAGCCTAATTTCGTTAGGTTGCAACGGTACGATTTTGTTCATATTTAGCAAAAAGTGACGTAAGGGTCTAATCATCTCAAAACCATATAGCTCTGATCCGACAAATTAATACTTTTTACATGTCAAATTAAAATATTACTTTTGGTCCAAAATAAATTATATGTAAATATTTTGCTCGGAGCCTAATTTCGCTAGGTTGCAACGGTACGATTTTGTTCATATTTTGCGAAAAGTGACGCGAGGGTCTGACCAATTCAAAACCATATAGCTCGGATCCGACAAATTAATACTTTTTACATGTCAAATTAAAATATTACTTTTGGTCCAAAATAAATTATATGTAAATATTTTGCTCGGAGCCTAATTTCGTTAGGTTGCAACGGTACGATTTTGTTCATATTTAGCAAAAAGTGACGTAAGGGTCTAATCATCTCAAAACCATATAGCTCTGATCCGACAAATTAATACTTTTTACATGTCAAATTAAAATATTTCTTTTGGTTCAAAATAAATTATATGTAAATATTTTGCTCGGAGCCTAATTTCGCTAGGTTGCAACGGTACGATTTTGTTCATATTTTGCGAAAAGTGACGTAAGGGTCTGACCATTTCAAAACCATATAGCTCGGATCCGACAAATTAATACTTTTTACATGTCAAATTAAAATATTACTTTTGGTCCAAAATAAATTATATGTAAATATTTTGCTCGGAGCCTAATTTCGTTAGGTTGCAACGGTACGATTTTGTTCATATTTAGCAAAAAGTGACGTAAGGGTCTGACCATCTCAAAACCATATAGCTCTGATCCGACAAATTAATACTTTTTACATGTCAAATTAAAATATTACTTTTGGTCAAAAATAAATTATATGTAAATATTTTGCTCGGAGCCTAATTTCGCTAGGTTACAACGGTACGATTTTGTTCATATTTTGCGAAAAGTGACGCAAGGGTCCGATTATCTCAAAACCATATAGCTCTGATCCGACAAATTAATACTTTTTATATGTCAAATTAAAATATTTCTTTTGGTTCAAAATAAATTATATTTAAATATTTTGCTCGGAGAATAATTTCGCTAGGTTGCAACGGTACGATTTTGTTCATATTTAGCGAAAAGTGACGCAAGGGTCTGACCATCTCAAAACCATATAGCTCTGATCCGACAAATTAATACTTTTTACATGTCAAATTAAAATATTACTTTTGGTCCAAAATAAATTATATGTAAATATTTTGCTCGGAGCCTAATTTCGTTAGGTTGCAACGGTACGATTTTGTTCATATTTAGCAAAAAGTGACGTAAGGGTCTGATCATCTCAAAACCATATAGCTCTGATCCGACAAATTAATACTTTTTACATGTCAAATTAAAATATTACTTTTGGTCAAAAATAAATTATATGTAAATATTTTGCTCGGAGCCTAATTTCGCTAGGTTGCAACGGTACGATTTTGTTCATATTTTGCGAAAAGTGACGCAAGGGTCTGACCATCTCAAAACCATATAGCTCTGATCCGACAAACTAATACTTTTTACATGTCAAATTAAAATATTACTTTTGGTCCAAAATAAATTATATGTAAATATTTTGCTCGGAGCCTAATTTCGTTAGGTTGCAACGGTACGATTTTGTTCATATTTAGCAAAAAGTGACGTAAGGGTCTGATCATCTCAAAACCATATAGCTCTGATCCGACAAATTAATACTTTTTACATGTCAAATTAAAATATTACTTTTGGTCCAAAATAAATTATATGTAAATATTTTGCTCGGAGCCTAATTTCGCTAGGTTGCAACGGTACGATTTTGTTCAAATTTTGCGAAAAGTGACGTAAGGGTCTGACCATCTCAAAACCATATAGCTCTGGTCCGACAAATTAATACTTTTTACATGTCAAATTAAAATATTACTTTTGGTCCAAAATAAATTATATGTAAATATTTTGCTCGGAGCCTAATTTCGTTAGGTTGCAACGGTACGATTTTGTTCATATTTAGCAAAAAGTGACGTAAGGGTCTAATCATCTCAAAACCATATAGCTCTGATCCGACAAATTAATACTTTTTACATGTCAAATTAAAATATTACTTTTGGTCCAAAATAAATTATATGTAAATATTTTGCTCGGAGCCTAATTTCGCTAGGTTGCAACGGTACGATTTTGTTCATATTTTGCGAAAAGTGACGCGAGGGTCTGACCAATTCAAAACCATATAGCTCGGATCCGACAAATTAATACTTTTTACATGTCAAATTAAAATATTACTTTTGGTCCAAAATAAATTATATGTAAATATTTTGCTCGGAGCCTAATTTCGCTAGGTTGCAACGGTACGATTTTGTTCAAATTTTGCGAAAAGTGACGTAAGGGTCTGACCATCTCAAAACCATATAGCTCTGGTCCGACAAATTAATACTTTTTACATGTCAAATTAAAATATTACTTTTGGTCCAAAATAAATTATATGTAAATATTTTGCTCGGAGCCTAATTTCGTTAAGTTGCAACGGTACGATTTTGTTCATATTTAGCAAAAAGTGACGTAAGGGTCTAATCATCTCAAAACCATATAGCTCTGATCCGACAAATTAATACTTTTTACATGTCAAATTAAAATATTACTTTTGGTCCAAAATAAATTATATAGAAATATTTTGCTCGGAGCCTAATTTCGCTAGGTTGCAACGGTACGATTTTGTTCATATTTTGCGAAAAGTGACGCGAGGGTCTGACCAATTCAAAACCATATAGCTCTGATCCGACAAATTAATACTTTTTACATGTCAAATTAAAATATTACTTTTGGTTCAAAATAAATTATATGTAAATATTTTGCTCGGAGCCTAATTTCGCTAGGTTGCAACGGTACGATTTTGTTCATATTTAGCAAAAAGTGACGTAAGGGTCTGACCATCTCAAAACCATATAGCTCTGATCCGACAAATTAATACTTTTTACATGTCAAATTAAAATATTACTTTTGGTTCAAAATAAATTATATGTAAATATTTTGCTCGGAGCCTAATTTCGCTAGGTTGCAACGGTACGATTTTGTTCATATTTTGCAAAAAGTGACGTAAGGGTCTGACCATTTCAAAACCATATAGCTCTGATCCGACAAATTAATACTTTTTACATGTCAAATTAAAATATTACTTTTGGTCCAAAATAAATTATATTTAAATATTTTGCTCAGAGCCTAATTTCGCTAGGTTGCAACGGTACGATTTTGTTCATATTTTGCGAAAAGTGACGTAAGGGTCTGATTATCTCTAAACCATATAGCTCTGATCCGACAAATTAATACTTTTTACATGTCAAATTAAAATATTTCTTTTGGTTCAAAATAAATTATATTGAAATATTCTGCTCGGAGCCTAATTTCGCTAGGTTGCAACGGTACGATTTTGTTCATATTTAGCGAAAAGTGACGCAAGGGTCTGACCATCTCAAAACCATATAGCTCTGATCCGACAAATTAATACTTTTTACATGTCAAATTAAAATATTACTTTTGGTTCAAAATAAATTATTTGAAAATATTTTGCTCGGAGCCTAATTTCGCTAGGTTGTAACGGTACGATTTTGTTTATATTTGACAAAAAAAGACGCAAGGGTCTGACCATCTCAAAACCATATAGCTCTGATCCGACAAATTAATACTTTTTACATGTCAAATTAAAATATTACTTTTGGTTCAAAATAAATTATATGTAAATATTTTGCTCGGAGCCTAATTTCGCTAGGTTACAACGGTACGATTTTGTTCATATTTTGCGAAAAGTGATATAAGGGTCTGACCATCTCAAAACCATATAGTTCTGATCCGACAAATTAATACTTTTTACATGTCAAATTAAAATATTACTTTTGGTCCAAAATAAATTATATTTAAATATTTTGCTCAGAGCCTAATTTCGCTAGGTTGCAACGGTACGATTTTGTTCATATTTTGCGAAAAGTGACGCAAGGTTCTGATTATCTCTAAACCATATAGCTCTGATCCGACAAATTAATACTTTTTACATGTCAAATTAAAATATTTCTTTTGGTTCAAAATAAATTATATTGAAATATTCTGCTCGGAGCCTAATTTCGCTAGGTTGCAACTGTACGATTTTGTTCATATTTAGCGAAAAGTGACGCAAGGGTCTGACCATCTCAAAACCATATAGCTCTGATCCGACAAATTAATACTTTTTACATGTCAAATTAAAATATTACTTTTGGTCCAAAATAAATTATATAGAAATATTTTGCTCGGAGCCTAATTCCGCTAGGTTGCAACGGTACGATTTTGTTCATATTTTGCGAAAAGTGATATAAGGGTCTGACCATCTCAAAACCATATAGTTCTGATCCGACAAATTAATACTTTTTACATGTCAAATTAAAATATTACTTTTGGTCCAAAATAAATTATTTGAAAATATTTTGCTCGGAGCCTAATTTCGCTAGGTTGCAACGGTACGATTTTGTTCATATTTTGCGAAAAGTGACGCAAGGGTCTGATTATCTCAAAACCATATAGCTCTGATCCGACAAATTAATACTTTTTACATGTCAAATTAAAATATTACTTTTGGTCCAAAATAAATTATTTGAAAATATTTTGCTCGGAGCCTAATTTCGCTAGGTTGTAACGGTACGATTTTGTTTATATTTGACGAAAAGTGACGTAAGGGTCTGACCATCTCAAAACCATATAGCTCTGATCCGACAAATTAATACTTTTTACATGTCAAATTAAAATATTACTTTTGGTTCAAAATAAATTATTTGAAAATATTTTGCTCGGAGCCTAATTTCGCTAGGTTGCAACGGTACGATTTTGTTCATATTTTGCGAAAAGTGACGCAAGGGTCTGATTATCTCAAAACCATATAGCTCTGATCCGACAAATTAATACTTTTTACATGTCAAATTAAAATATTACTTTTGGTCCAAAATAAATTATTTGAAAATATTTTGCTCGGAGCCTAATTTCGCTAGGTTGTAACGGTACGATTTTGTTTATATTTGACGAAAAGTGACGTAAGGGTCTGACCATCTCAAAACCATATAGCTCTGATCCGACAAATTAATACTTTTTACATGTCAAATTAAAATATTACTTTTGGTCCAAAATAAATTATTTGAAAATATTTTGCTCGGAGCCTAATTTCGCTAGGTTGCAACGGTACGCCATATAGCTCTGATCCGACAAATTAATACTTTTTACATGTCAAATTAAAATATTACTTTTGGTCCAAAATAAATTATTTGAAAATATTTTGGTCGGAGCCTAATTTCGCTAGGTTGTAACGGTACGATTTTGTTTATATTTGACGAAAAGTGACGTAAGGGTCTGACCATCTCAAAACCATATAGTTCTGATCCGACAAATTAATACTTTTTACATGTCAAATTAAAATATTACTTTTGGTTCAAAATAAATTATTTGAAAATATTTTGCTCGGAGCCTAATTTCGCTAGGTTGCAACGGTACGATTTTGTTCATATTTTGCGAAAAGTGACGCAAGGGTCTGATTATCTCAAAACCATATAGCTCTGATCCGACAAATTAATACTTTTTACATGTCAAATTAAAATATTACTTTTGGTCAAAAATAAATTATATGTAAATATTTTGCTCGGAGCCTAATTTCGCTAGGTTGCAACGGTACGATTTTGTTCATATTTTGCGAAAAGTGACGCAAGGGTCTGACCATCTCAAAACCATATAGCTCTAATCCGACAAATTAATACTTTTTACATGTCAAATTAAAATATTACTTTTGGTCCAAAATAAATTATATGTAAATATTTTGCTCGGAGCCTAATTTCGTTAGGTTGCAACGGTACGATTTTGTTCATATTTAGCAAAAAGTGACGTAAGGGTCTGATCATCTCAAAACCATATAGCTCTGATCCGACAAATTAATACTTTTTACATGTCAAATTAAAATATTACTTTTGGTCAAAAATAAATTATATGTAAATATTTTGCTCGGAGCCTAATTTCGCTAGGTTGCAACGGTACGATTTTGTTCATATTTTGCGAAAAGTGACGCAAGGGTCTGATTATCTCAAAACCATATAGCTCTGATACGACAAATTAATACTTTTTACATGTCAAATTAAAATATTACTTTTGGTCCAAAATAAATTATTTGAAAATATTTTGCTCGGAGCCTAATTTCGCTAGGTTGTAACGGTACGATTTTGTTTATATTTGACGAAAAGTGACGTAAGGGTCTGACCATCTCAAAACCATATAGCTCTGATCCGACAAATTAATACTTTTTACATGTCAAATTAAAATATTACTTTTGGTTCAAAATAAATTATATGAAAATATTTTGCTGGGAGCCTTATTTCGGTAGGTTGCAACGGTACGATTTTTTTTGTTTTCCTATGGAACATACATAGGAGAGGTCTTATTGTTATAATCTGACAAATGTATTAGCCAGTTTAAAAATTATTTTACTTCATTTTATTAAATTATTTCATTTATTTTGTGTGTTTTCCGAATTAAAATAATTTTAATAAACAATTTTATTTTTCATATAATAAAATTCGGGGATAACTTCACATATAAAGTGTATTTGGATTAAAATATAATATAAAACGGGGCGGGGATAACTTCACACAAGAGTTAGAGGGATATAATTATGTTAGTGTTGCCTGATTAATTTTTTTTAATTTCGGGGATAGAATCCGGGGATAACTTCACATACGTTGCTTTAGACCACAGTACTGAAGTAAAACTTCTAATATATATTTAATATTTATAATATAATATAGAAACTATAATATTGAAAAAAAAATTGGTACAGGGTGGCGTTCTCGAGTGTCTCCTAGCCGTTTATGTCTGATGCTACAAGAGGTAACCTTGTAACTTGGTATTTTTTTCAAGCCCAACTAGTCGTAATAGATAATGTTTATGTATGTGTAACAACATGGACATTGAAATCTCTTCGCATAGTAAAAATGGCCTTGAAATATTTTTTATTTCATTTATGTTTGTGTAGTGTGGTTTCATCGAAAGAAACGAAGAAAGAATCGGTTTCTGTGATACCTCGTGTGGAATGGAGCTATAATATAGAAAAAAAATACATATATAAAATATGTCACGCGGACGAATTTTGTTTTGCTCATCCTGTGCGTTCTGGAGTGAGTAAGTGTGTGAGTAACATAGATGTTATAATATAAAAAAAAAAAAATTGGTCACCCTGTGCGTTCTCGAGTGAGTCAGTCAGTGACATAGAAGTCTATATTATGACTTACCAATTTTCCAGTTTTTCAATTTTCCAATTTTCCAATTTACCAAATTTCTTATTTTCATATTTTTTTATTTTCCAATTTTTCAATTTTCCAGTTTACCAGTTTTCCAAAGAACCAATTTTCCAATTTTCCATTTTCCATTATTTTCCTATTTTCCAATTTTCCATTTACCTACATATTTTCCAATTTTCTAATTTTCAAATTTACAAATTTTCCAATTTTGCAAATTTCGAAATTTCAAATTTTCCAATTTTTCCAATTTTCCATTTACCAATTTTCCTGTTTTCTTATTTTCCAATTTTTTTAACCAATTATTAAAATAAAATGGTATTAATTAATGTTCCACCTAGGGATTTATGAATTGTCATGGCACATCCTGATACTAAAGGAAAATGACTTCGTTTTTCGTTTATTGTTTCGTTCGCCTCGTTTGATTACACTTTTCGTAACGCATTTGCCAGCTTAGTCCCCAAGTCAAGCGTGCCTAAAGAAGTCTTACTTCAAAAAAATTGTGCTTACTTCAAAAATTTATAACGAACGGAATATTTTTGTAATTTTGGGCTGCTATCATAAAAATGATGATTTTTTTGGGCTGACAGTTCATACGTGACAGAAATTATAGTTTTTGTGTTAAAAAGTTATTAGAATTTTGATAAGTGTACTTTATCACTTTCACTTAAAGCACCATCATGTGATAGCGTAAACAGAATATTGTGAAACCAATTAGTAAGAATATGTTTGCGTTAAATGTGTATATTTTTTATTTTACTATTAGCACAGACAATCAAATTAGATTTTTCATTTGAACTAAACAATGAAAACAAAATAAACTTCTGAACGCGTATTTTGATCCAACATTGAGAGACGAAACCACAAATTTGTGTATACGTCTACGACGTATAATACACAATTTTGAATAAGTGTGCTGTCATTTTTTACGCGTATTATACGTCGTATACGTATGTACAAATTTGTGGTTTCGTCTCCCAATTCTGGATCAAAATAGGCGTGCTGATAATTCCAATGTCATCGTTGTAGCTGTGATTTTTTGTTAAACTGCGTATACGTATACGCAAAAAAACAAAATATTTTTGATTGTATGCAGCTATTTACAGAAAATGAAATCTCAATTTCAATTTTTACGTTTACATAGGATGAAATATCTCTTATAGGTTGTCTCAGTTATTAGTATAGTTTTAGAAATATAAAACACATTTTTTATATTCATTCCATTCAAATTCATATTCAATCTTCGAATTTATGTGAAATTCAATATTTTTACAATTTTACTGTCATGATAGTTATCAACTAAGATGACGGTATTGCCAGCGACAAAAAATAAAATATTTTGGGCTAGAATTTTGGGCCAACTTCACAGACGTATTGTGAATAGACACAATTTATTTACTTTACGAATTGTTGTTGTAATTGTATGCATATTTTATATATAAATTACTCATAAAGTCATAACATTAAATATTTTATTTTTTTTAAACACTTTTACTTTGTGTACACGCTGTACCCGAGATTTTTCAATGTCATACATACCGAGAATTGTGTGCGCGAAACATATTTCAAATTTTAAATGTACTTGGAAATTTAATTTTAATGTATTAAAAAACATGTTGATCAAAAGTTATAAAAGTATCACTAAAAGTTAAAGAAATATCAGAGTAAATCTAGAATTCAATTTCACGATTCATTGAGAAGCAAAATGTAAAGTAATTAAAAATTAATTCTAAATTGAGGAAAATTAATTATGGGCACTGGCACAAATACTTCTAAGTATTATTTTTAATTGTTTGTTTGAATTGGTGACAAGTTCACCTACACGTTTAATTTTTACTTTAACCGATATTTATTCAAAGTGTATGATAAACATTTTGACTGTTGGCAAATTATTTGACAATGCTTCAAATACTTTATACTACCGCTTGCCTTTGGTAATATCAGATTCCCCGACTATAACTTGAACTTTTCAGTTGGGAGTGTTCAGTATTTATAATATAGAGATTCCTCACCAAATTACCATGAGACCGACGATATTTTATTATATCAAAATGTCCCATATTACAAAACATATTATATCAGTTTGATGTAGCTTGAAAATATTTTGTTGCCAAAATATTTTACATTAAAACTCATCTCAGCGGAAAATTTAAAGTACCTGAAGTAGATGATCATCAACATGAACGAGATGAAAAATTGTCTACAAAGTACAGAAATATTATAATAAACATTTCTCAAGTGGGAATTATTCTACCATGCATAAAATCTCTCTAGTTATAGAATTTTATGGAAAAATACAATTTTGTTGTTAACGTTTAGGTATCCAGATAAAAGTCTAAATGTGACCTAATTAAATTTGTTTTAGAGAATTTGTAATTTTTTGAACTATCCGAGACTGCAAATAGGATTGTACATAAATTTTGGCAACCCATCAAGAACCTCTATAAATAATCACAAAATTGATTTGAAATTTATTCAAATATGTGTGTGCATGTTTTATTCATGTATGGAAATATCGTCGTCTCATATAGATACGCACACTTACAAATAAATTCCTCAATAAAAAAGACAATTTGATTCTTCTAGATACACCACATACGGGTACAATAACATCATCCAATAGTATTTTAACATTTAATATAAAAATCATAAAATTGGATAATATTTCAATCAACTTAAGTTCTTACACATAATACATTCATATATACATACATATATATATAATACAATGAAAGCTTTGAAAATATGTCTACACATAACAAGTTGTAAACTTGCAAACAACCATTACATTATATACATTTGGTAATTAACACAAATTATTTAAACAAAAAAGATTTCCGCAACTTTTTTCATGTGAATGGCACAAAGACGCGCCAGCGAGAACATCATTCCATTAGAATTAATTCGACAATATGCGGATATAAAGTAACGACGATGAAGCTTCTGTGTGCGCCGCTTCTTCTGTTCACGGAGAAAAGATGTTATTAATTTTAATGTAACGGAATAAAAAAGCTTTAAGTAATATACAAACACACACGTACATACACAAAACAACACAATACAAAGCTTGTGATATGGGTGGCAAACGAATATGAAAGGGAATTGCTTAAGAAGCGAAAAATATTAAATAGCACAGCCGGTATTAAGTAATTTTTGATGTTATTTAAACGAGTTGAAAGATACCAAATATTTCGTTCTTATGTACAAGAATTTTAACAATTTTCTTTTATGATTATTATTATTATTATTGTTCATTTTCGTTTCTTTTGAGTTAATATAATTTGAGGTAATAATATTTTTTCATCTATTGAAATAAGAAAAAAAAACTCCTTTTGTTCAAGTCTATACGTTATTTATACGTTATTAACGTAAGAAGCGGGAGAGATTCGGTTGAATGATTATCATTTTTATACCAAATGTTGATTCAAAATGATTAATTTAATTTCCTTTTTTTTTTTGTTTTGCCTTTTCTTTTCAGTTAACAAAATCCGATGAAAATACGGTTACATTACGTTCGGTGAATAAAGTCCAATCGGGCATGTACCAGTGTGAGGTGTCAGCGGATGCGCCACTTTTTCATACGGAAAGTAGTCAAGCGAATATGATCGTGGCCGAATTGCCGCAATCGGAACCAGTTATAACGATATACGGGGTGCAAAAAATGGATAATCGTAATATAATTAAGTTAGGTGAAACAATAACGGCATCATGTCAATCAAGTCCATCCGATCCGCCGGTGAATTTCACATGGAGTGTGAATGGGATTAAAATGCAGGTAGCGTATTAAAAATTTATTATTGAATTTTATTGTTTGATTTGCGGCAAATTATGTTTGCCATCCGAAGGCGAGAATTATAATTATACGACACAAGTATTTTAAAATTTTGCGATCGAGTATTATTACTAATTTGTGAAATGTAACCTTCTATCACTTACTAAACCAAACGAATTATTATCGTAAAACGCGGGGTAATTCCAGCCAATTGGATTTCCGTTAATATTTTTAACAATATAATGGGTGTCTCAAAAAAAAAGTACTTACACTTCGAATGGCAAGAAAAACTTTATTTATGAACATAGAGAGAAGTTGGAAGGCTTCAATCATGTTCAAATTGATGACCATTATTGGTCAGACAAGGCTGATGACGTGCACCAATTGATTCGCAGTTTGGTGCCATAAACTATGTCCTTCAGGTATCCCCATACAAAAAAAAAAGTTCAGGGGCATGAATTCTAGGAGCGTGGGGTATTCAATGCTACCCCTTCGCCCAATCCATGTGTCTCGAAACCCTGCATCGAGATGAGTTAGTACATCGATTTCCTTTCTGAACCGTCTTTGAACTTCCGTGGTGTTTTCGGTCTTCCAATAACATTTCAGGACAATCTTCCTCTCTTCCAAGCTAAGTTGATTGCTTGTCATGCTGTATCATTAATTACACATACAAAAACACAAAAGGCAGTATATTAGCGACAGTCAAAGTGTTAGTATATTTTTGAGACTCCCTGTATCATAGTAATTTAGTTACAATTTGAATTTTAAGGGAGGGGTGGGGGCAGTAGTTATGTAATTCTTATTTTACAATTATGTCGAAGGCAGAGTTTTATAATCGTGCGATAGACTACTCGTACATTTTATTGCCGTTTTAGGAGTGTTGATATCTATCCGTCCGCCTGTTATATTTGGTTCATTTTAGTCATATACAAGGCTTGTATTTTTTGATTTTTATTTTAATAGGTCAAAAAAGTCCTAATTTTTAATTTTTAAATAAATAAACGGATTTTTTTCAGTTAGTTTATATCATAGAGCATGACTGTGAAATACAGTACGTTCAAGAAGAGTGTGTATGCATAACTGTAATTAAAACTATAAGAAAAAATATGAACGGAGCTTAAATCGGTTTTCTATTGATTCCTCTTGAACGCTCTAAGTATAACTGCAACAGTTTAGCGGATAACATAAATTGAAAGAAATGAGTGCGACTTATAAAAAACGATGTGAAGCGGTATTTTCAAAGTGCACATCCGAAAGGACCAAAAATGTTGGTTGCAAGTGCAGCTAATTATATAAAAAAAGTCGAAAACATTTGTACAGAAGAGGATTACACATTGTTCAATGTATAAAAACGATGACGATTTGCCAGATAGAGGCAATTTGAACCACTACAAAGGCGGATGAGGCGCATGATGGCCTCATCCGCCTTTGTAGTGGTTCAAATTGCCTCTATCTGGCAAATCGTCATCATTTTTATACATTGAACAATGTGTAATCCTCTTCTGTACAAATGTTTTCGACTTTTTTTTATATAATTAGCTGCACTTGCAACCAACATTTTATTACTGATCATTCTGGCTAAAAATAATATTATACTAAAAACAACCATACGAATTAGAATTATGGGACATGGCTATGCATATGGAAATACTTTTGTCCAAACCGCTGGTAACACAAATATACGTTGAAAAGCGACTACAGTGGGCGAATGAACATAAAACAAAGATTGGACGAATATTGTGTTTACCGCCATGCATGGTCCAGCGTATTTTAAACAATTATGGTTTTTGATTTCAATCTATTTTCCAATTTTTTCTGTGACCACTCCTAGAGATAGCGTAGACAAAGTTCTAACATTGAAGTGAACATTATTTAGTTATGATGATACCTACTGTGCTATACGATACATGCTACTTAGAAGTTCCATGAATTTGAGTAAATTTTCAAATTTTATTTCACCGATCGTAGAGATATCTACGGGGTCTCACTTACATGGTCAGATAAATCAAAATCCATGATTGCAATCATCATGATCTTTAACATATCTAGAAATATTGAACTTTATACCGAAAGGTGTATAGCTATACCTTTCGGTATAAAGTTTATTTTGTTTCTGGAGAGTTAATTTTTTACTGTACCAGACAGTTAGTATTCTCTATGTGTGAACGCCATCAACTGTCTGGAATGTACAATATGGCTCTATTTAACAAGTTAAATAACGGGTGATTTTTTTGTGGTTAGGATTTTCATGCATTAGTATTTGACAGATCACGCGGGATTTCAGACAAGGTGTCAAAGAGAAAGATGCTCAGTATGCTTTGACATTTCATAATGAATAGACTTACTAACGAACAACGCTTGCAAATAATTGAATTATATTACAAAAATCAGTGTTCGGTTCGAAAAGTGTTTCGCGATTTACGTCCGATTTATGGTCTACATAATCGACCAAGTGAGCAAACAATTAATGCGATTGTGACCAAGTTTCGCACTCAGTTTACTTTATTGGACATTAAACCAACCACACGAATGCGTACAGTGCGTACAGAAGAGAATATTGCGTCTGTTTCTGAGAGTGTTGCTGAAGACCGTGAAATGTCGATTCGTCGCCGTTCGCAGCAATTGGGTTTGTGTTATTCGACGACATGGAAGATTTTACGCAAAGATCTTGGTGTAAAACCGTATAAAATACAGCTCCTGCAAGAACTGAAGCCGAACGATCTGCCACAACGTCGAATTTTCAGTGAATGGGCCCTAGAAAAGTTGGCAGAAAATCCGCTTTTTTATCGACAAATTTTGTTCAGCGATGAGGCTCATTTCTGGTTGAATGGCTACGTAAATAAGCAAAATTGCCGCATTTGGAGTGAAGAGCAACCAGAAGCCGTTCAAGAACTGCCCATGCATCCCGAAAAATGCACTGTTTGGTGTGGTTTGTACGCTGGTGGAATCATTGGACCGTATTTTTTCAAAGATGCTGTTGGACGCAACGTTACGGTGAATGGCGATCGCTATCGTTCGATGCTAACAAACTTTTTGTTGCCAAAAATGGAAGAACTGAACTTAGTTGACATGTGGTTTCAACAAGATGGCGCTACATGCCACACAGCTCGCGTTTCTATGGCCATTTTGAGGGAAAACTTCGGAGAACAATTCAACTCAAGAAATGGCCCGGTAAGTTGGCCACCAAGATCATGCGATTTGACGCCTTTAGACTATTTTTTGTGGGGCTACGTCAAGTCTAAAGTCTACAGAAATAAGCCAGCAACTATTCCAGTTTTGGAAGACAACATTTCCGAAGAAATTCGGGCTATTCCGGCCGAAATGCTCGAAAAAGTTGCCCAAAATTGGACTTTCCGAATGGACCACCTAAGACGCAGCCGCGGTCAACATTTAAATGAAATTATCTTCAAAAAGTAAATGTCATGGACCAATCTAACGTTTCAAATAAAGAACCGATGAGATTTTGCAAATTTTATGCGTTTTTTTTTTAAAAAAAGTTCTCAAGCTGTTAAAAAATCACCCGTTACAATTATTTACTGTCTATACAGCAGAAAAAAATTGTATGTATTCTCGAGGTTTATATTGCAATACAACGAAGTTTAATGGCCACCGCCGGCTTATACGCTCATAACGAAGTTAACCTTTTTGAAGTTGGCTATAAACAATTATAATTTTACATACATATATGTATACACAATATGTTGCCAACAGTTGGGGGGTCTGAAAGCGTCCATTGTTTCATCAATAAATTATCTCAAAGAGCAATTTTGGTCAAATAAAAGGAATACTTATTTAAAGTAATCGTGATTTTTAGTATTCGTAAATGGACTCACCAATGATCATCGGATAGTTTTGGCAATAGCTTTTTAGAGAAAAAAAAACTGGAGGTTGTATTGGGATCCTCATACCTAGAATGGTCCATATTCAGCCGCTTTACGAACAACCAAAACTTGGTGGAAGTTGAGATTTTGGGGATTGGTCATCGGTCTCCCTATGATTTTCAGATAGTTCTGGTTCTAGCCCTTAAGATGGGATCCTCATTCCGAAAAACACCCATTCAGCCGTTGTAAGAACAACCAAAATATCTTGGTGGAAGTTGACGGTTTGGGGATTGGTGATCAATCGCTATGATTTTCAGATAGTTCTAGTTGTGGCATTTTCAATCAAAAAGTTTCAGCGGGTTGTTAATGGAGCCTCTGGCCGTTTATGGCTAGTCGTAAGGCGAAAAATATAAAAACTTCATTAACATTATAAGGTAAAATTTATTTTAGGCTTTGGTCTTCTTCTTCTAAGTAATATTTCAAATTTTAAAATTGACATGTAAAAACCACATAACAATACAACGTAAAATAAAGTATAGCAATCATGAATGTTTTGACCACAATATTTTTGCAGATTCACCATTCGCTATATCGCCAAAGTCATGAAAAGTAGTTTTTAAGAAAGATCTGCGTGTGTGTGTATCTGTGTCTGATCTGTACAGATTAAAAGTGTGTGGTCTCTATGGTCCTGATGAAACAACTGACCGAAGTGAAACATTAGACTAAGGCTTTTTCTACAAATTTGGATATGATTTTTGACCAAAATCGTGCTGGCGGACAGTTTCCAGAATAACCTTTTCGTGTTTTGCATTTGTTTTGAAAAGGTTGTATATCATTTATGGGAAAAACAACTAAGAACTAAACGATTCTAAATTAAAGTTGCAACAATATCGATAAAGGGGCCGTATTCCTGAAATATGTAGAAATTTCCCCAATCTATATCATTCGAAATTTTCGCTGGGTACTTTAATCATTTTTTCAAATTAATTTGTCCTCAAGTCTACAAACATTTTGTCTCCCTACTAAGAGAATAATTTCGAATCGATTTACCCGGTCGGAATTTTTCCCTTAGTAGGTGGGAAAAATTAAATTTCTTAATTAGAAAATAAGAAAAGAAATATAAAAAATCAGTAACCGGCGAAAAATATGCCTATCAAACACTTAACAAAAAAAATAACAAATTGTCTCATATACGTGTACGCTATATATATGTATTGGTTACCTATTTCACGAAATGTTGCTGTTAGGTAAAAAAAATAGAGTACAATTAGGCGAATAAACATAAAAATATGCAATACAATCGAAATATTGATACAAAAATTAGAAAACCATTATTCGAATACAAATAAAATTGTGTAACACAATCAGCTGCGTTTTTCTGAAAATAATCGAGTTGAGTTCGCGATATTTTTCCAAATTTGCCCAATTTAAAATAAAAAAATATTTTTTTTAATTAAATAATTTAGATTTAATAATCCTCTAAATATAACCGAAAAAATCCATCATAAAAGTTGTATAGTTTTCTTGTAATATCGCTGTTGTCCAAAGATCTGAACTACTCAGTTATTATACACAGAACATAGAACACCGATATTACAAGAAAACTATACAACTGTTATGATTTATTTTTCTGTTAAACTTAGAGGATTATTAAATCTAAATTATTTAATTAAAAGTAATTATTTTTTTAATTTTAAATTGGGAAAATTCGGAAAAACTACAGCGAACTCACCTCGATTATTTTCAGAAAATCGCAGGTAATCGAAACATTAATTTGAAAGTAAGGCTTTAATGTGGTGAATATGCGCAACGTAAAAAAACCGCGTTTGTAAACTAAAACATAACATAGTCTAAAGTATAAAAATGCTAAATGGTCGGTCCCATGTACTAAATGTCAAAAATGCTAACTGGTTGGTTCATATGAATAACAAGCAATAACTGCAACAGTTGTTGCACGAAACTTCTATGAAAAATTTTGTTCTACAGAAGCCAAAAGTTTCATATATAGACATGTTTTTTTATGATGGGCTTAGTATGCACTTTAATACAAAATTGTCAAATGGTCGGTCCCTGGGTCCCTATGAAAAGCAAGCGATAACTGCAACAGTTGTTGCACGAAACTTCAATGAAAAATTTTATTCTACAGAAGTCAAAAGTCCCATATATAAACATGGTTTTTATGATGGATAGGCTTGGTATGTACTTTAATACAAAAATTTCAATGGTCGGTCTCTGGAGTCGGTCGCATGAATAACAAGTGATAATTGCAACAGTAGTTGCACGAAACTTAAAAGAAAAATTTTGTTCTATAGAAGTTAAAAGTCCCATATTTAGACATGGTTTTTTAAGATAGGCTTGGTATGCACTTCAATACCAAAATGCCAAATGGTTGGTTTCTGAGGTCGGTCATATGAATAACAAGCAATAACTGCAACAGTTGTTGCACGAAACTTCTATGAAAAATTTTGTTCTCCAGAAGTCAAAAGTCTCATATATACGTGGTTTTTATGATAGGCTTGGTATGTACTTTAATACAAAAATGACAAAAGGTCGGTCTCTGGGGTTGGCCGCATGAATAACAAGCGATAACTGCAACAGTTGTTGCATGAAACTTCATTGAAAAATTTTATTCTCCAGAAGTCAAAAGTCCCATATATAGACATGTTTTTTTATGATGAACTTGGTATGCACTTTAATACAAAAATGTCAAATGGTCGTTCCCTGGGGTCGGTCGTATGAATAGCAAGCGATAACTGCAACAGTTGTTACATGAAACTTTAATAAAAAATTTTATTCTCAAGAAGTCAAAAGTCCCATATATAGACAAGGTTTTTTATGATGTCCTTAGTATGCACTTTAATACAAAAATGCCAAATGGTACCGGTCCCTGGGGTTAGCCACATCAATAACAAGCAATAACTGCAACAGTTGCTGCATGAAACTTCAATGAACAATTTTGTTCTACAGAAGTCAAAAGTTCCATATATAGTGATGGTTTTTTATAATGACCTTAGTATGCACTTTAACACAAAAATGTCAAATGGTCGGTCCTTGGGGTCGGTCATATCAATAACAAGCAATAACTGCAACAGTTGTTGCACGAAACTTCAATGAACAATTTTGTTCTACAGAAGTGAAAAGTCCCATATATAGACATGGTTTTTTATCATAGCCTTAGTATGCACTTTAATACAAAAATGTCAAATGGTCGGTTCCTGGAGTCGGTCATTTGAATAACAAGCAATAACTGCAGCTTTCCTTTATTCTCAAATGTTAATTCTTTAATTGTTGCAATGACATATGTTTCACTATGACAGATTCCTGAAAACTCAAAGATGTTACCATGTACGGGCATATATCGTCTAGTAGTGGATGGATTGATGTGTTCAAAATAGTTAACCACATTAAATTAAAAAGGTTTGAGGGTAACCCACAATAATTTTTAATGCAGTAATTTTCAAATAAATTCAAATATTCGTCCATCTATTTGGCCATAACACAGCCAATATTTTGACAAATATTTGAATTTTTAAATTTCTACGCCTTAAATCTTGTTGAGACTATTCTAAATCTTTTTATTTTAGAGTGGTTAACTGTTTTGAATATCTCAATTTGTCTACATATAGGTGACGTTTGCCCGCATTTGTTGGCATCTTTGGAGTTCTTTTATTCGTTTATATTGTAGTAAATATAGTTTCAAACATATTAAGAATTTATTTAATAAACCCACGCCAATAGATTAGAATTATTTACTACTGGACAAGTGGTGCAATGGTTAAAACTTTGACATTTGAACCGTACTGGGTTCGAATCCTACCAGAGGCTAGTTGTCAAGACGCTCTGTTGGAGTGCATAATTCAGAGTTGGCCCACCGTCCATTTCAGTGTACACGTTCACATGGATAATTGTGTTAGTAAGTAAATAGGTGGGTGTGTGCGTGGATGAAAAGCGGAGCATTAATATACCTTCAAAGAACATTAAATCCCCTGATAATTAATATTTTATTTTTCAGATAAAAAAAAATATTTGCTATTACTACTTTACACTTTCTCATTGTTACACTTTATAATAGTTACACTTTTCGTTAGTTTTTGCAGCTACACCATTTTGTATGACATCAAAAATGCGATCTTAGCAGGCTCCGCCTTTTTAGCGCCCCATCTAAATGTTTTGACAAAAGTGATGTTTGTATTCGTTTGCTCAAGATTGGCCACTATTTTTTATCGTATGATCACGTGCGATTAAACGGTAAACAAATAATGAAAAATTCAAAAAAAAACTTCCCTTCTCTGCTCCTCATTGCAAGAAAATTATACCGTTTTTATAAAATTTCGTTAGGTAATCGTTAGGTCAGGATTGGTCAGGTTACCATATTTTGGCATTCGGTCACCAATGGGTCAAAAATTGTATTAATTCAATAAAATCAGGTTCGTCGCTTATTTGGGGATTTCATTTCATTTGTCAAAAATCCAATTGGAGTATGTGTACCATTTAGAAAAAAGTATTTCTTATTTCAAAGAATTGTATCTAAAGTGGAAGATGGATTGGTCAGGTTACCATATTTTGGCATTCGGTCACCAATGGGTCAAAAATTGTATTAATTCAATAAAATCAGGTTCGTCGCTTATTTGGGGATTTCATTTCATTTGTCAAAAATCCAATTGGAGTATACCATTTAGAAAAAAGAATTTCTTATTTCAAAGAATTGTATCTAAAGTGGAAGATATAACCAATTTAGTTGTTTGATTCTTCATAACTCATTGAGGATTGGTCACTAGTTGATTTCGTTTGGTCATCCCTACTTAATGATTTATTGACAAAATTCGTGACCAAACGAAATCAACTAGTGAAAATTCCTCAGTGACGATTGACCAAACCCTGATCGCTGGATTTATAAAATATTAGTATTGCTATTAAACGAAGAGTTTTTAAAGAATTTCCGCAATAAATCATTATGTAGGGATGACCAAACGAAATCAACTAGTGACCAATCCTCAACGAGTTAAGAACCAAAAAAATGAATTGATTATAGTATCTTATGTCTTTCACTTGAGATACAATTGTTTGAGAAAATAAATATTTTTTTGAGATTAGAAACAATTTCACCTTTGTGGAAGAATATACAGAGAAACCTCCTGAAATGTGTTTGAAAACTTACTAATTTGAAGAATCTACCAATTTTATATATTGTAGGTAAACATATGCATAAATATTTTAAAAAAGTGTTTTCTTTTTCAATTCTAGCAAAGACAAACTGGGCTGAAAGAGCTGAGTCCTGAAAATACATGGAAGAATCGTGAAGCATACAGTGAATTTGTAGTACGGGTCGATAATCATATGCTGCAACCAATTAGCAATCGTAAACTATTATTACGATGTGAAACGAACATCTATAGTCTGTACCGTGGTTCGGACGAAGTAGAATTTTTTGTAGTGGACACAAGCTATTGGATTCATGGGGGCGGCAAAGTAAGTCCGACCACAGATCAACGAAGTGGCAATGGGAACGGTAGTGGTGGAGCAAATCGTGGCGATCCTGATAATTCAGCGCTAACAGGAAGTGCAATTTTAATTAATTTAAATTTTAGTTTTTATTTCTATTATTGGATAACATGTTTTTTAATTTTAATTCACTTTTTAACATAATAATTTATTGTATAAACATAAAAAATTATACATAAACTAAAAATCATAATGAAACAATATTTTTTTGTATAAACCAAAAATTAAAATAAATTAATAATTAAACAACAAGAAAACAACAAAATAAAAATTAAATCAGTTATATTATTTTGTACATACAATTATTTTTATATATTAATAATAATTATAAATAAATGAAAAATTAATAATTATAAAGAACAGCATAAATTTATATTCATACATATAAATTGTGGCTCCTTTGTGATAAAATTAAATTAAACATTCCCAAAAACATAAAAATTATAAAAAAAAACATAATTTATATTACATAAAATGCAAGGAATAATAAAATAGTTAATTTTATATTATTATAATTTCATAATCTACGAACTAATTAATTTTTAGGGAGGTAAACAGAAAAACAACCACGAAACTAAAATAAAATTGATTAATATTAAAAAAATAAAATACATACATAAAAAATACACAAAAGCGTCGCTTAATATAATAAAATACAATTAAAAATAATTTACTTAAAATTTGTAAATAAATTAGATAAAAAATTACAACAAAAAAATTTATATTTAAACAAAAGTAAATTAACAAAAAAAAAATTTAGTTTAAATTTGTAAAAAAAAACAACACAAAAATAAAAAAAACAATTAACAAACAAAATTATAAAATTTAATTAAGTTATATAAATACATAAAATATAATTTTTATTAATAATTAATTTACTGTATCAAAGTAGATTTTGTTGATTTTTATTTTTTAACAAAAACACACAAAAAATTGAAAAAAAATAAACAAACAAACCAAAAAACACATAACAAAATAAATTATTATAAACAATATAATAATATTAAATAATAAAAATCTGTATGGTTATGAAATTAAATTAAATTTTAATGTTGGATACGCAAATAAACAAAAAACAAATTAAATACGTTTAATTTATAACGAGAATGTTGGCGAGAGTTTTTATTTAATTAATTTATTTAAAGTTGAGTATAAATATTATTTGGTATACATTAAGGGGTAAGTCATATTTATTTAATATATAAATGCGGCAGTTTAAATTTAATATTAATTCTTGTGTCAAACTTATTTTGTAATAATTGCAATTTTTGCAGTATCATGGGTTTCGGCAACGGCTGGAACGTGTTTAACGAAAATTCATGGAGATTGGTGAGTATCAGGAAATGCTTGCGATCCTCCGGAAGGAATATGTTTTTTCTCAGTTCCAGCAATTTTGATGAAAATTGGTGAAAAACGTATTTGAGTATTAGGAACTGATAACGATGAGTTTTAACTTCCTTTAGTTAAAGAAGATCTTTGTTGTGTGCAGATCGTAAAAAAATAATATTTTTTTCAAAGTTTTTCAAATTGAATTTGGATATGGTGAGCAAAAAGTCGGCTATAAAATTTCTACAGGAAACTCTGGGCAGACTGGAAGAGAACTAGACCATTTACTAAACAATCGTGGTGCAACTGGGCGGAAGCACCTTTTGAAAATCTGAAATATGCCCACGGAGGGACTATTCATTGCGTCGTAATGATATTGGATATTACAGATATAGTTTAAATCAATTCGACCAGTTTAAAAAACGCGAAGTTTTGAAACGTCTCGTTAAAGTTTAAACAACAATAAAAACATTAATCTATTGGTGGCGATGGCGAACAAGGTTATAGGTAATGAAGTGCTGTCTCCGCAATACAAGGATAGTGCTGACACATGGCGCTCCCCCTATTAGGGTTTTATCCCGGTCAGCGAGTTTCTACTTCACGCATAGTTGAGTCAACAATTTTGGTGATTTGATACGGTCCGTCACGCTTAGAACCCCGTCACGTCTGGGAGCTTATTTTTACTAAATCCTTTTACTGCTTGTATGTATTTCTTTCGCTGATCCTCGCCATCACTCCATTTAATTTCTACAAATACGGAGAAATCTGTTCAATCTCCGATTTAATAATGCCACGAATATCATTTTTGACCTAGTCGAATGTTCGATACTCCCGTCCGAATATTAGAAAAGTGGTGTTGTTATCAGTGTAATGTTTGATAAATAATTCCGCCACTCACTATGAAGATCTTGAACTAAAATCCCCAATTGGGTTTTCTGAACCCGATTATGGTGTTTGGACTTTGCTCAATTACCAAATGGCACATAGTACTCAACAGAATGATTTCGCTTACCAACTGTGTTGGCTTACGATCCACTATCTGAAATGTGCCGCCTGGATAATCCATAACGTAAGAACACCTCGTCAATCAAAGTTTTTGTACAATCCAGAGAGTTGCGCAAATAGTTCCACCTACCAATGACGTGCGGCAACATTCTCCACTAAGCATGTGTCGATAGCCACTATCAGCCTAAGTAATTGTCCGAAAATACCGACAGCCATAACTTTCATTCATTGGGACATTCTCGGGGTTTTAAAAGCCTGCTGGGTTTAAAATTAGAAACTTTATTCTACTGATAATCCACACATTTACGACAGAACTTGGCATACCAGAACAACGCCGGGATGCTAGAAATATTTCTCGTTCAACAGAGTTCGCTCAATACAACAATGCCCCCATGAGCTCTGGGTACTACTAGCTGACCTTCTTCAACTTCTTCGTTGTTATTGCGGTAAAGTACTCCTTGCAAAGGCAGAGAAGCTTGATGACGGAAACACGAAAATTATGTTTCACGGAGACATCTCTGTACCTTTTCGTGATCCCGTCATCAAGCTTCTCTAGACGAAGGAATCAGTCGTCTCAACTCGATTGGCCAGCAGAAAATCAATCTCAGAGGCAGTGGATTCGAAAATTTGTTCATGTGCTGTTGCTGATCTGACAGAAAGCCAGATTAAACATTCGACTTCCCTACATTATAAATAATTATTAGTTGTTCAGCACCTCTATGTATCCTCATAATTTGTTCAATGCACATACTAGTACAAGTGCTTCGCGTTCAGTGGTACTGTGGTCTATTTTTGCTGCGATTAACAAACAGCTTGCATATTCCATTGGCCTTACATCATCTCCATCATCTTGTAAAAGTACAACATTCAAAGCATAACGATTTGCATCGGCCACCAGGATAAACGATTTCTTAGGATCCATTTGCCGCAAAATCACAGCATCCGTTAATAAAGTGTGGATAACTGCAGCAGGGAAATTTTCGAATTTCAAAATGAAACTTTGCATGCATACCGATTAAGCCCAATGTGTGCTTATCAGTGCTCACGGGGAAAAATTAGTGCTAGTTCAGGAGCCGAAAAGCGGAATTAGCAAATTTAAAATTTCGCCTGAAAGACGAAACAAATAAAAACCAATTTCTAGAAAAACCCAGGAATAATTTAAGCCTAATTTTAAAACTTTCCCAAGGCGGCTACATCGACGAAATTTGTGCTTTTCATAGAAATATGATTTTCATAAATTTTCATTCGTAAATTGAGGAAAATAAACTTGCCCCTAAAAGATCCTATATTAAACAAACAAAATACAGAGGCACACAAAAGCAATAATTTTTGTGTTGAACAACAAACTAAACAACAGAAGTAAAATATTCTAAAATCCAAGAACAAGCGATTCAGATATCGTATTCCTGTGGTATGTTCATTGCCATCCGAAAATATAGTGGCTAAATTTGTGCTAATCCAGAATTGGCCCAAATCCAATGAACAGCAAAAACCGTTGAATTAACGATTTTTTGATAAAAAGTGTTCTGGAAACCAATGAAGTTGGCACTTCTTATTAAACGGTACAGAAAATTGGTTCATTTCCAGATATACCATCTCTGTATTTGGTTTGTTTAATATAGTATATTTTAGGAGCAAGTTTGTTTTCCTCCATTTATGAATGAAAATTTGTGAAAATTATATTTCTATGATAAGCACAAACTTTATCAGATAAGCCGCCTTTTGAAAGTGTTAAAATTAGGCTTAAATTATTTCTGATTTTTCTAGAAATCAGGTTTTATTTCTTTCAGACGAAATTTGAAATTTACGTTTTCCTTGGCGACTAGCACTAATTTTTTCCCATGAGCACTAATAAGCCAATTGGGCTTAATCGGTATGCAAAGTTTGATTTTGAAATACGAAAGTTTCCCTGCTGCAGTTAGCCACACATTAATAAACTATTTAAATTTACAAAACCAGAATATTCAGCTATTGACCGGTGGACTCATGTCCAAAATCGCAGACACCTTGTTTGGGTCAGTTTTTACACCTTTGTGGGTTATAACATTACGGCAAGAAAAATCACACTTTTTCCGACTTGCTCGTAATTTAAATAGTTGGAATTGTTGAAAAACCATCTCCAGACCACACTGTGATCACTTAAATGTTCCAAAATCACAATTATATCATACGCTAGAATTGTGGCATTAAGAAGAGCACCCGAAATCGGTCGATGAGTAGCTCAAAAGTCGCCGGAACATTTTTCAACCCGAACAGCATACTTTAAAATGGAGATAAAGCAAATGGCGTAATGAACATGGTCTCATCCCGATATTCATTGTTAACCTTAATCTGCTAGTAACAAACAAAAGATGTAATTTAAAACTATCTTGAAAGCATTCTGAGTAAAATACCCCAAGATGATGTGGAAATCATTCTGAACAACTTTATTCGGCCTAGATTCGTTACTCTATATTTCAAACAATAACAGGACGCGCACTAGGAATCTTATTCTTCGGGAAAAAGAAATCAAACGACGGGAACACGGTTAATCAAATTGACCAGATTCTTATATCCAAAAGATATCAAAACAAAACATGGAGCTAGACTATCAAAGCCGACAACTTCTGTATAGCAGCAAAATGAACTATTCTATATGAACGAAATTCAACCATCGCTTTAACAAACCCATGTTAGCACATAAAAGTTTCTAGGAATCACATAACACGAAACAATTATGAGAATACCCTATCAGTAATTCTTGAAACAAATCACTGCTCGATTTGGCGAAGGAAACCACGTTCCAATTTTCAGCATCATCATCAAAAAATTCGCAGCTACAACTTTTTCCAAACAACTCAACGCTACGTCCAATGTATAAACCACCAGAAACCACAAGCTAAAAAGATTTTGAAAGTGCACAATTTACTTTATAATGTTGAATAGAATGGAACGAAAATTTCCACGGCGACCCCAAACGGCGCCGGAATCACATAAAGTCAGTGGCAGCTCACTGGCTTATATGTGGTTCCAGCTGGCTTTAAATTGGTTCTAAATGATAAATCAGATATTTCACAATGATGTACTCGTACAATCCATTGTGTTGTACTTAATAAACACATTTCACTTAACATTTGTTTTTTTATTTCGCAAAAAATTGAATTTTTGAATATTTTAATTTAAAATGTTTGTCCAAAAGTTTAAAAAATCACCCGATCGATTTCAACTTGTTAGTTCATCATCAGGAGAATCTACTGATTTATAAAAGTAAAAATTTAGTTATATATAGTACAAATAAGGAATAAAAGAAGGAGAGACAAAAAAAGGCAATACAAATAAATCTATTGATCGTCCCAACCATCTGTTGTTTATACGGCAAAGTTAATGATAAAAAAGAGGGATGCGGATAGCAGGTAGAATGGGTCTAGGCCATTTCTTAACCTATATTATTGGAATTATGTATGTTGGATGAAAATGGGATTCTTAAATGATTTTGGAAGAAGTTCTCGAATATGACCACCTGGGTCGGAGCTCGGTCATTTTTTATCCGATTTTAATGGGATGTGGTATGTTGGATGGAAATGGGATTGTAAAATGATTTTTGGAAGAAGCCACCTGAACAAAACTCGTTGAATTTTTAACCGATCATGATGGGATTTGGTATGTTGGATTAAAATAAGATCCCCTCTATTTCCCTATATATTAGCTTTTTGCTTCCTTGCTCTGAAGCTCAAATATATTGAGCTGATAGTTTTAGAGGAAGGAGAAATATTTTATGGGAGCGTGTATTGTGACCAATTATACATACATATAGTCTCAATGAAAGCTTATAGCTGACTGTATTTATGATATAAACAGCTGCGCCGAGCTATGTTTAGGTGTAGGTTGAACGAAATAACGTTCGTTCATAAGTGGGTTCGTTCATAAATGTTTGTTGAGAAGTGCTGAAAAATAATTTCACCATATTTTGAGCACGTTTTTAGTATCCATTGGTGGTTCTTCAAGTTATTGCGAATTACGCTGCTACGTAGGTAGAAGCCCAAGGCTATTTTATGATTCAACAATATTGATCTTTAAAGTTTGCCTTTTCAATGTTAAGTATTTTTTGCTTGTACCATTTGCACTTTTTCACACAATCAGTTGGAAAATTCCGTCGCGGTCGTGCAGTCTTGATGAAAATATTTGGTATTTTGATAAAGATTTCATTGACGTGTCCAAATACTGTTAACTCTGTTTAGCTAATAGTCCACTGATCCTCGACGGACTCAAGAAATGGCTTAATTAGTATTATCGAAATACTTGCAGTTAACATGGTTATTAAGCGCTTCGGTAAATGCTCGAGTGGTTGGGACATTAAATCGGTAAATGTCAGAATAAAAATTTAAAAAATCGGTTTTATTGCTCCGAAATCAAGGAAATAGGCGCCCTATTCCCGAAATGATTCACCCTTTACCCCACGTACCGTTTTTTTATGATATTAGTTTTTAAAAGTAATTTGGTATAGTGTTGGCTAACGGCTTTACTAGCTCTTATGAATCGTGGTAACTAATTGTACCACTCATGACGCTTAGCCCTCTGATTGGGAATAAGTAATAAAACAGGGATGTAGATGAATGTAGGTTAGGTTAGAGTGGCTGCTATCGCACACTTAGGCCAATAATGGCCCATTGTGATACCACAGGATCCAATCTCCCCTTACTCCCGCTGAAACCAACTAGAGCTACTGATGTAGCGTAAAATATCTCGCACCCCAAAGTCCGCGAGTTCAGAAAGGCTGTCCATGTTGTACATACCCAAGTACTTACGTCTTTTGTATGATAGTGTTGGACACGAGCATAGGAAGTGAACTAACGTCTCTTCCTCCTCTTCGTCCATACAACTTCTACAAAAGTCATTCGTCTCTAGACCCAGCCTTTTTGCATGTTCCCCAAAAAGGCAGTGTCCTGTCAGTATCCCTACGACCAATCCTAAATCTCGTTTTCCCAGAGATACAAGTGCCTTGGAGCGCCGCAGGTCCAGTTTTGGCCAAACCTGTTTTGCTACCCTGCACGTGAGAGTGTTGGTCCACCTCTCATCTGTCAAGGCGATTGCCTTTTTACTGAGCGTCAATTTGAGCGCTGCTATAGGCATCCCCAGACCTGCCCTTTCCAGTTGCATCTGGAGAGTCGTACCGTACCTAGCTAGTTCGTTTGCCCTGCAGTTTCCCGTGACGTCCGAATGACCAGGGACCCAGAATATCTGGATACTGAAATACTCGCTCATCTCATTAAGAGATGATCGGCAATCCAGCGCCACCCGTGACTTCAGAGAAACCGCCTCTAGTGACCTGAGTGTCACTTGACTGTCCACATAAATCGCGATATCCCTAACAGATACCACGTTATGCTTCAACCATGTCACGACTTCCCCTATCGCCACCACTTAGATGAATGTAAGTAAGTTAATTAAAAAATGTTCGGGCATTTTCCGATTCGGACCTTAACCGTAACATATAGATAGAACGAGTATTTACATTTAATTGACTGTCTTCTATATCTATAATTCCAGTTAAATGTCATGTATTTAAGGATGGGTTTGAATAGGAAATGTGTGCTTGAAACCAACGAATTATAGAACATGGCTAGCTCAATCGTTCTTGTCTCTTTGTTGTTTAAAAACAGAACACACGGAGTTGATCAAGACAATTCATGATGCTGTTTCTAATCATGTCAAATTATATTTGATGGTAGCGAAGGCAAAGTCTTAGATTTATGCCTGGTCGCTTTGCGCGGTAGGTAAGTCTACATGGATAAAGCTGTATGATGAAAACGATTAAAAACAATTTTGCTTACGTTCATTAACATTACGTGTCAAGGGAAGTTATTAGCGCCGCGTAACCAACATCCCATCAGCTTCAGTTCTCCAGATTAGGGGTGGCGGAAACAGGGAACCATGTTCTAGTAAGTGGATCGCTATATAAACGTGTTTCAGGTAATACTGGATGTTCAAGATCTATCACAAAGGTCTCTGATAAATTTATGTAATTAGTCTGAAAATGTTGACAGGAACATGGAACGTGCTAAGGCCTTACTCATGCTAACCCAGCGCAAAATTACACTTTTGACGTACTTGGATTAATTACAACAGATTAGATGGACTGTGAGTTAGATGCATAATACAACCATTGGTTATACTCCCCACTACAGCGGTTATCAGAATAGAGGACAATAGTATTTGGCTTTCTCATCCACCGGCGAGTACAGCAGTTTACATCGACTTCCGTTCAACCGAAATTTAGTTAAGAAATGACCGGGTTCTATACCAGGTGGCAGTATTGTAGAACTTTCTCCAGAAATCATTTAATAATCCCTTTTCCATTCAACATATCCAATCACATCATGCCTAATCCGATTAGAATAGGTGAAACGGATTAAACTTTGACTACCGCTAAAGCTAACCCGGCTTCATAGGTTTTGCCGCTATCCTCTGGTGCCCCATGCGGCGTTGGTTCCCGCAGCTCAGTACGGTAGAGGGGAACGGTGTGGGTTTTTGGGGCACTCAAGACAACGGCCTAAATTACCGCATTTAGTTAGAAAAAAATATTAATGGACTGGGGGAGAAGGAAATTGGGGTATTCGGACCCCGAAGCAGTGGGCCAGCCCATCAGCCCATCACGTGGGCAGGCCTGACCGTGGTTGTATATTTAAGATGTCTAGTCCGACATCCTTAACCTAACTTTACTAAATTTTAAACTATTTTGGCCCATAGGACTTAAACTAGAGAAGTATTAGTAGGAGGAGGTAGTGGTATGCCACCTAAGTCCGGATAAAGCAAAGAGCGCCGCTTCGCGACAACAATTGCTCTACTCGGGCTGTTGGAGACAACCCACTACCATTATTTAGTTTGTTAGTACAAAAAATTCCTTACCTTAATTACTCCCCAACAATCTGAGGAGGGTAGCACAACCGAGAACAAAACAAATTTTACTCAGTCTTAAATGTTCAAAAAAAAACCAAAAATTTTGTATTTCTACACTAATCACTATAGCATTTGTTAACTATACTATTTATTTTTTTTATACATATAAGTACACTAATTGGGTTACATTCAATCCCTTAATTCAAATTTACACTTAACAAATCTTATTGGCACAAAAAAAATTATAGGCTATATGAGTTTATAAAAATTTCCTATTGTGTAATCACATAAAACCACACAAAATAATTAATTAAAAATATACTAAATTAATGTTAACTTGACCGCCCGTTGGTCTCTCTAAAACCTCACTGACTTGCCGTCTCTTTTTTTTATTTTTTTATCACCAATAACTTGGTTGAGAAGGGGGGGGGGGGAAGAAAAATTAAATTGTCTTTTCACACGAAAGACGAAAATGCCTTCTCAGCCACATATTATTTTTTTTGGATGACAAAAACGGAAATTGTTATTAATTACCGTGTAAGTTGGATATTTCCGATTTTAATGCATATACTGCGAAATACACGGTTCTATATTCTATATAGTGTTGATACTATACAGAACAACAACAAATGCACTTGCCCAGCATATGCAACGAGCACGGAAAAAAGGTGTAATCAAATTACAGTTATATTTCACGTTTATTCAAGAGATTCATACTAATTCCATTATGAATTAACATGATGACCTTCAATTAAATAAACGCATAGAGATAACAAAAAAAATACGAGAACTTGGCATGATTTATATTATTGAGATATAGGTGAAGATTATAATCTTCAATGTCATGCGATTATAAGATGATCTTATCGGGATAGCTTCTGGTGACGTAATTATAAAAAGTTCCATTACAGCGTGGGGAAAACCCAATCCCTGAGAGTGAAAAGAGATCTCATGCTCTATTTACTAAAAGTACTGATTTACATTAGAAAAAACACAAGAGTGTTGACCTAAGTCAAATGTTTTTCAATAGCGAAATTAATTTTGTATGCATATGAATCTATAAGAATATTTCTAAATGTTAGCTATTTTAACTAATCCAAAATTTTGAGAACAACATCTATCGTAAATTACAAAATATGACTATTGTATTTAGTTATAAAAATTTGATTGTAATTTTAATCAATCTATAAAGTAAAACTTATGAAAACTGAACAAAATAAACAAAAATGATTAAAGTTGAGTAGGTTTGTCCTGTGGTGTTGGAATGGTCCGGTATGCCGCCTTGATGAATTATGCTGAGCACTGAGTACAGAACAGAATCGTCGACATCTTTGCTAGCTTCATTCTGCTTGATAACCTATCGTACTGGATGTGAAGTACTGCTTCCTTAATTCCGGCCTGATTGATCCGACTGCTATTCCATAATTATGCCACAGTTCAATCAGCTGTGCTCCAGCTTAAGTAGGGGTGTATCATCTGCTAGCAAAACTGCAGGTAACATCATGTTTGTTGCGAGCGGTAACCGACAGGTAAGACAACTCTTTTCAGTGCTGGAACCATTCTGTTCTCCAGGTCATGTTTAAACTTGATTTGTAATACCCGCGGCTTTCGTATTATTTTTATTTTTCGCAAAGTGCTCTCGCTATTATGAATAGCGATTTGTGATGTTTTTCCTATTAGGCTGATCCGAATGATACCATCTGCTGCCATCACCATCTGACTATTTATGAATTTGGTCTAATTTATTGTGGGTGTAATTCGATGATTACTTTACTACGACACCGAGCACCAGATTGACGAGCTGGTGCGCTTTCACTTCAGAATGATCCAATGACAACTTGATTTTTGTTATTTCCCTCATTACCAGTGGAAAGTCGAGTTTACAGACCAGACCGGGCGCTGACGGTATTTGAAAATTGTTTGCTCCCTGCAAAATGTGACGTACGAAACTGTTCCCACTCGTGCTGAGCATTGAAGGTATATTTGGTTGTTTCATCTGATATTGTACTCCTTTATCTTGTCCTACCCTGCACCACATCATCTTTAACATTTTTGTACTAACCTTACTCACTTAGACTATGTAATTTAGTTTAAATATTTATTTTAAGTTCGAAAGCTATGTATAACATTTTAGAATTGAATATTTTTGTAATCCGTAACTTAACTTACTGATAACTATTATTTTTGATGGCGCTACCTCAATCCCATTTTACTAAATTATCTGAATGGTGTAACGTTGCCCCTTTGGATCACCGTGACAAGCGAGGGTTATATTTTCTCTCTATTGCTGATTCCCCTTATTAACAAACAGTATTTTGGTTGTACGTGTAGGTGTGTTTGGTTACGTTGACCAGCAGGTTATTACGGTTTAACCCTTTTTAAGTGGGGATAGAAAATTGCTATAAATTGACTTCGTTTTGTTGGTTCGTGGTAGTTAGTTGATAATACTTTCGGGTACGCGATTAAATTTGATGATCATCGTAAAAGAAGAAAAAAAAAGAACCGAGTGGGTGGTGGAAAACCCATGTAATTTTTTTTTTAGTCTTTCGTGAGTTGAGATTTTGTTTATAAGATAATCTCGGTTATTTTGTGCATAGAATAAATTTCCTAAAGGAATGTGATTAGTTATAGTATAGTGATAATTAATAATAAATTAAGTCAATCTAAATTTAATTATAAAGTGGGTCCAAAATTATATTGATAATTAAATTGGTGAACATGGCATGGCTTTAACTACACAAAAAAAAAAAAAAGAGAAATTAAAAATAAAAATAAAAATAAATAAAAACAATAAAAACGGTACGTAAGTAAAGCATGCAAATCAAGTGAAGTGTACCAAACGGGACGGTCGGTGTATAAAATAACAATTAAAATTCCCGAGTGCGCATGGTGTAACAGGAAAATCTAGATGGACATTTGATTAAGAACTGTGTCAGAAAAACTATGGCATCAACGTGTTACCAACGACCATTACAGTGTTAACAAACTAAATTTTTATATGGTACGTAGTGTAATTGTGATTCTAATATCCATGTGTGCAATTTACCCACAATCCCACGAAACACCAGTGAAAAAAAAAACAGAAAAACGGACGCTTTCGAACGAATGGTGTTGTTATGTAAAGGTGATGAGTTTATGAATGAACGTAAACGGGATTTAAAATACGCTAGTAATAATGCATTTAAACAAATGAAAGTTGTTGTTGTGAAAAAGAAACTAATTACAAATTAAAAACAAAATATCGTTTAATGAAGTGCGAATGAAAATAGATATTGTGATCACGGTGTGAGAGACAAATATATTAATCCGTGCTTGGAAATGTGGTTGTGTTAAAAACAAAAATGACGTAAAACTAATATAGCGCGTTATATGGCAAAAAGGCAGGTGATGCTGCAAAATACAAAGAAAACAAATTAATTGTGGTCAACTTAAACTAAAGACAGTGAATCACGAACGCTATCTTCAATCAACTGGATATTATATCGTCATCAATCAGCACGGCCTCTACGAGCGGCGTTTAATTTTTTTTTGGTAATTACCTAATATATTTATTATAATAATTTTTTTTATTTTGATTTTCTTGTATGAATTCATTTTTTTTTATTATCTTATTATTACTTCTTAGATACTTAGGTACCATGTCAAACTATTTTTATATGATTTTTTTTTTTTGTGCATTATAATTTCTGTGCATAATAAGTTTCAAGTGTATTAAGCCGCGTTCCCCATTTTGGGAATTTTAATTTAGACGTACATGCTTCAATATAAGAATAGTTTGGAAATGTTTTACATTTAAATTTATGTAGAGTTATTTAGTTTTTTTTCTCTTAGAGATATAGTTTAGCAACATATTTTGCATATTTTAGATCAGGTTTTGATAAGATTATTTTTGATTCGATGTACAAATTAATTTAGATTTTTTTTTTGATTAAATATAGTATGTTAAAAAGGTTTAGTAACCTGGACTTTAATCATGTTATTTCAATGGTTTTTCCACCGTTCTCTTGCGATTTGAATTTTGCCGTATTTTTTTCAGAATGAGATAAAAAGTGAAAAATGGAGGATGAGGTTAGTATAGGTCGTGACTCTCTGACGACATAGAGTGAGTTGATCCACAATCATTCAGTTCCCTTTCCTTTGCGCTTCCTTCCCCTTTCCTTGTAGTCCGCGGTCTAACAAGATTTATTCATACTCCAGAAAGCCCACCCCTTTCCCTGAGCCTTAGCCGACGCTAAACATGACCGTACTGGAGTCCCTGAATGAATAAAAATTTCTGTTAACGTAGTTTGAGGGCGGACATAGTAATTTTTGTTTGTATCGTCTAAGTAGGAGGTCGAAAACGGTTTCCACAGCTATGACCACCAACAAACTCGTTACAATGGGGTTGAGCTAACCTCATCCTATATCTCATTTATTAATTATAACCTTAATATATATTAATATTTTTCAATAATCCTAACTTCTACCTTAACTAATGATGCTGGTATATATTCATAATTGCGCGCGTTATACCAGCCTTCACTTTCCCATTACATCACCTATGTGCATGCCCGCCTATAAGCACATCAATGGTCTAATAGGAAAGTGGATGAGGTACGCGTCCACGTTTTCTTCGGCATCGCTTCCAATTTCTGTGGAAGATCTTCCTGAACCGGACGTTCCTTCGGTCCTAGTTCCACTCCTCCTTGCCTTTCTACTTCTGATGTGGGTGCCTATAGGCACTATAGGGGAAAGGAAAGACCCATCGTTAGAACTCACTGGCTGATCGGTTTGTGGTGGGATTTGGGCTGTTCTTGGTCAAATCAGGCTCTGGACATTCCCTAATGTCTTTGGCATGGAGAATTCCCAGCGTTTTTCCTTTTTCGTCAACTAGCTCGTATGACACCTGACCTATGCGCCGGTAGATCTCTGCGAGGATGAATTTCTTGTCCAGTTTCGCCGAGTATTGCTTAGCGGCATTACGCTGGGCAAAGTTGCGCACATAGACCTTTTGTCCTACACACAATGACCGATCTGCAGAACGCAGGTTGTACCGGTGTGATGACTTTTCATGTGCCTGCCGGAGTTGGTTTAGAACTAGTTCCCGAGCTAGTTCAAGACGATCATTCTTCGCATGTACCGTGAAGGTACTCAAGCTTTGATCTCCTAAAAGCCGAAGCAACTCATACTGGGAACCATGGTTGACTGTGTGTTGTCCAAACACAAGATAGGAAGGTGCATATTCCGTGGAGGAATGCGCGGTATTTCTTAGTGCGCTCGCAATCGCACTTAAATACTTATCCCATGTGCGCTGATCTTTCTTTACATAGGCGCGGATTGCAGCTAGCACTGACCTATTCACCCGCTCGGATGCGTTTGCTTGCGGGGAGTATACTGGTGTGAATACGTGGATAATCCCAGCTTTATCCAGACAGTCCTTGAATATATTGGACTTGAGCTGCCTCCCATTGTCAGTATGAATCACCTCAGGTACAGAGAATACTGGGAATACTTCTTCCTGCAGGTACTCCACGACCCTACTGGCTGTTGCGTCTCGGAGAGGCTTGAGCAGGACAAACTAAGAGTACTGATCCAGTACTATAAGAATGTAGGTGTTGCCGCCCTTGGACCTCGGATATGGTCCTAGGAAATTCAAATAGAGTTTTTGAAATGTCTGACATACTCCATATATTTTCCAATTTTCGGTCTTAGGATGGTATTTGTAGCCTTGGTCAGCTTACACATTTGACACTGGCGTACGTACTCTCGTGTGTCACTCACCAATGTCGGCCAATAATAATATCGCCGCACGAACTCAAGCATTTTGCCTGTGCCCATGTGTGCTGCGATTGGTGGTTCATGTGCCTGAATTAAGATTTTATGAGTTAAACTACTGGGGACCCAAAGCTTCCAACTAGGAGTGTCGGTTTTCGTATCGGGGTCTCCTGGGGGCTTATGGATCAGTATCTTTCCGTCCACCACTTTGATGTTACTGGATATGGGTTTCATGTCAAGAAGAGTGTTCGCTAAGCCCTGATGTTCTGGACTGGTGAAATCCGGGGCTTTCAGATCTAAATGGGGAGGATTTTCTACTAGCTGCAAGGTCTCTACTTCGCCTGCGTATACCCGGGATAATGCGTCGGGGACTACATTCTGTGCTCCCTTACGATATTCGATGTGGAATTTATAGCCTTGGAGTTTCAAGCTCCACCTAGCCAATCGGCCAGAGAGTTCAGACTGACTCATTAACCATTGGAGACTGGCATGGTCCGTTATCAATACAAACTCATATCCTTCCACATAAGCTCGAAATTTCCTAATGCTGAGCACTGCGGCCAAACATTCGAGCTCGGTGACACTATAGTTCTTCTGTGCACCATTTAGCTTATGTGAAAAGAAAGAGATTGGATTTTCTCCCCCGTCGTCATCCTTTTGGAACAATACTCCGCCCACGCCGGTTTTTGACGCATCTACCTGAATATAGAAAGTTCGTGCGTAATCTGGATGGATTAATAAATTGTTCAAAGGCTTCCTGGGCTTGTTCGTTCCACTGTATGTTTCCCTTTGATTTTAGAAGGTCGGTGATGGGGGATGCAATCGATGAATAATTTGGGATGAACTTGCGGTACCACCCACTCATTCCAAGGAATTGTCTGATATGTTTGACCGTCTTAGGGGTCGGAAAGTTTTGTATGGCCTTGACCTTATCTGGATTCACCTGCACGCTGCCATTGCTAATGATGTGTCCCAAATATTTCAGTTGTTTTAAAAGAAACTTGGATTTTTCCATATTAATGGTGAGGTTTGCGGCGGACAGGTAATCTGCCACTTCCCCCAATAAACGTATGTGCTCTTCAAAAGTGGGAGAAGTAATGAGGAGGTCATCTAGGTACACAAACACATGGTCGTGCAACTCATGCGGGATCACTTTATGCATGAGGCACATGGTTTGCGCAGCATTACACAACCCAAAGGGCATAACTGTGAACTGGTATAATGGTCTATCAGGGACTGTGAACGCGGTTTTTGCTCGGGCTGATGGATTCAATGGGATCTGCCAGAAGGCATCTTTAAGGTCTAGGCTAGTGATGTATCTAGTATTCTCTAGACGACTAAGTAACCCATCAATTATTGGTAGCGGGTATGCGTCCTTCACCGTCACACTATTCAATTTGCGCGCGTCGAGGCACAAGCGGATCTTGCCATTGCCCTTCCTTACTATCGCCATCGGCGAACTCCAAGGGCTGCAAGACTCCTCTATTACACCGAGTTCCAGCATACGCTCGATCTCTTGGTCCATATCTTTTTGGACAGCTGGTGATATAGCGTAGTATCTCTGTTTGATGGGCTTGGCATCACCCGTATCGATATCGTGTTCAACCAAATGTGTTTTTCCCAGACTTAGTTGAGCCGATGATGGAAATTTTGATTTTATGCCGTCTAATACCTGCTGCTGATCAATCGAGAGAGAATGGTGGTCATTGGTATTCACCGCCTGTGAGGTGATTTCAGGACATACTAATTCTGAGACAGAAATTCGCAAACCAAATTTCGTCCAGAAGTCTGTACCCAGATACAACGGATGCGACAGTGTAGGTGCGATATATAGGCGGATTGTGTGGGTTTGATTATTAAAAAGAACTGGGACATAAATATACCCTAGAATTGGCTCAGCCATCCCGCTCGCTGTGTGCACTTTGGAATTATATGGCTGGTATGATAGTCCATTCTCCTTCAGGAATTGTTCGCTTCCATTGCCTAACACGTTCACATTGGCTCCGGAATCGAGCAATCCCCGAACTGGCTCTCCGTTTATGGTTACATTGGCATATGGCCGAAGGTCCGACCCTGATTGGATTACTGTTGAAATAATATTTTTACGCCCCTCACGGCGCTCGTGGAAGTAGCTTATCATTCGGATCAATTGTCTGTTATCCGTTTGACAAGAGATTGAATGAGAAGACTTCTCAGAGATAGTTTTTACTGTCGGGGGTGCCGTGCGTACAACTCCGGATCGGTGTTGCTTGCTGCCTCTTCCGTGCTTGTTTTCGGACTCGGACTTTCGCGACCAAGATGTGGTTCCCGAGTACTCCTCATCTCGGCTCTCCAGTTTCCCGGGGGGTTGCACATCGTACAGTCTGCCTTGTATGTACCTCTCCTTCCACAACCATAACAGAAAACAGAAGTTATAGGTCTTCTGCACTCCGTCCAATTGTGTGTGCTGTCGCCACAATTCCAACACCTTCGGCAGTTGGGCCTTGCAGCTACATGAGACATTTTACCCGATCGTGGAGCAGCAGATCCTATTGGGTTTCTGACTGACCTGACCAACGACTCCCCATTTTTTTGTTTACCTTCAAATGCTGCAACCTGCGGTGTAAAATAGTTAGATTCGTCAACTTGGTCTTGATGTGGATACTCCTCATCTTCCAACTCTGCACCCAAGGAGTCTGAATATGAAAGCTCATGTATTCTTGGAGCCCGTGGGTCGAACGCAACCTGCCGTCTGAGAGGCATTTTAAAGTACTCCGCATTGTGTGAATAGGTGTGTGGTAAGGTGAGACTTGCTTCTGGGTTTTTCCCGAATCTTTTCCACATCACCTCCAATGAACTGCAACGGCGAATGAACGCAGGTAGGTTCGGGAAGTTTTGCTCATCATGTAAAGCTATTTGTAAGCCAGGTCTGATGTTTCTCCTCAGGATGGTATACAATGTGACATCAGATACTGGCTTGTTTGACAGTAATGCAATCTTTAGGATTGCTTGATAGAATTCTTGAACAGTTTCTTTGGGGTACCGTTGTTTTCGATTGTTGAGCATTCGTCTCACGTCATCGTCCGTTATGCTGGGGGAGAAACTAACCGTCACAGCTTGCTTCACCTGATCCCAAGTAACTTCCGGATTACGGTCGACTGTGCTCCAGAACCACTCTAATGCCTCATCTTCTAGCCATAGGTCTAGGACTCGTACTATCTGGTCGATGGGAATATCAGAATTAACCGCATGCCATTCGACTCGCTGTAGGAATCGTTGTACTGTTAGATCACTACTAAGGCCTTGGAACTTGACCTTCCATGTTGTTGCTTCTTGTCGCAATTTAGTGTTATTCCTGGTAGGTACTTAGGGAGCTTCGTAGAATTATGGGGTATACTGTCATTTGATTCCTCGTGAGAGGTATCCCCAGAATGGTTAAATCTCATGTTATCAAAGCTATCGCTGAAATCATCTTCTTGATCTTCTCCCCAATCTGGCACAGTCAAGAGAGAACCGTTCTTCATCTGCTGGGTGGTTTTACTTGACCCAGCTCCGCCTCGAGCATGTGAACCACTTGCACCAGCCTTATTTTTGGGACTCGATGGCGGTTCCACTCCTTGTGTCGCGGCAGGTTCAGGGGACTCAATTATCAACTCCGTTAATGCTTCCTGTGCCAGCTCTATAGAGAGCTTCTTGTGCTTTAACGCTGCCATGGCCTTCCCACAAGCTTCCACAGCAGTCCTCAGGTAAGCAGACGTTGCATGGAACTTTGAGGATTTGCTTAATCGGTTGACCCGGCCCTGAATATGTATCAACCTTGCTCGTGCCGCCGGTAACCAATTCTCTATCGGTGGTTTGTCCACTAAATTTTGGACCACCTCCTGGCGCAACTGTGCCAACTTTTTGGTGCACGCCTGTATCTCTCTTTGCGGCTGCTTGCGCGCGGCCTCGTGTGCTTCTGTAGGCACGAGAAACGATTCGTTATGTTTCTCTTCAAACTTCCGTACTAATGCCTCTTTCAAAATTTGAGTCACCTCTCGGCTGGCTTTATCTACCAAACCGCGTACCTCAAACTCGATCAGCAACTCTTCATCGTTGAGCTTATCCAAATCGAACTCCATAATAATTGATTAAACACTCTATTTTTATAATAAAATAAACGAAAATCCTAACTACTAAAAAAACCAATAACCTTATAACTTACAATAGGAAATTAAACAAGCACAACTCTCGGTAATACAAAAAAAAAATAAATGATTATTCAAAATATACACAACCACAGTCAATTCCACCCTCGCAACGAGGTGATGGCTAATTCCCACTACTTGGGTCAAATGAGGATAGGAAAAAGGGAAATGTAATTGATTTGGATGAAATAGCAAATGTCAACCCAACCGGCAATGGCATTCATAACTTCGATTTTCTCGCAAGTGAGACTCATTGCCTTGGTGAAGCCATTTGGTATTTCACTATTTTACCTATTTGACTGAGACAGTCCTCTTGCCCTCTTTATGGCCAACTTGCATTCGATGCACATCCACTTGCAGATCCTAAGTCTGACCAACCAGTTCAGCCGTACCCTGGATGTAACTATTATCTAAACGCGAAGACTGGCGACCCCATCCCGAGGGATGATAATTTTAAAATTTCAAAACAGAAGTAAAAAAAACGCGAAAACTTAAATACAAAGTAATAAATTGGAAATTCCATTTTCCTCTGATTTTTTATAAATTGCAAAACTTAGCCTGTGGTAGATTCTAGCCACACGCTAAATTGTTGCTAACTGGAGGATTATTAAAGGTTTTCAATTTTACAATTCCAGCTGGGATGCGGAATGGTGTGTCAACTTGCCTGAGAATGAGCAGCCCTTTATACCACCCAAGATCGTCAATTAGCAGGAAAGAGATATGCTCATTACTTCAGGGATCGCACCACTCTCCCTTGCCAGCACAAAATTGCAAAATTGTTAGTTGTACATGGTATCGAAAACCGTACAAAAAAAATTTTTATTAGTGCCTAGAATTAAACATTGTAAAAAAAATGGATCGCCGAGTTCCATATACCACCACAAATACCAGTTCACCCCCCGGAGTGCGGGTTGGGACTTGCCACAGGCGAACTGAATATTCAGAGATCCGGTATAGGAAAACAACAATGTAGGAAACTCATCTGTGTGTGTATGACCCACCCAGTATTAGGTCAGGCACACCACAAAGGCATGACCGCAGCCATACTCACACAAAAATAGTTTCTTATTCTCTACACTAAGCACTGTTCATCACTTAAATCACTTTTCACAAAAAAAATTAATTTGGCCAAATTCTGGCCGCACTTAACACTGAATTGAAAATTTGAAATTTAATTCCACCTTGTGAATTTGAATTCTCAAGAAAAAAAAATTAAATTGCATACCTTAGATAGCAAATTCAAAAATTTGGGCTATTGCCGAACATTTGGGCGCCACTTGAAACGGATTAAACTTTGGCTACCGCTAAAGCTAACCCGGCTTCATAGATTTTGCCGCTATCCTCTGGTGCCCCATGCGGCGTTGGTTCCCGCAGCTCAGTACGGTAGAGGGGAACGGTGTGGGTTTTTGGGGCACTCAAGACAACGGCCTAGATTATCGCATTTAGTTAGAAAGAAATATTAATGGACTGGGGGAGAAGGAAATTGGGGTATTCGGACCCCGAAGCAGTGGGCCAGCCCATCAGCCCATCACGTGGGCAGGCCTGACCGTGGTTGTATATTTAAGATGTCTAGTCCGACATCCTTAACCTAACTTTACTACATTTTAAACTATTTTGGCCCATAGGACTTAAACTAGAGAAGTATTAGTAGCAGGAGGTAGTGGTATGCCACCTAAGTCCGGATAAAGCAAAGAGCGCCGCTTCGCGACAACAATTGCTCTACTCGGGCTGTTAGAGACAACCCACTACCATTATTTAGTTTGTTAGTACAAACAATTCCTTACCTTAATTACTCCCCAACAATCTGAGGAGGGTAGCACAACCGAGAACAAAACAAATTTTACTCAGTCTTAAATGTTCAAAAAAAAACCAAAAATTTTGTATTTCTACACTAATCACTATAGCATTTGTTAACTATACTATTTATTTTTTTATACATATAAGTACACTAATTGGGTTACATTCAATCCCTTAATTCAAATTTACACTTAACAAATCTTATTGGCACAAAAAAAATTATAGGCTATATGAGTTTATAAAAATTTCCTATTGTGTAATCACATAAAACCACACAAAATAATTAATTAAAAATATACTAAATTAATGTTAACTTGACCGCCCGTTGGTCTCTCTAAAACCTCACTGACTTGCCGTCTCTTTTTTTTATTTTTTTATCACCAATAACTTGGTTGAGAAGGGGGGGGGGGGAAGAAAAATTAAATTGTCTTTTCACACGAAAGACGAAAATGCCTTCTCAGCCACATATTATTTTTTTTGGATGACAAAAACGGAAATTGTTATTAATTACCGTGTAAGTTGGATATTTCCGATTTTAATGCATATACTGCGAAATACACGGTTCTATATTCTATATAGTGTTGATACTATACAGAACAACAACAAATGCACTTGCCCAGCATATGCAACGAGCACGGAAAAAAGGTGTAATCAAATTACAGTTATATTTCACGTTTATTCAAGAGATTCATACTAATTCCATTATGAATTAACATGATGACCTTCAATTAAATAAACGCATAGAGATAACAAAAAAAATACGAGAACTTGGCATGATTTATATTATTGAGATATAGGTGAAGATTATAATCTTCAATGTCATGCGATTATAAAATGATCTTATCGGGATAGGTTCTGGTGACGTAATTATAAAAAGTTCCGTTACATAGGTTAACAAATAGCCCAGTTCCCCATAGAATCCAATTTCTATCCAACATACTTAATTCCATCATAATCGGTTAGGGGATAGTCCAGTTCCGTCCCATATGGCCGTGTTCCAGAAATTCTTAAAAAAAATATTTTTCGACCCCATTCCCATTAAACAAACCCAATCCGATCATAATCGGTTAATGCATAGTATTGATATTTAAATGCCAATAAATGTATGCAATTGTTTGTTTCTTAATAAATTTGAGTCAAGTTTGTATAATTTGCTTACTAAACTTTACTTATATTGTTTATATAAATGTAAAATTAATTAATAAATTTATATTTTTAATATTGATATCACCAAGTCGTGATTTGCCATCTAGGGACAGTAAAATTTCCTCGTCTTACTTTTGCCATAGTGGTTTGGTGGCGCATAATGTATCATTCCAGTTCGCACGACCAACGCAATTTTAGGAATTAATCATCTTGGAAAATTTGCTTTACCAATTTTTGCAAATTATTAAAAGAAATAGTAAAATTAACAAATTGTAATGTGTACTTACCTGAATATTAATTATCTCTTAATTGATTGGTAAGAAAATTAATTAGTCGAATCAATTTTATTGAAATACTGTAAGGATATTGCCGCATCACAAGAATTTTTATTATAAGGAATCAGTTTAATTCCTAATTATTTAGAAAAATTTATCAATAATACTGAAAGGGTCAGCAATTTTTTAATTCTCTGAAATATTTACTTTCGTGTTATTATCAAACAAAAAAAATTGATTTATCCAAAAAATGTGAGATTAAGCAGAATAAAAATAAAAAGGTTCAGTACAATTCTTTGTTGTTAATAATGAGTGCCAAATGGTATTTTATGGCATGTACATTGCAACACAGAAATTTTATTAAATTGGATTAAAATGCACGACGAATTTATTTAAATGTTTGTTTAATAACAATTGAACTTTAATTTCCATAATAATTAAAAAATTTTACTCCCTGTATTTTTAATTAATCCTGATATTATTCCCCCATTTATTTATAATAATATTAAATATTTTCGAATATTGTACACATTGATTATGTATATTATTATTATAATTTAATTATTTTTAAAAATAATGAATTAAATTTTTACAATACGCAAATTTATCTGCGTGTATTGTGTGTTTAAAAATATTTTTTTTTAAATTCATAATAACAATGAAAATTGGCGCAAACAAATCTATTAAAATGTAAAAATTCGACGAAATTGAAATAAAAACCACAAAATAAAATTTAGAGAAATAATTATAATTTGGTTTTGGATTAATTAATTAATATTTATTTTTTTTTTCACTGTCGGTTTTTTGATCAATTAAATAGAATAAATTAATGGAAAATACAAGTGTTTAAATTTTTTATTTAATGAACTGAGTTGATGTGGTGTGTTTGAAAATAAATGTTCGCGCGATTGATGAATTTGACTATCACATTGAAATGCTTGTTTCGGATCTAGTAATGTTTGATTTATTAAAGAATTTATATAGGCTGATTAATGTCCTATTATACAATTGTTAATTTTTATTAATATCTATCAGAAATAAATTTTAGTGCTTATTAACTCTGTCTTTTGATAAATAAAAAAAAGAAACAGATAATTATATGCTACTTATGACCAAATTAAATGAGTCTTGACAAATTAAATGAGAATTTTGACCATTAGCCCTGATTGCAATGCACAAAAAATGGGATATAACGAGGAATATTGTTGGTCCCAAAAAATGGGATATAAGGAGGGATATTGTTGGTCCCTCAAAAATTACTACCATAAACAAAAATAATATTGAAGTGGTTCTCAGGAACCCGGTAACCAAGCGAGGAGGATATCAAGTTGACATAGCTCGTAATGTATATAAAACGAAGATCTGGAATCGAAAGAGGACACATCGGAGGGTATCCCGCCTATTAATCATAATTCATAACGTACCGCTATACGAGTATTCAGATGGAGAGTACAGGGTGGCTGAGACCAAGTGTTACCAAATGAAAACGCTGTAATTTTTTTAATTTTGATTATTTTTTATTGATATTTCGTGGAATATGTTGAAAACATTTTACATTTTATGAAAAACATGTTACTGCTCGGTATGACCTCCTTTGGCTCTGATTATTTGATTCAGTCACAACAAAAGCATTGAAGGCCTTTGCCGAACGTGATGAGATTCCAAAAATTGTCTTTTCTGATGAGAAAATTTTCACCATTCAACAGTATGTGAATAAACAAAATGATCATGTTTGGTTAGAGCACAAGTCCAACAATAATTTGGACACAAGAGTTTCCATGCACAAGCAATCACCAGCTTATGTTATGGTTTGGGCTCCAGTAACTGCAGATGGACGCACTCCTTTGGTTTTCATTGAACATGGAGTCAAGGTAAACCAAGAGGTGTACCGCCAAAAGATCGTAAACGATGCTTTACTACCTTGGGCACGTAAACACTTTGGTACGAACCGTTGGACATTCCAACAGGACTCGGCACCGTCACACAAAGCTCGAGCGACACAGCAATTTTTACAAAATTGCGTTCCGCGGCTGATTTCGTCGAAAGAAAGGCCACCATATTCACCAGACTTGAATCCCATGGATTTCTCCATATGGTCCATTTTGGAGAGTAAGGTGTCCACTAAAAAATACGAAAGTGTTGATGCATTGAAGTCAGCTCTTGTTCGAGAATGGAATAAAATTCCACAAGCACACGTTCGGTCAGCATGCAATGCTTTCTGTGGAAGACTGAATCAAATAATCAGAGCCAAAGGAGGTCATATCGAGCAGTAACATGTTTTTCATAAAATGTAATATGTTTTCAACATATTCCACGAAATTTCAATAAAAAATAATCAAAATTAAAAAAATTACAGCGTTTTCATTTGGTAACACTTGGTCTCAGCCACCCTGTAGCATGGCTTTGGAAACTTTCAACTACGAGTCGTACATGTCGACAGCAATTGCACTAATAGAAAAATTAATTTTTCGACAAAAGATGTGATATAACTGTGGGTGGTGCTGACCAGTCACCTTTAATGCTTAGTTCCCGGCAAATTGACCTTTACCTCATTCGCAAGGCAGGTTCGAGTGGTCTCTGCTCAAAATAAATGCAGAATTGATTCATATTATTTTATTCCAAGAAACAATCTTCGATCAGTGGAAACAAAAACTTTATTTTTGAATGTGAAGTGAACAGGTCAGATTCGTTCATGTATTCTTCCTACTATATTTTATAGCTTGATCTCGGATTCGCAGGGATCCAGTATTTTGTTATGGTGACAATGAACATGATTAGAGCTGCACTTATTTCACCGATATTAGGGAATACAAGCTAAATTAAAACACAACCGTTAGTTCGGGTTGCGGCAAACTTCCTGAAATCTCGACGTAATTAAGGGTGACATTCGCAATTTGTTCGCCCTCGAGTGTAACAGCAACTGGCTCTGTTAAGGAAGCTCAAGGTACGGCATCAACGATGAAGTCTTTGGAGAAACATTGTTGTATGCAATTAAACAAACCTTTGAGAAACACAATGAAGGTAGTCTTGCCTGAGACAAAATGACGTCTCATAGTCTATGATGGCAAGTTTTATTGGGATCCGCTCAAGCGACCCGCCTGATATAACCCGGTCCTATACTCCCATTCCTATCGAAAAAATGTAACTAGTGAGCGAAGCGACGGGAGCTTAGCGACCCGCCTGATATAACCCGATCCTATATACTCTCGCTCCTATCGATTTGTATATTGTAAATTTTTAAAATATCGCGTTTTGTACCATATTGCGGTTTGAATTATCGCGTTTTGTACCATATGGCGTTTTGTAGCGTATCACATTTTGAAATATCACCGTACCGTATACGGTATGATACGGTACGTTTTGAAATATTCCGTTTTGATAATTCGCGTTTTAAAATAACGCGTTTCAAATGGGACCCGTTTTATTACACTGACTCACATTCCTGCGTGGCCCGAAGGGCGTCACTATAAATAACGACAACGCCAAGGCATATATCATTGAAGTTTTTAGTTGGTGTGGTTGGTTGGTTTGCATAGCTAGACGCACTGTACACTCAAGAAACACTCCATTCGTGATATATTACATCGATGTACATAAAAGGCGATAGCATGCCAATAAACGTCCATCTAAGGCAGTTCCATCCCGAACAAGCTGTAGAGCCAGCAATTAATTATTTGGAACCTGAGCCAGTTTGCTTATGATATGCTCTAGTCTAGACATCGATCATAGCTCCCATCGACTCTGAGCAGCCTGACGGGAGCTAGAATATCAATGAGATTAGACGCAAATCTAAGAACAATATCATGAAAGCGAATCAGGAAAGAGAAGTCGAGGAATACGCTTGATAGCATCTGCTTCCCTATGGAAGGGGTGGTCTACATCATGTAACGGAATTTATTCCGTTACCAATTCAAACACCCAAATCCACTGTATCTTCCCTGGTATCAAAGTAATTTCACCATGATTTTGGAGATTCCATCTTCACAAAAATTCATCAAATACTGAGTCATGCGGAATTATTTAATTTTCTTTATGATTGCTGTTGCATTTATATACCTAAAAATTGGTATGAGGTGCAATACAGCAAATATAAAAATATTTTCTTTTGTGTACGTTATCCAATCGCAACTACGTCACTCATTCATAATAACGGGTGATTTTTTAAGAGCTTGAGAACTTTTTTTTAAAAAAAAACGCATAAAATTTGCAAAATCTCATCGGTTCTTTATTTGAAACGTTAGATTGGTCCATGACATTTACTTTTTGAAGATAATTTCATTTAAATGTCGACCGCGGCTGCGTCTTAGGTGGTCCATTCGGAAAGTCCAATTTTGGGCAACTTTTTCGAGCATTTCGGCCGGAATAGCCCGAATTTCTTCGGAAATGTTGTCTTCCAAAACTGGAATAGTTGCTGGCTTATTTCTGTAGACTTTAGACTTGACGTAGCCCCACAAAAAATAGTCTAAAGGCGTCAAATCGCATGATCTTGGTGGCCAACTTACCGGGCCATTTCTTGAGATGAATTGTTCTCCGAAGTTTTCCCTCAAAATGGCCATAGAATCGCGAGCTGTGTGGCATGTAGCGCCATCTTGTTGAAACCACATGTCAACTAAGTTCAGTTCTTCCATTTTTGGCAACAAAAAGTTTGTTAGCATCGAACGATAGCGATCGCCATTCACCGTAACGTTGCGTCCAACAGCATCTTTGAAAAAATACGGTCCAATGATTCCACCAGCGTACAAACCACACCAAACAGTGCATTTTTCGGGATGCATGGGCAGTTCTTGAACGGCTTCTGGTTGCTCTTCACTCCAAATGCGGCAATTTTGCTTATTTACGTAGCCATTCAACCAGAAATGAGCCTCATCGCTGAACAAAATTTGTCGATAAAAAAGCGGATTTTCTGCCAACTTTTCTAGGGCCCATTCACTGAAAATTCGACGTTGTGGCTCGTTAGTAAGTCTATTCATTATGAAATGTCAAAGCATACTGAGCATCTTTCTCTTTGACACCTTGTCTGAAATCCCGCGTGATCTGTCAAATACTAATGCATGAAAATCCTAACCACAAAAAAATCACCCGTTATAACGTAGAAAGTATATAATGCAAATGAGTAAACATAAATAAATGTTTTGTAATTGGATTACATATCCATATGTTTTGATTGTGTACACGAAAAGCAAACGTTCTACTTTAGCAAACGACCTAAGTAGGAATTTAAAACGTTGCAATTTTCGTGGCACATATAAATTCTCCAAGTGTTTATTTTATAACACTTTTAAAGGGGCGGTAGCTATACATTTTGCCAATATGGCAGAAATAATTATATTTGGTTGAGAGTAGTACATTTTGTACTAAAAATTTTCCCCTCCCGCCTCAACCAAGTAATATGTATAAATACCGTACCAAAATTTTGGTAAGGGGTCAGTCTTTTGTTAGTTTTGGTCAATTTTATTGGTGTTTTTTATAAGTCAGTCAGAGTTTTATTAGTGGTTTTGAGTCTTGAGTTTGTAGTCAAGTGCTTAGCTTAAAATAGACTTCTATTTTCGGTTTTTTTTTTTGATAAAATAAATTAAGCGAATTTCTTTCTTTGAAAAAAATTAATTGTATTTTAAGAACAATAAACGTAATTGTGAAGTTAATTAGAAATTCTGTATTAGTTGCGATTTAATTAGTTTTGAGTGTTTGTAAGCTGACTAGCTGAGATCGTTATTCGATTATTTGAACTTTTGGAAGTCAGCAGTAGCAGCCCGGCTATTTGGTAAGTATAGAAAAAAAAAAAATTAATAATCTCACAACATACTAATCCAAGCGGTACCGATCCGCAAAGCGTACGTTGGTTGTCCCTCTGGAAAAAGGGACGGGTGATTTTTAAGCAACAGTGCCTCAGGCATTGCACACCCTTCTACCAACAACGTTTTGAGGATCTAAATACTTACTAACCACTAGGGCCGTAGGCCAAAATAAATTAAAAATCACCTTTAAAGATTTTTGTTGGGTAATAATGCTACCCTAAATTAATTAACAACCACGGCTTAATAGCCCAGAACATCGTTGGAGTATACTTCAACACCTATTGGGTCCGGGTCCCAATATCTCATCTCTATACCCACCATTTGATGGCATGCATTATGCTGTCTTTTCACTCCCTTTTTATTATTCAATATATGCGGTAATCTAGGCCGTAGTCTGAGTACCCCGAAACCCACACTGTTCCCCTCTGCCGGCTTGAGCTGCGGGAACCGACGCCGCATGGGGTACATAACAGATGACGGCAAAATTCTATGAATCAGAATTGTTTCTACGCAAGTAGAAGTTTGACTGTTTCAATCAGGAACGGTTAGTCACCAGCACGCGGTTAGACTAATTTCAATCGACGATACCCAATTTCAACGAGCAGACTACCTCTTTTAAGCGCTCCCGATTTTCGAGCTCAAGCGAGTTCAATCAGCTACATATTTCTAAAGTGTGTAATAAAAAGTCATGTCACTTTGGCATCTTAACTGACATGACTTCGGTCCATCATTAAGGTTAATTTTTGTTGGTTCATGACGTTTGGCTTTTTTGTTGCAGGGTGCTGGTCATTATGGTCGATGTGAAGAGAATTCCAGCAGCATCGGCATAAATGAGACGCAATGCTTGATTAAGCTCTGTCCAATAGTAGTCAATCGACACTTTTCGGAGTGATTCAGTACTCTCATGACATTACTGAAGAAGAAGTCATCCACATGGTGGATTGGATTGAGAATGCTCGATCGTTCGATACAGATACATCAAGCCACTTTCCCGAGAAACAGGAACATTCGCAAGGACACCCTTTGGTGAAGCAAAACTAAGGGCATCGATACACGCTCACTTGCTACAATAACACCTCATTAATGTACCTTTTAAGCTTCCCTTCCCAGCAATGCAAAAACAAACCTTCATCGAATCTACTACATTGCAAAGTACATTTCCAAGCTGGGACCAACTGAGAAGAATGAGCGCTTCGCAAAGGTCTTAAGACAAGAGACACTTCAGCAGGAAAACACTGAAGAAGGCCTCGATGCTAATGAGTCGGAGCAACCACAGCACAACAGCTCACGGACAATAGTAAAATGGAGATCCGCAATGTTCCGGCAGTAGTGAGAGAGCTGTATTTCACTATGCAAAACAATCTAGAAATCATTACTATTTAGTGTACCTCTCACTCCCATAGCAACATTATGAGAAGGAAAACGAGCTAATAGAGGTATATAAAAGCCAAAATAAATGAGAAGATTAAATACATTGGAAAACTCGAGGAAGAAATTGAGGGTCACGCCATGACTGATTAGCAACTCTAGTCAGCTTGTGCAGTAATGAAGCAACATAGGCTCACAAAGCGCAAAACAAACCAGACTGTTCATTATTGGGGGAGTAGGAGTCGGCAAGACATTCACCTTAAATGCTTTGGACAATCGGGAAAACCACTGAAAATTAGTAGAGGAATCAACCCTATACCAATGCAGAAGGATGGAGTGATTGCTAATAACATGTCGTTATTTACTAGAAACTACCTGAAGACGATGAGACAATAATGGAATTATATTGAATATATTGAATAGGCATATGCCGATATAATTCAAGAAGAGGTAAACCAACTCTTTGGAGCTCCCAACTTCATCGTGTTTGGCGACCTGTTGCAACTTCCGCCAATGGGAAGAAACCTGCAGCTTTATTCCTGAATACGATACGAAAACGAAAGTATAAGATTCCTATCAAATTTTAAATAAGAATCGTACGAATCTGATTCAATTCAAATATGAATTTTGCATTCTCGTTTTCGAATCGTATTCAAGAATAGGGCCGCTAGGGCTAATAGAGCTGAATTAGAATATGCGCCAACAATAACAGCAGTCACTTCAACTTATTGATGTCGACGATGTACAATGTTGTATTCCAAATTTCATCAACAACCGTTGTTTCGTCAATATCTGTAATAGTTTTTTTTATAATCACATTTGAGAGAGCTATAGCTTCCCTACTAGCAAAAAATCATTAAAATTAAATTTCTTTGACAAATTAATTTGAATTTTAAACAGTTGGTTCTAAAATCTACTTCTTCATTTCTACTTAAAACGTGAGTGGTTGATAAAAGTGTTACTACTTCCAGACAAAATTAACATCTTCTAAGTTTTCGTAATGCGCGGTGTGTTAATATTAAATTTATTAAAAGTATGTTCAGAGGTTAACCGGTCTTAACGGGCCTTTTTTGGGTGATCTTGAAACAAAGAATTTTCTTATTTCAAATGAAATTTATTAAACCAACTATGTGCCATTTTGATCGATGACCTTTTGCCATTTTTCTTGTAGAGCCATGATCCCATCACTGTAGAATTTATGTGGTTTAGAGACGAAAAATCGAAACAATTCATTTTCGCAGGATTCTTTTGAATTTAATGTAAAACCATTAACATGGTTCTGCATGGACCGGAACAAATAGTAGTCCGATGGTGCAATGTCATGACTATATGGTGGGTGCATCAAAACTTCCCAGCCAAGCTCTCTCAGTTTCTCACGGGTCATCAGTGATGTGTGTGGTCTAGCGTTATCATGATGGAACACAACGCCCTTCCTGCTGATCAATTCTGGACCTTTTAACTGAATTGCTTGCCTTAAACGCGCTAGTTGCTGACAGTAAAGATTAGAATCAATCCTTTGGTCTGGTGACAGCACTTCATAATGCACGATTCCTTTCCAATCCCACCAATCACACAGCAGTATCTTTCTTGGCGTCAATCCTGGCTTTGATCACCAGTAATCATTCGCTTTAAAAATAGTTCGATTTCGTTCCGTTTCAGCAGCGTTTCGCAGATAGAAATCCGGTCCATTAAATTTTTAACTGTAATTCATGGGGTATACAAACGTCAAGCTTCTTCTTGTATCAAACCATTTTCGGAATGTGATGAAGATGAAGAAGCGTTCGATTTTGTTGATGATGGCTTAGAAGATGAGTGGCTCCTTGCAGCTGAGGACAGAAACGCAGAACATTCAGACATAGAGGACGTATACGAAGAACATTAAGCTAGAATTGAAGTGTCTGATGAAGAAATTTCTAGCGATAAGCAAGTTGAGGAGGAAGATGAAACTGATAGTGACAATGAAATTAATTTTCCTTATCTAAAAGAGAATGCTGGATCTATATGGAGACAAAATCCTCCGCAAAGGCAAACGTTGAGACACAATTTTCTCAGGAGTCAACGATGCGGGACATTGCGATCGACAGAAATGTTACCAATAAGAAATACCTTCAAGTATATCTTTTTCGATGTCATTTCTGAAATAATCATTAGACAAACAAACAGGAAGACCAATGAGGTCTACGCAGAACACAATATTCAAAATTCAGATAAACCACAGAAAATATGGAAATTATTGACCGAAAAAGAATTCGATGCCTACCTAGCCAATTCTCATAAATGCCGGTGTTTATCAATCAAATGCTGAACACACGAAGGTGTTATGGGCAACTACATCCAATCCATTGTGTCACCCGAGCATAGAAATAAACAGTTTTTGGGAAATCTCCACACGCGGCAATTCCGTTTACATACCGATTAATCTGCTGCCATAAGCGAAATATTCGAAATTTGAATGAAAATTTGCGAAAATATTACACACCATCTGAATGCGTCGTAATTCGTAATGGATGAACAATTATTTCCAAATCGAGGTACTTATCGAGAGATAACTATTATATAAAATAATGTTTTTGGATAGGACGGACAAAACTCATCCAGTATATGCCGTCGAAACCGGCAAAATATAGGATCAAAGTATGGTGGGGTGGATTTGTGATGCTGCCAACTCTTATCCAATAACCGGGCAGATCTATACTGGTAAGCAACTATCAGGCCAGGAAACCGATCAAGGAGAGCGGGTTGTAAAAGACTTGTACGCTCGCTTCAAAGGATCCGGGAGAAATATAGTAACAGACAATTTTTTTACAGAATTGCCGTTTGCTCGTTTATTGACCTCTTGGGACTTATAATTATAGTGGAGACATTAAAAATAATAAACCCTTCCAAAAGAAATGTTGCCATCCAGATCTAGTGGGGACATTAAAAATAATAAACCCTTCCAAAAGAAATGTTGCCATCCAGATCTCGGGAAATCTATTCTGCTATATTTGGATTCAGCAATGATAATTTAATCCTTTCTTCGTATGTTCCTAAAAAAATAAAAGTGTTTTATTATCTACTCAATATTATACGGATACCGTAATCGGAGGCAAACGAAAACCCCAAATTATTCATTATTATAATAGTAAGAAAGGTGGAGTAGATAATAGGGACAAGCTGGTCACGCATTATTCAACCAAACGAAGATCAGAAAGATGGTTTGTAGCTTTTTTTTACAACATACTTGATATTGTTTACCTCGCGACTTATTAAGAAGAAAATACACCTTTGACGAGAATTTTTGAAAAATTTTGTGCTTCAGTTAGCTTTACCACATGTGCCAGATCGATCAACTCTATACCAAATGTATGTAGAAATCTTAATTCACGCTCAGGGACAGAATGCGTACTTGGCAGAACACTCTACGCATCAATGCCAAACCAGGAACTGACTACGTCTGGAATACCTAATGTGTTGCGCGACAACGATGCTTGATTTGTTCCGGATTTCATAGAAATCCTGTAGTGTCTGTAGAAGACCAGTATGTGTTGAACACACGAACACTCAAATTAAATGTTGTAAGTTTAATAATTTTAACAATTTTTGTAAATTTTGTTACGATTACATGATCGTAACAAGCGCTGTTTGTATTTTATTTTGGGTTTGTGCCTCCACTTTCATGTTTGCTCAGTGTTGGTATTTTTATTCACCTCGGTTGTTGTCCCCACTTTTGTAGATGTTGTTTTATACGTACCTTTTGTAAGGTGGCGCGAGGGTGAGAAAGATGTTGGAAAAGAGAGAGCAATGCATGATACAATAATTTTCTCTTTATCAGATAAACTCACTAGAAATATATTGTCGCTAGTAAACGAATTGTGGTGACCTTATATTTTTTTATTTTCGTTTGTTTTGTGCATATCCACACTAGGGTAACTTTAATCTGGTATTTTTTCATTTCTTTCCCCTTTACCAATAAAATTGGTTTTATCTGCGCCGCAATTTTTTGATTTTATTGGTAAAGGGGAAAGAAACGAAAAAAATACCAGATTTAAGTTATCCTAGTATGTCATAAGCCTATGAATATTGGAGCACTTGCTCGATCAGCTAGCAAGCAAGCAATATGCTAGCACAAAACCTGGCTACTCAATCAATTTTACCAAGCACATTTGAATTTGAATTATTTTTTTATACGCTTTCTGTTTATTTTTGCGATCGCACAGTAAAACAATGTAAACATTTATTGGATAGTTTTCTAAGCCGCAAGGTTTACTGTGCAATCGCAGAAAAATAAAAAAAAATATAAAAAAAAGTAAATTCAAATTTGCTTGGTAAAATTGATTGAGTACCTAGCCAGGTTTTGCGCTAGCATATTGCTTGCTTGCTAGCTGATCGAGCATGTGTCCCATTATATTAGAAGATAATTATTTTAGGTCACCGTTTTAGTTCATTTTTTGAACGTTTCATGGTGGGTTTATCTATAAGAAGAGAAAATTATTGTATCATGGAGCAATGCGTATCGAGTGTGTGTCAAGCAAAACATTCCATAAGAATGTTTTTCTTATATGCCTCTCGTTTACACCAATGCGAATTGATGTAAACGAGAAACAGAGAAGAAAGACAATTCTTCTGGAATGTTTTGCGCGTCGTATGTGCGGCGTACGAATTTTTTTTTTTTCATTCGAGTTTTGATTTTGGATAAGTCGAGTTGTAGTTTTTTTTTTATAAAAAGTCTTGTGTGGAATTTGGAAGAAATTTTTAAGTTGAGTTTGTTAGACAAAGTATAAAAAGTGAGTTTTTTGAAGGGCGTCATACATTTTGCGTTGTATTGATGCCATTTTTCTTCCAATGAAAAATATAAGGAAATGGAAATGTGAAAAAATGTAATTGTTAATTAAATAACTCGGTATAATATTGTAATTACCGTAAACCTAGTTGTAATAATTAGAGATTTTTTTGTATAAATATAAAGTGAAGGGTGAAATACCCAAACGAAAAGAAATTTTTTAACAAATTCATAAATAAAATTAGAAATATTTATAAAATAATTAGTTCTTGTGTATGTGTTTGGTTTATGCACTTTTATGAGCACGGTCGAACTGGTGATTTTTGGGTCAGCTGGTATTAACGGATGCATTATCGGGAGGCGTCCATTATATTTACGGTTTTTTTGTGTTGGTTAAGGACGTCCAACCTAAGTAGTTACAGGTGGTCAATAGAGGCCACTTTATTTACGGTGAAGCGGTACAACGCCCAATATCTTGTTTTTCCGGCCTTTCCAGGCCAAATTTACGGTTGAGGCGAGGCAACGCCCAACTTTTGGCGGCTGATCAAGGCGAAAGGACGCCCAACGTTTGTTATAGTGCCCAACCAGGCAAGCGCTCGAGCGCAAAACGGGTAGCCGACCAACCGGTTGCCCGACTTTGGTTTTTTTGGTATCGGGGAAAGGCCCCGCAACGGCGACCGCTCAAGGTCGCACTACCACAGAGGGGTTAACGGCACCAAAGCCGCAACGGTCCGGGTGGGGCAAGGCCACCTGTGGCATGACGGCCGCGCAAGGCCGCAACAGGAACTTTGGTTTCGAAAATAATTAAGGTATATTTTTTTTTTGTTTTTGTTAATTTTATTTAAATTTTTTTACTTTTATATATATTTTAAATTTTTTTTTGCTGATTAAATTTTAAAATTAAATTTTGTAATCGGGCGCCGCACAGCGGGTGCGCGCTCGATGCGCATTGCTGTTCTCTCTCGCTCTCTCTCTCGTTCCCTCCTTTTTCTTTTGTTGGGAAGTTGTTTTCTTTTTTTTGTTTTCTTTAAAAAAAGTATATATACATAAATAAAATGAATTATTAAGTTTTTCGGTGTGGTGTGATGAGGGGGGAGTTCCCATCCTGTGTCGGCGTAGAGTAAGCGGTTCCTTGGTGCCCGCATCCGGATTCGGAACCAGTGGTTACCACCGTACGAGTTCGGGCGGATGCGCGCACCAGGGCACCGCTCTACCATTATGATTATTTTATTTTCTTTATTTGATTTTGGCTGTTCGTTCCTCAGGTTCCGGCCGACGAGTTTCGGCGGAACATCGGTTTTTATTATTTGCGTTTTTTCCCATTTTTTATAATTTTCTGTTAATCACGGTGTAGGCCAGGAGCCCTGCATGCCTCAAACCCCACGACCTTCGCACTTCTCTTTGGAGCGGTGAGAACGTAGCCGGCAAAACATCACCGTGGAGGCCTCTGCAGGTGCTTAGTGAAAATCTGCAGGTTGGCAGTAGCCAGCCTGTAACAATTTTTACCTAATTGAATTTCTTATTTAATATATTTTTAATACCCAACTGAATTATCTATGTGATACTTTTTGATTTTTTCTCCGATGAAATATTAATATTTATTTAATTTTGTCAAATTTATACAATATCATGTAAGCTAGACAATAAAATATTATAGACATACCATATTCAGTGTATTCTTAGTTGGCAACCTGGGTGGCCGGGTATAGACTATAAGGCTAACAATATATATCAACGAACAATTCGGTTCCGAAATATTATTTAGTTAGTTTCTATTCAAAAATCAGTAAAAAAATAAGTAATTTTTGGATGTCACAAAGAAGGAATAGTCTAACTCTGAAATTCAAAAAGTTATGACCGTTTTAAATTGAAATGGGCACCCGGGTATAGACACAAATCGTTGCGTGCTTGAGTATGTTCACAATCTATACATTGGTTGCGTTCACTTAAAGTTCAACTAAAAGTTACATTTTTCGACAATTTGTCATTTACTCATCAAAGTAGGACAGTTAATTTTGACCAACTAATGCTTGGTCTTGAAGGCGCTTTCACGATTGCATTCGTTCTGCCAGTCGTTTTGTTTAATTGAGGATAAAATACAAATTGTGTACTCATTTTGTCACAGTGTCATGACGAAAACATCAGCAAATTTTATAATTTTTCTCTTTGTCACGGTGTATTGCGCATGATCAGATTCAATACCAATAATATTTCGTCATGGCATTCTAGCGTCATGACAAAATTAGGCGAGTGAAGTGGCATTTTATAACCATAGTCGGGATTAAAATGTTTTTGTGTCAGATGATGAAAATCGAAAAATGTAAAATTGCTAGAGCTAGTCAAAATTATTAGTATTTATCATTATTATTGTAATTATCAACTTAATTATATTTTTATATTATAAAAACATAAGAAACAAATTGTAAAGTATAGCAGGAAGTTTACAGCTGTCCTAAAATGGCAGACATGTCGTTCACTGAGTTTTAAAGTTACATCGGCTGACACCAATTTTTATTTGACATAACTATCACTACACCGCACCGACAATAATTTTTCACAGTGAACGCTACCAATGTATGACGTTTTTACAGCTGTCAATGGGTGCGTTCACTGCAAAACAGCGATGTCGGTGTGATGTGATGGCGAAAATGTCAAACCGACAACGGTGTTAATCGAAACAACATTTTCACCCACTGAACGACATATTGTTATTTCCTGTCAAATTGTTGTTTTGTGTCAAAGATATTTCTAGCATTTTTTTTGTGATTTCAATTTAGTGTCTAACATATATTAAATTAAAAAAAATTATTTCAATTTCAAAAAATTAAATATAATATAATATTAATAATTTTTTCTAATTCAGAACATGTCTGATCAAATAAAAAAAAACGATTGTTCCGCATTGTATCGCAGTTGAGCATGGAAGAAGATTAATTGAAAATATTTCCAACATTAAAAAGTTATCTTATGAGTTATCAGACTCCGAAGACGAGGAAATTATATTGATTGCAAGTCAAAAGGAGACTCACGCACGTATTAATCTGTATGTTGAAACTATTGTATCGAATTACAATTCAATCGAGTTTCAACAGAATTTTCGAATGTCTAAAGATGCGTTTGAGAAACACTTCGGCATATTTAATACAAATTTGCATTTAGTACGTGGTGGGGAAAATTTAAAAATATCGCCGGAAAAACAACTACTTGCGGTTATATGGATTTTGGCTACTCCCGATTCATATAGATCATTTGGAGAAAGATTTGATTTGGCGGAATCATCCTTATCAAAAATATTTTTTCGTATAGTTGATTTTTTAAATCACATCGCCAATACCATTATTCATTTACCTGACACTTCGCGGAAATTAGAAATCAAAAACCATTTTGAAATCAATAACAGGCTAAAAGGAGTAATAGGAGCGATTGACGGAACTTATCTTCCATGCAAAGTACCTGCTGATCAAAAAATGGCGTACACGAACCGTAAGATGTTTACAGCAGTAACATTACAGGCAATTTGTGAACATAAAATGCGCTACATCGATTTTTTTGTGGGCTACCCCAGTTGGCTACATGATAACAGAATATTTAGAAATTTACGTTTTTATAAAAATGTACAACAGAACGTGGGATTTTATTTTGACCAGGACGAAAAGATTCTAGGTGATCAGGCTTACCCACTAGAATCATGGTGTATCCCTCCGTTTATTGATCGGGGAAGTCTCACTAACCATCGTGCAGGTAAATATTTAAATATTTGTTATAATCATATGTATTCCTATAAATTCTTATTTGTTTTATCATTTTTGTTTCATTTTGTTAGGCAAGTTATCGAGCGAAGCTTTGCCTTGCTGTTTGGTCGTTTTCGAAGGCTACGTTACCATTATGGCAGCCTGTGTTTTACATAACATTTGTATCGACTTTCCCGATATGAATGTAGCTTACAATTAGAATACGCTCAACATAACACTCCGGAGGATATTGAAATATCGCGAACAATTACAACAACTAGGAATTCTGTAAGAAATGCAATGATGGAATAAATGAGAAATTAGTTTTTAAAGATTGTACATTTCAAATTTATCTATTCTTTTATATTTCATTTTTATAATATTTACATTTAAACTAAAAAATTTAATCAACAAAAAATAATCAAAATTAATTAATAAAAAATAAAAAAATTAAAATTATAATTTTTCAATTAATTTTAACATATAAGATCATTATGTTGTACGAGCGCTCGTTCTTGTAGCTCTAGTTGACGCTGTGTGAGCATATTGGCAGTATCCAGTTTTGCCATTTTCTCTTTGTGACGATCTGCACTCTTCTTCCGAAAATCTGAAATACATTCGGCCACCGTAATTCTACAGCGTTTTGCAGACGGTGTATTGCTGCTATCGAATCATCGACAGCATCTTCGTCCGGTAGCCGTATTGGAACAAAAAACGATGATTCGGCTACACAAGGTAACCCGTTGCTGTGGCTTTTTTCAAAAATATCATCCATTTCAGAAAAATATTTAAATTGAAACGGTACTCCACCAGAATTACTTGCTTTTTGCGCGTCTTTATATTTAATATATTTTTGTTTTATAGCAGAGAGTTTCCACTTATACTGCTGTGGGCTAAAATTAAAATTTTGGTCGCGGAGAGTATTTGATATGATCTGGTATATATATCTGCCCGTTTCTCGGACCATCACTTGTTTTATCATGATTTTCTTTGTAAGATGCGATGACAGCAAGAGTGTGGCGTTGTGATAGCAGTTCACTTTTTCTGTCAAATATTATACCAGAGACGTCGCAGAAAAGTCGCTAGTTTACTAATATTATACCAGAGACGTTCACAATATTCTCCACATTTGTTTTGGGTAGCAATTTCTCGCGGATATTGCAACCAGTATTTCGCATTTGCGTTAAAACTTCGTTTATAGAAATCATTTCCATATTACCATCTAAAAAACACAAAAATTAGACATTTGTTAGTACCATCATTTAATGAACATACTAAATTTTAACTTTTTACGCTATTTGCCGTAGGCACTTGGCGAAACACACTAATACTTAATAAACACATTTTATTAAACAATTGTTTTTTATTTTGCAAAATTATATTTTTGAATATTTTAATTTAAAAATTTTTATTACTTTTTATTTGTTTTATTTGAGGGCGCTCAAATTTTGTATGTGGTACATTTTCAGCTTATCCTTCATGAGTGCCCATAATTTATGATCGGATTGGATCTAGGTGCATCTTGTGATGCCCTTTCTGAGTTTAAATTTCGAACAGAGTATGCTATGGTGTTTTGGATCGCTGTCTTCTTGCAAGATCCAATTGGAGTTCCACGCTCCAAAACATTTAAGGTCAGATGGTAACGAACCTCGTGAATAAATTTTATTCATGAAAAGTGCGTTTAGGTTCCGTGTGGAAACGATTTATTTACCAAAACCTTGCTTGGTGAAGCATCCACATACATGGAGGCGGGTGCTTCACAGTTCGGAAAATCCATTTTTTTGCTTACTTGACCAAACAGCGTCCTCAACATTAAAACCCCAAAAGGATGACTCATCGGTAAACACAATATTCGTCCAATCTTTGTTTTTAAGTTCATTTGCCAACTAGGGTCGCTTTTCTATGTTTTTTTTGTTGTGAGTGGCTTGAACAAAGTATTTCCATATGCGTAGCCATGTTCCATAATTTTATTTCGTATGGTGTTTTTGGTATCATAGTATTCTTTTTCGCCAATTTTGTCACAGCTGCATCCAGCGTAAGCTAATAATTTTCATAAATTAATCGTATGATGGCCTCATCCTCCTGTTTTGTAGTGGTTCGGATTTTGCCTCTATCTTGCAAATCGTCAACATTTTTATACATTGAATAATGTGTAATCCTCTTCTGTACAAATGTTATCGACTTTTTTATACAATTTGCTGCACTTGCAACCCACAATTTTTGGCTTTTTTGGATGTTTCTAACCGCTTCAAATTGTTTTTTATAAATCGCACTCATCAGCTTAACAGTTGAAGTTAAACTAATGTTTGTTTTAGAGCGCCCAAAAGGAATCAATAGAAAACCGATGTAAGCATCCATATTTGTTTTTATAGTTTTAAGTACGGTTATGCCGTACACGCTCTTGTTGAACGTACTGTAATTTCATTATATTAGTCATAAACAACCGGAAAATTTCATTTGCATAAACTGTTTCGGAACAATATTCTAAAACACTCGGTACTTACCATTCAACTCGACCATAAAGTTTTATTATCAATTTAATCTTGAATAATTTGGTTTTTGCTATATTATACATAACTATAAGATTCAAGAAATTATTCCAAAACACAAAACATTTGAAATTTCCATAAACAATCATTTTCGACTTCTTATATCGCGCCACATTCATACGAAACTACTGTTATAGTCGTACTAACCGGGGGTATAAGAAGGAACAGAGCAATGGAATATTATTTTTCGTTAGAATAGTTTCGGGGTTTTATTACCGTAATTTTAGTATAAAGAAATACTTAAAAACAAATAAAAGTTCTTATAATAAAAATAAAATGGTACAGCAACAACTACTTAAAGACGCTGTACAATCCGATAAATACAAAGTGCTCGTATATAAGAATTTTGTTTAATTTTCAATGTCCGTTCAGTCATTTTTCAAATCGGCATCCTACAAAAAACAGTCTAGTACACATAACAGTGGTGCACATTACACCCCAGTAAATAGTTCCGCTTAATATTTTTGCAATTCTTAAGGAATGTTGTTTCCTTAGTACTTATCAAAATAGAAAATAATAATCGTTATCAACGAAAGGAGTAATAACAACAATGGCATTGTTTGTGTGAGTACCACAAGAAAATTGTCAATTTGGTATCTAGAACACATTTTCAATTTCTCTCTAAGCATTTTATATTTGTTATTGGTATTTTTTTTAGATAAGCGCAGCTAGATTATTGATGTTTTTGTCTTTTTGTTGCTTTTATATTCACCTTGTTCACGGAATGTAAAACAATTTTATTGGAAAGCATTTTTTAAGAATATGTTTTTTCTAAAAAATAGTTTGTGATTTGATACTCTCATGAAAAATGAATTCACAGTAATTTAACGATTGTGAAATTTCCGACAAAATTTGTCAAAATAACAAAAACTAACATGTATTAGTAAAATAGTTGGCAAAAGCCAATGCATCTAGAATAGTAATGGCCTCATTGCTTTACAAATTTGACGTCCACAGGACGTCATTTTTTTATCGACGGCTCCAATGTTTGAATATAGATGGCAGTATAATCACATACACGATGAAAGAATTTTTCCCAAAAAACATCTATCGCGGTGAAAAAACAATAAAATTCTACAATAATATCGATTAAAAATTATATTAAGGGCAATTAGTAATTTATTATTTAATTATGCATTCAACATTTCGTTAAACCTCTAAATCTCGAAAACTTTTTAGGAACATTACCGCCATCTTCAGCTCACAAAATAAACTTTAAACATAAATTACATGACGTATCTAGCAGTACTGACTGGTACATTGTAAAAGCAATGCTCAGATTATTAAAACTTTTGTTTTGAAATATAAATACTAGTGAATACGAAATTAGTAAACTAACGACTTTTCTCTTGACAATTAAAAATAAATAGATTAACACATTACGGTCCATTCACGCGAAAACGCATGTTACGCGCTGCACTTCTGAGGCTCTACTGAGTATGGATATTATCTGGGAGTATGGATTTTGATGGTTTTTTGATTGATTGATTGATTAGAATGTGCGACCAAACCTAAGTATGATTCCCGGTTGACGTCGGGCCCATCCGCACACTCTTTTACATATAACAAGATGGAGGGATAGGAAAGGTTTACTAATTATTATGGAAATTGACCCGGTTTCAGACACCTAAGTAGTCAATAGTTAGTAAATTGTTAGTTGAAATGTAATATAAGACGGTTAGCACAAGACAACACAATTATTTTTGATTTTTTTTTGTATATAAATATTCAGCAATCAGCATTCTAAAAAAGATTATAATTACTTAGGTTGCAGTAAATTTCAAGAAATAAAATGTCATTATTATGAGTCAAATTATACTTGAACAAAATAAATGTAATGTTATGATTAGTATTAACTAAATTAATTTGGTTTACATAAAACAAAATAGAATAAAATAAATTGAATCCAGAAATCACCAAATATTGTAGTACTCATATCAAAGCAGGAAAGGAAGGTACTACCTTTTTATCTTCAACGGATATAATCTTTGTGAATCTGTTGATTTAAAGGATTTATTTATAAATATTGTTAAATAAAAAAATTATATGTGATGACTACTTGTCCTTGCCATCCCTAATGTAACACAAATATGTTTTTTATAAAAATAAAAAATGACCAAATGAAATCTGGTTTCAAAAACAGCTAATTTGAAATCGGTAAGGTAATATATCAATAATGGATGTTCGGCACAGTTTAAGAACCTCACTGCATAAACAAATTAAACCAGAATTAAATAAAACTTTTAAAGTAATCAGGAATCTGCAAGATGAGAGAGTTAATAATAAGTAGCTAACACAACTGTAGGATCGGATGCTTGATAACCGATTATTTAACGCTTGAATTGTAAAATAAATGGTTCAGTAAATATTAAAATAAAACATTCGAAAATAATTTATTGTCGTCAAATGTATTAAATAAAAACAACAATCAGTGGTAATTATTTATCCAACCTAGAACAAGCTAATCAAAACCCTCGCCAATTTACAGTCTCCCGAAGCAACCTAGAAAATAATTTAATTAAATAAATGCCACGATCCTTGAAAAACCATCTAAGGACAGCAATATTTAACTGCATTTCAAATTTACTCTGCAGCTTCCAAGCTATCTGTAATTTCGAAAAGTCAAATACCCTCTGAAATATCAAATTTATTAGCAATCCGATAGCCATTATGATTCCTGCCTTGTCTGCTCTTCTGACTTTTAAATTAAAATTTTATTTTTAATTAGAAAGTATTATGGCTTCAAATAACTTCTGTAATCAAAAATTTCCATTAAGGTAAAATAAATTAGCTTAATCAGGAACTGTAATAATAGTATTAACAATAAACACCTGATAAATCTCGATAACTCTAAATTGCTCATCAAATTTAAATATAAAAAATATAGTAATTTAATACACAAATTCTGAATAATTGGATGAAGGAATATTAGCAAATTAGTTAATCTCTGAAATCAAATTGTGGAAAGAATCATTTGTATAAACAATGGGGTATATCCTCTATCCGGTCGCAAGTCATTTACCCCATTAGAAACAGGGCCACCAGATTTACTTTGCCATGCAAATCCTTACATCCTTTCTAAATTTACATTAGTTTCGCGATTGCTAAGTAGAAATACATAAAAAGACTGCCACCTCGGAAAAGGCGTAGCAGTCTTTTCGTGGGCCTCCACCTCACAATTGCGAAACAAACCCAAATATAAAAAACAATTGTCAATTGGCATGGCAAACCAAATCCAGCAACCACACTCCCGACCGCAAATAATTAATCTGCGACCGGATAGAGGATACACCCCAATGATAGTAAAGTGTATCAAGAAAAACATGTAATGTTTATCCAGGAGTACTCGATACACGCTTTTCTAGAATAAAAAATCAAACCCATACTGCAACACATAAAGTTACATATTTCCGAAACGATTCCAATAGAGAAATCTTCTCCCTGTGAAACCTCTACTATTTACCAAGCGATCTTCCGCTAACATCTCTAATCAACAACATTTATGCTTTACAAAGCCATGATGAATCCACGACAGATTATAAACGTATCGTGGTAATCCTATAGCTCAAAAAGTTCAGCGTACGACTGATCATCCTAAATTTCAAAAATCATTCCACTCGCGCTAAATTGACGCCAAACTTCAACAAAAGAATCTATAATATTCAGTAAAGAGACTAATTTGGACATGTAAATCTAAAGCTCAGACAGGAATTCTTTGTAAAACTGCAAATTTGACTTCTTATATTAATAACTACATCAACAAAACAATTTAAAATAACCAAAAATAGCTTAGAAATATAGGTAACAATAAAGCATATTATATGAATACAACCTTCCGTATAAGTTAAGAAACATTATGTGGAATGAACTAGCATCACAAACAGCAGACACCGACCTACTACTACTCATAATATGCAAAACCCATTTAAAGTAATCTAATATGAAATAAAAATTTTAATTATTTATCCTCACAGTGGCGAGTGTATATTGATCTAAGATCTAAGATTCTATCGTTGTTTTTTGTGTCCAGCAAAACATTCATACAAACAAGCATAAAAAGCAAATACATAATAAATATATTATAATTAGCCATATAATATAAAATGAAGTAAATAAAATAAAATGAAAACAAAACTGCCCTGATCTAGTACATTGTTTCTTCGTATACCTATCGATACTCACACATAGCACAACAGCTAGAAGCATATACCAAGCTATATACGTCATCGCGAAACCACATTTTCGTGGGTATCGAAATGTACATCTCATTGTACACCTCCAATGCTAATCTCCATGTAAATATAATACATATAATATGTACTTACGAGTAAATTCGTATATAAAACAAAACATAGGATTCAAACAAAATTACCAAAAGCAGCAAAAAACAAAAAATACTCGTCCAGCAAAAACAACAACAAAAAATGTTAGCCAGTGTGACAAAACAAAACAACAGAACTGAAAACGCTTTCTTGCGCAAACTATACTCGAATAACCTACGAGATGAGAATACTAGTACTCTGCCTGCGCCTTTATGAGTTATTAAATACAGTTATTATGATTAGATGCTTAAAATTGATTTGTAAAAATATGTATTAAAATATGTGTTAAAACAATGAAAAAAAATGAACGAACTTATCTTGTACATCTTTGGAATCGAAAAAGTCCTACATATTGAAGAATTACATACAAACAACGCATAAGATGCATTCAAGCAACGGTATCAAAATAAGTACATATAAACGAAAATTGTTATGTACATATTCTACACCATTGCAAACGCACCATACACAAATTAATATAACTGTACAATATGTACAACTTTTCACTTTACTTATAAATTCCACAAAATATTATTAATATTATTATTTATTTATGGACATATATGTATATATATTAGTTAATTGATTAGATAATTAAATCACATTTAAATTATAAATTATTTATTTATTTAGAGGAGACAAAAAAACACGTCTTTCCTCTACGACGTTCAATCGCCGACCATCTGTGAGTATGGATTTTGATGGTATGCAAAAAATATGAACGAGCTAAAAATTATTTTGGTTACATCAAGAGATTATGTTATATACAGGGTGACCCGAAATTGGACGATTAAACAAAGCATGCAGATATGGTAGCTCATTTTCAACAAAACAGCCATTTCAAGTTTTTTCGAATTGTTGGTGAGGCAAAAGTTATTCCACTTTTAGTGTTTTTAGTGAAATTGCATACACACCCACCAAAAAATTAATTTAAATAAAAACCATGGTTTTGTAAAGCCTTTATATTTTTCAAATTTTGTTGTTGATGGAGGTGAGGCCAGCGGGAAAACAATGTACTACAGAAATTTGATTCAATATCAGAAAAACATGCGACACTAATCCAGATTTTAAAATGGTATCACACACTGGGCTATTCACAACAGAATGTTTTTATCAACTTTTTTGACAAGTGTCATGTTTAATAAAAAATGTATTTAGCAAAATTTCGTGTTCTAAAATAGATGCTTTGTCAGAAATAAAACAATTTTTTTTTTTAGTTTTAAATATTCCGTATAAAACTTTCCTTAATCCGTCGAAACGCACCTTCGTGACCGCAGTGGCCATGCAATACATCCTTCCCTTCCAATCAAGTGCATTGAATTATTTGCGTTGAGGTGTTGTCTCACTACTAGTGAGTGTATAGTGAGAGGGAGATCCATCATGCTGCAGCCACATATTTCCACGTGTTTGTAGAGATACGTCATAAAGTAATTAATCCAAGTCATTTTGTGGAAAACTTAGATAGACTTCCCCGTTGATCTGACGTGGTAGTTAAAATGGGCCAATCGATCTTCCATCGACTATTTCCGCCCACATGTTCACTAAAAATTAGTATTGAAACCGACTACGCTGCACTACTTTAAACTATGGATATTGAATATCCCCTCCAGTTTAAAACATATTTCATCACTCCATACAATGTTGTTAAAAAATTGCGAATTTTCTTGGCATCGACGCAGCGTTTCTTGACGAAATTGCGCCTTTTTTCATGGTCAGCAGGTAAAAGGGGTTTCCACGTTGTTCATGGTAAGACTGTTCTATCTCTGCTCGGATGACCATGGACTTCATCTTCACTGTACATTTGATGTATGTTTTGAAATACTATGTAATCGGGCAAGCGTTTCCGATATTGGTATTCTTTCTGGTATTCTCTTGCCACAGCTCGGGCATTGCCATTACATAAACCATAAATGAAATAGTTAAAAAACACATTTTTTTATAAACAAATATGTGTTTATTAAGTGTGTGTTTCGCCAAGTGCCTACGGCAAATAGTGTTAAAAATATAAATGAAATGCATTTCTGCATATTCGCGGTGGGAATAAGCCACATGATTAATGACATTTTAATTATAAACATTCGAGTATGTATGGAACTACTAAACTAATATGAATTACAAACTGTTTATCTTTTCATACCACAATTTTTGTTTAATTCGGGCTACTAAATTTGCTTAAAAAATTGGTAAGCTTTTGTTTACCATTGTGTTCATCATTTTGTTTTATTTCTGACAAAGAATTTATTTTAGAAATCAAGATTTTGTTAAGTGCATTTTTCAATAAAAAGACCTTATTTTGTGAAAAAATTGATAACCAATTTTCTTTGTTAATAGCCCAGTGTGAGATGCCATTATAAAATTAGTGTCGCATATTTTTCTGATAATGGGTCTAATTTCTGTATTACATTGTTATCCAGCTGGCGTCACGTAGATATTAAAAAAAATTTGAAAAATTAAAAAAATTTTGCAAAACCATTGTTATTATTTTGCAGACGATAATGCAGCTTATAAACATGATAAGTTAGTTAGTTACAAAAGTGATAAAGTTCATATCATCGTATGAAATTATATCTAATCTTTATTTACTCAGGAACTCTTAAGCTACCTACGCGTATAAGTCTAGAGCTGGCTTAACTTCGATACAGCGAACGACCCAATTTTATTTATTTGAGAATTTGTTTATTGTTACCAAACTGTTGGGTATTTTTGATTTTCTTCAGTGATATTATCTGATTTATTTGTACGCGATAAAACTTTTCGTCAACGACAAATATGTTTTTCTGAATGCTGGTACTCTACCAGGCATTACTGTTTGGCATATCAAGCTTCACTGTCAAGTTTATATCACTGTTTCTGTTCTGAACTTTGGATGGCAGTAATGTTCGTAAAAAGTGCATCACATTTATGAGTTTTTAGAAATGTTTAATGCATATTTTAATAATAACATAATAAATTACTTACCAATAGCCCATAAAATAATTTTTAATTGATATTATTCCAAGATTGAAACCGTCGACATAAATTAACATTATAAATTAACGTCGTGCACTGGTTCTGGTCATCATATTGATATAGGGGGGATTCATGCTCTTATATGTATGAAATTTGAGCAATAATGTAAAAAGTGAGCGCCCTATAATTTTCTGTAACGCTCTTATCGTCTTTAAAAGAGGGTTTTGAATGGTCATTTCGATTAGTTGGCAAATTCCACAATGTTTAAAAATCTTATTCGGAATCTTTTGACTTAACATATTTCTTATACTCTTGAGTGATTTTTCATTTCAAGAATCCCCATCTTTACGTTTGTAAATTGTAAATAAAACATTTCGAATTTCGTATTAATCTATCCGAAATCGCTAGTTTACTAATTGCCTACTTACATGTCATAACTAAACTATTGCATACGCCTTCTATTGGTGTGTTGTCAACTGTTTTACTAATACATAATGCGGTTCACTTGATTAGAAGCACTGCGGTTCACTTGATTAGAAGTAATTTTACTTTAAATGTAAATTTAATTTTAATTTCTCGCGGAACCAATAATACATTTTTATTGGGAAGAGAGAGAAATTAACTCTCAATAAAATAGCAATGAATACAAATTTAAACATAGCAATCTAACTGCACTTTTCTTCGTTTTTTTGGAATATAGTTTATATTAAACGCATTTTATCGGTTCAATTGAATAGACACATTGTAAAATTTAAATATTTGTGAGTAAATTTTAGTGTAAGTTGCTAAAATCTTTTCAAGATTTATAAAATAAGTATTCAATATGAAAAGATGATCAAGAACTAAAATGGGCAGAAAAAATATTTTAAATGCTTTAGAAAGAGCAAAAATCGATGTCTACCGTCGATTGGGTCCAATACAGTCCTTTCCACCAACCAAATCAGAACGATCGCTGGACTTAATGCAAGCAAATCAACAGTTCGAAGGGCAATTTTAAGGGGATCGGTATAAAATTTAGCATTACTTGCAGCAACAAAATCTTGCTTTTTTTATTAATCTTGTAACATCAAAATCTTGCAATTACAAAATCTTGCAATTACAAAATCTTGCAATAAAAAATCTTGCATACAAAATGTTTAAAAATTGTTTTTGTGAGGCTTTATTAAATAAACGTTAAAAGCAGTTTTATGATTACTTTTGTTTTTATTTTTATTTCAATTCATAACAGTTAGTTTCAGAAAACCAAAATGCATATATAATCATTTTAAATTTTGTTTTAATATCAAATGTTGGTGTGTTAAGAATGGTATTTTGCGCAATTCTTTTCAGAAAATCAGTTGTACCATAACTGCTTCTGTTCCGTATAATTTTTTTTATTCTTTTTTTTTGTGATGATCTGTTTTTTTTCGGTTGTTCTCCATTTCGAATTATTTTTTCTACGCGATGTTTGGTCACAATCAATTCGTACGATAGATCTTTGATCAACTTGTATATCCCTGCATGGCGTTTTCCAACAACCACTTTTAATCTTCGGTGCCATGCCTCGACACTAATTTGGGTCCGCGGAAAACACTTCGTACCTGTTCTGCCGCGTTCCCAACTGTCCAAAATTTGGGATTATATTTGGTGCGCACATGCAAATCACCAATATATTTTTGAACCAGCTCCCTATCTTTTTTAAGTCATTGCCCTCAAACGTGCTGCTTAAACTCAAATAATAATTTGCGACTTCGTCTGATGGTACAAGGCGACTGTTCGAGTGCGAACTTTTGTGCGAACCTGGTGCGCGCACTCTTTTGCCCAATATTTATTTTTGACAGTTTGATTGTCAAAATTTTCATTCTTGTTCTTGTTGCACTTAGTGTTTAAATTGTATCAATAAAATAAAATAAATAAAAATAAATAGAATATTTCATGAACCATTTCTTTCTGTGTTTTAAATTAAACGTATAAACTTTTATTTATCGAAAGAAATATGTGTATGTCAAGGCAAGAGGCGATTGGCATTTTAACGCGGGATATGGATACTCTAAGTGGTGTTTTCAATTTATATTTAGAATATGAAAATCAACGTCTTCGCAATAGAAGATGATTTAGTGTAAATGCAGTTAGCCGTACCAGGCGGCGACAAGGATTCTATCAAAACCTTGTCGCTGAAATGAGGTTAAGTGACCATGAAACATTTGCAAATTTCCATCGAATGACACCGGCAGTATTCGATGAATTGCTTTCTATTATCGGCCCGTCAATTCAAAGGCTGGATGTTGGAGAACGATCTATCAGTGCAGGCGAACGATTGTCGTTAAGCATACGGTAATGATCGTTACAATGATAAACTTTAATTCTCTATGCAAAGTTATTTATTTATTTATAGTTATTCATGATTTATATTTCAGTTACCTTTCCAGTGGAGACAGCATGGTTTCGATTGGAAAATATGGATATCGTGTGGGTCAAAGTACCACTTCTCATATTATAAGAGAAGTATGTTTGAGGTTGTGGGAAGTATTAAAAGATTCGGTTTTTCCTAAGCCTAGTAATCAAATGTGGAGAGGCATTGCTAAGGAATTTGAAGATCAGTGGAATTTTCCTCATTGCTTAGGAGCAATGGATGGAAAACATGTTATTGTACAAGTAAGTATTTAATTTGATTTTTATTGTTAGTACATATTAGAACAATGCATTTTTATTTATAGGCATTTTCAAATTCCGGTTCGACCTACTATAACTGACACAGTCATAGTATCGTACTCTTTGCTATATCGGATGCAAATTATAAATTCACAATGGTAGAAATTGGGGCCCCGGGTCATATAGGAGATAGTACGATATTTCGGCATAGTAGGTTTGGCAGAGCGGTTATATCTGGTGGTGCTGATATACACTTGCCCGCACCTGAAAATCTTAGGGATAGCCTTGAATATCCCTTCGTATTTATTGGTGACGAGGCATTTCCTCTACTTACCAATTTGATGCGACCATATCCGGGTGAAACGCGTCAGTCCTCCCTAGAGATAAAAGTGCCTATATTTATAGACTCTCTCGGGCTCGAAGAGTGGTGGAAAATGCCTTCGGAATTTTGGCGAGCCGATGGCGAATATATCGTAAACCAATCCTGGCCAGTAAAATTACCGTGTTGGCTATAATAAAAGCAACGGTTGTGTTACACAATTGGCTGCGAAATAAAAATATTAGGGAATATCTATCTGTCGATTTAGTAGACAGTGAACATCGGCCTGGAACATGGCGCAACGAAGAAACAATTGGAATGCAACCAGTACATCGAACAGGATCAAATAATCCCAGCAGAAGTGCTACAGAAATTAGGGATAAATTTAAAAAATATTTCAACGAAACAGATGTACTACCGTGGCAGTATACATTAATACATTAACACAAAGTAAAAAAATAAATTTTTAGTTTTTTATATTTAAAAAAGTAATAATAGTACAACAAAAAATCAGAATTCATTATAAATTTTAATAATTTAACTTAAAATAAAAAAATTATTGCATATTTATAAAATCACATTATGGTCTTTTAAGAAATTTTCTCTTGCTTCATATATATGGCTAACGTCATTAACAAATTTTGTTTGTTCGGTTATCGGCCAAGTACGGAAATGTGTACTCACTGTCTGAGCGAATGTTGTTAGTAAACACGGCTCGGTTTGCAATTTCCTTACCATCTTTCGATTTTCTTCCATATTTTTCATAACTTCTTTAACCATTGGCTCTATTGGATTTCCTAGTTTACGTTTTCGTTGTGGTGGTGGTGGTGATGGCGGTGGCTCTTCCACTACTGTAAATACGTATTCACTCTCGTCAACAGTGATATTGTCGAATAAAGATACATTAGCGCCTTGATCATACAAATGTGTGCATGCGTTTTCCGACGTAGATTGCTCAAAGCTCAAACTGCTTTCGGTTGGTCTAAAACAAAAATAATTTAATTAAAAAATTATTTATTTGAATTTATAAAATATGTATTGTGTATCCTTGATAACACTATACAAAATGTAGTAGAAAATTTTAAAGACAGCTTTGCCAGTCTAACGTCATTTTCGGGTACCGATAAAACTTGAACAGTTCTCTGAATGCCCACGACTGAAACTAATGGATCACATAATGGATGATTCTAAATCAGAAATATTATAACTTACAGTTACAAAAAAAAAAAAAAAAAAAAAAAAAATTGGACATACTCATCTAGCTGATCCCTTAAAAAATCTAATTTTCTTATCAATGGATCATTTTTCTTGGATGTTCCGGCACTTCCACTTTTTGGTTGCCTTACCGCCTTTGAGTATTTTGCTCTCAAAAGTTTCCATCGTTTCATGCACGACTCACTAGTTGAATCCATTTCTTTTCCTATTTCACCCCAAACAATCCTTTTACACTGAAAAAAATCGCGCGGAGATATTTACACATTTTGCTGTGTAAACCCAAATTTGCAATGATTACCAATAATGTTTTTATAAAGTACGAGCCTTGTAAAGTTTGCACTGCAATATTTACAGTGCATTTTTAAATATTAAAATTATTGCTGAGCAGCGTCGGATGACAAATTAGATTAATAATATTGCAATGCTGCTAGGTAAATTTGAGCCGCGCAATTTGAAACATCATTTTCAATGCAAACATATTAAAAATGAAAAAATTTTGTTTTTTCGTTGAGAATAAATTACAAAGTGTTTTTAAAATGTTCAAATACTTTTCAAAATTTACTTTGCACTTTGTAAAACAATTTTTGCGGGAAGATTATAACCAATCAAATCACTTATTCTATCGGACTTTGCATTTTGTTCTCCAAATTTTATTTAAAATTTCAAACAAAAATTAGTTTTAAAGTGAATTTTATAAGCAGTACACAAATTGCCACAAAAATGCCAGTTCGTCTAGTTTCCGGAATTGTTGGGAAAAATGGTAATTATTTCAAAATAAATTAAAATATAAATTATTTTTATCATTCATTTGCAGTTTTTTACAACCTTTCTTCACGTCGCAACAAATGGCAGCTATAGTCTTGAGGATTAAACCACGAAAGTGCTGAAACGATGTGCGGTAAACATAAATTAAATTTACAAAACTTTATGTGCATTAACTTATATTTGTTGCTTCCTTGTTTTAATTTCAGAATTTTATAAAGCAATTTAAGAGGAAAGGACCAACTCAGTTCCCTGAACACTAAATGGTTTCTTATAGGAGGAGAATTTAATTATTAGCAACATTACAACAATTCAATATCTTTCAAGGTTGAAAAGGAAAAATTTGTTTGATCAAAACTAATACGTAAGTTTAGTGTCAATCCGGAGATGTAATTAATTATAGTCTTTATTTTAAGAAAAATCGATGGCCTTTTGTGAAAAGTGAATAAAAAAAATTAATTATAAAAATGTGTTTTATTAAAATTAGTTTTCAATATGTTAAATATTAAATTCTGTCTCCTCCAATCTAGAACTTTCGAGTGTTTGCTTCTGTGCAGAGTAAATATTAATGCGCTGTCATTTTCTCGATCCACAAATATTAAAATGCGCATTATAAGCCTTATCCTCCTTGCTGTTAATATTTACCATGCGCTATGTAAAGAATTTCTAAATTATTTTACAAACTGCAGAGTAAATATATCAAAACAATACCAAATATTGCTTACCCACCGTGAAATAAAAATAATAAAATTTACTCAGCAAGTTGTAATAATTGATTTGCTAAAATCGCAGTAAATACAAAGCGCTTGTGTGGCTGAATTTTCAATCAGTTTTCATTAAATATTACTCCGCTTTTTTGTGAATATCACCGATTATTTTTTTCAGTGTAAGTGCATTATTTTTATAATTTTTGTCATTTTTTTTATATAGAAACTCTCTGCCCGCTTTCCGCACCGCCTCAATTAGTTCGTCTTCTTTCTCATCGTTCATCATTTCTTAAACAACAAATATGTATATGGATTTATAAAATCGATTAAACGACAAGATTATTTTGAATAAAAATTTTAGATTTTAAAATAAAACTTCAACTGAAAACAAAAAAATGATATACAACACAACCTCATTTTCATTTATTATTGAACACAGTTTTAATAATATGTAAATATATTCAACTTACTTTTGCTGTTATAGTTAAGTATGTATTTAATACAAGAAATAATTATTTGTACAATATTTTTTGTTGTTATTAACAGTTTTTTAATTAATTGTTTAGACAATTGATATTGCACGCAAAAACAAATTATGAAAATAAAATGTCAAAAATAAGCAACATTAGGTTTATTGGGCATAATGTAGCCCATATTTTTTTTTTTATAATTACGGTTGGTCGTCTGCGAATATTTGCTTAAAAGTTAAACATATTTTATCTTTTATGGGCGTATCCATTTTGTCAAATTAGTAATTTGATTGGTGGAAAAGTGTGATTCTAAATATTCGCACAAAAGTTCGCACTCGAACAGTCGCCTACAAATGAGAGACTTTTAATCATCCGAATTTTTAGAGAGAATTCTTCTGAATTACCATATTTTGCGGCTAAGCCTTTTCAAAATCACATAATATTTTCTTTGGTTTAAGACTTAATTCGTATTGAAGGCATATTTTTTTCAATTCGAAAAATAATTGATCGTAGCACTTTCTGAATTTTTTACTCATTATATAAAAAACGAGTGGTACTATCTCCCCTTCAACGTTTCCATGGATCGAAAAGAGTTGTCGCATTATGGAAGGAACCACATCGAACGTTTTGTCTATAATCCAACAATTGCATTCTGCAAGAAGCGTCAAAGAGGATTTAGTACCGAGTAGAATAATTTTTTCTCCCTTGCAACAATCTTCAGCCTGAACGAACAACTCTCGTTCCGTGTAGCGTATTTCTTCAGGTATATTAATTGCCTCCAAACTGTTGGCTCCTATGTTGTCTTGTGAGCACGCGCACTTTGAATCTTGTTATTTTGAGATTCGTTGCTTGGTAAGTAAACCCGCGAAACACTAGGTTTATCCACAATTGAGTCAGTAATAATACGAGATGGCGGAATGTCACAATTTTTAGCTCTGGCTTTCAAAATATGATTAGTTTCCCAAATAGTTTTTTCGTGCGTTTATTTCGTGCAATTTAATATTAAGGTGCTATTAAATTGAATTTTACTGAAAATTCTTATAAGGATATTCTGCAATCAGTTTTTCAGAAATTCAGGAGATATTTTGCTCTTTTCAATGGATTTTCCAAAAGGAAAATGCGACCATACTTATTGCCTGAGCTGTAAAGTTACGGATTACGAGTCGAAACATTGAGTTATTACCATGGCCACCTTGTTCTACTGATTTAAATATCTTCGAAAACGATTGGGGCTTGTTCACTCGCAAAGTTTATGAAGGGAACAAACAATACCAATCTAACGAAGAGCTGATTGCAGGAATTGCTGGCTGTGCAGCGATTTCGTTGGACTACTCAAAATTTTTTTATGATTCTCTCAAGGATAGGATTACAGGAAATTACAGTAAAATTTGCATTTAAAAGTAAAATTGCAAGTGCGCCTAATCAAGTGAACCGCAATGTACATGTTCATTTTTCTTATTTCGGTAAATTTTGTTATCCGCCATGTTTTGTTATTTCTTAATTTTGTCGGAAACTTCAAAGTCGTGTGTTTTAGCGAATGTATTATTTATGGCCATACATTATACAGTTCTTTCCTTTTTTTGATTTAATCATTGTAAACTGTGGTTCGAAGCACTCCCAACTTTTTCGCTGTTCGCTTTTCACGTCATATCTTTTGCGCAGCTGTCTGCCAAATTTAAGACGTAGGGCTCTAGATCGATTTATGTATAGAACCATTTGTTCATTACGTAGCTCCATACCAGCCTATGGTGGGGTCATAGTTATGTTCATTTCCATCACCGTTATGATGAATAAACCTTCTTTTGTATCCTATACATCTTAATTTACTTGAATCAGTATTAAGTACTGAAATAATCTTGCATTTCAGAACTGAGGCACCTTCTTTAAAGATATCGACTTATCGCAAGGATTTCTTAAGATTTATTATCGTTTTGGTTAGAAGTTACAATTAAAATCTTAATTAACTAATTTAATTTATTACTTAATTCATCACTGACTCTCTAGAGTGTACAAACGGTTCATAAATCGAACTTCAGGGCCAACAGGGTTCCTTGAAATAGATAACATTTAGTAATTTGAACATATCATGTAAGATCAAGAATTTGTAATCAGGTCTCTAATAATTTTTAAGGAATTATACAATTCAAGTCACAACATTCTCATTTAAATCTGTGCTGGAACAAACACTCAATCGCAATAATGTTAAACCAGTTTCGGATAGAAATAAATGAGCCGTTTATTTTGAAAGTGGTTTAAGCCATTTATTTTTATATTGAGATTTTTAAGGGTTTGTGTTTGAATCGATTTAAAAATATAAAAAAAATATAAGGCTAGTTCTCAAGTGACAAAATCATTGCGATTTTAATCATACTAGACTAAAATTGTTTATAAATAAAAAGAATTATAAGAATTGCGATTATTGTTACCATTAACTATTTTTTTGTAAAATGGTTTTAAACCACTTTCAAAATAAACGGCTCAAATGTTGTTTAAGATAATTTCCCAAGATTATTCATTATTCGGAAACCATATGATTACACTTCATTGTTAATATTTTTAATGCGTTATCAAACCACACGATGAAACCTAAGGGTATCCGCGATATTTTGTTTTCTATAACATTTTTATCAGGATTTTAATAAGTTCGTCCTATAGACCGAAGTTAATAAATTGAGAACCAGATCAATGACTTATCTAAAAATTTGGAGTGGGCTTATACTTTAGAAAGGCCTGTTTTGCTTCTCGTTTTGCTACAACCAGTTCTCTTACTTCCAGACGATAAATAACATTTCGGCACTCTGGCTGTATCGGATTTATCACATGGTCGGCACATGAAGTTTTTTATTATCCTCAACTAGTGCCTGGAATTACTCCCAGGTTGTGTTATTGGTTATAGCCAAGGTGGACGACTTTTCTTAACAATCGTTGCACTCGTTGTCCTTAAAACTGGGTTACTCAATAAGGTTACATATTCAGAATCACTTAGACATATCTACGATTGAGTGTTATTTTCCTTTGAATGAACGGGTCCGTGTATTTGTATGTTTTGTGGGTATTGGTTGTTTAACAAGGGAAGTGGATAATGATGGACTTATATTATTGTAGTTTGTCTTTATCAATAAAATAATAGTTTGCTTCACTATTAATTATTTTTAATTTGGTTATTTTATTGCAATTAACTCTACACTTTATGATATTATATACATCACCAATTGACAAAATATTGGTAAAACACAACAAAATACGACTTCGATACATTCTAATTCTACTAATAATGATACGGGGGTTTACCCCAAAAAACTAGGTTTTATGAATAAAAATAAGCATATGGGTTTCTGTCCTAATAAAAATGAATAAATTTCATTCTGCATAAACGTAACAAAGAAATGGCATCATAGTATAGGAGAAATAATCAAGATTAATCGTTACATTTGATTTAGGAAGAAACAACGATTTTAAATGAAAGTATAAAGTTATTCACCTCCTAGGAATGCACATCTGCTTGCCATTATATTCGTACGCTGTACCATAAGTTTGCATCAATTTAAACTAATTATATGTTAAACTTTTAATCTATTTTTTAAACCAATCAATTTTTAATCCAAATTAAATCATTAAATCTGTCTTTTAATTATTATTTTGATGAATTAAAAGTTTTAAATCGTTCCACAAAAACTTTTTACGTACATATGAGAAAAACGTAGAAACCCAATAAGAAGCAAATTGCTCTCTCACACAAAAAAAAATGTAAAAAACCATTACTATGAGTACAGTAGAATGGAGAAAACATATATTTTCTGAATTTTAAGGAATGCTAATCAAATATTAAAATGTATTTTCTTCATCTGTCTGTTTGTTGGGAAAAAAACACTCGAATTTTATTTGGATTGTTGCCGTACGGGAAAAAACTTTATCTACCTGCAGAACATTCAGGTTCAAACTAGGAAAAAGAATAGAACAAGTATAACATCAATTATGTACATAAACAAATTATTTTGTTTGTGCTTCACTAAAGCTTTTATGATTTCTCAAAACTATTAAAAATTTTATTCGTTTGTTTAGTACAGTTGTGTGCCACACTACGATGCGCTGGTTAAGTTCAGCATTTAAATGAAAATTGAAAATACAAAAATTATAAAACTACCCGACGTTACATTTTGGTGCTACATAAAAATGTACCGTAAATGAAAATGGAAATAGTTGCGAGTGTAAGTGTACGAGTAATTTTAAGATTTACAAAATCAGATGATGTTTTTCTTCAAAATGGAATCATAATATTTTTGAATTGTTTTAATTCGCGAGTTGACGAGAAGTATTGGTAGAATGTTTTAAAATTTATAAAATCAAAGGCACTGTGCAATCTAATTACCTGAATATTTAATTCTAGTTTAGAACATAAACCATTTTAATTTAAATGACCTTTAATCTATACATAAAAATAAAATTGGTGTACCTGTCTGTAATTTTGTAATAAATAACTGTGTTGTACACCTCTTATGAAATAAGTAATCCTAACCAAGTGTTTCTATAATTGCCTCTCTGTTTTTCCCACCAGTTTCGTTGTCTGTCTATTACACCAAACCTACCTCATCGATTTTATCATAAATAGATGTGTAGCTGTCAATTACGAGTGCAACCTGCACATGTTTTATCTCGATATCTTATATCACATTTACACCAGTATAAAATAAAATTATAGGTAACAAAAAACCATGTTGGTGTAAACTCGTAGTATAATAAAATATATGTTATGCGAGGAATGTTTATAATGTATAAAGGGTTTCGGAAACGGCTCAAACGATTTTCATGAAAATTGCTAAAAGGAAGGGTTCCGAGTACCAGAAATCAATTGCAATCAGTCTCGGTTTCAGGAAAATTAATTTAGGAGGTCCTCTAGTGGAACCCGGATTCTTTGTTGTTATCCCATTCTTCTGTTCAAACGTCTTGGAAAAACTTGCTGACGGCAGTTTTCGAGAACCAGGTATGGATGCAATGGATTTCTGAAAAATTTGTTAAGGCCTTTCGTTTTTTCGGGAAATTCGTTCAGAGGATCGTCCAGATACTTGGGTCCCATAATTACCGGTGACAAGGGTTTCCTTGCGCCAGAAATAGATTGCATTGAGTCCCAATTTCTGGAAATGCGTTTAGGAAGTCTTCTGGGAGGGCCCGAGGCCATTTTTTTAAAAAAATATATAGAATAATTTCGATAAAAACTTTGTAGGGGAGGAGGGGACGGGAGATTACAAGGTAGGTCATGTTGCACCATGTTGCTAATTGAGGTTTCCAGAACCAGGAACAAATTGTGATTTCGGGGAAATTAGTCTGGTGATCGTCTGGTGGGTTCTGGGTCCTTTTTTTATTTTGTTTTCGGCTCACACGATTTACATAAAAAATCGTGAAGGTTGCAAGCGGAAAATAAGAAATTACTCGCTACAAGTGGTAGCGCTATCACAAAAGAAAGCTGCTGTTGTTATTACCCGTGGAAATTCATTGTGTTTATATTTTTTCAAAAAATAAAACACTCCAGCGGAATAAAATCTTAGAATTGTTCTTTAAATTGAGAAATTGATTTATCGCCGAAGTAAAGAAACTCGGTATATAAGATTTTACAATCTTTCTTCGCCATTTCCTAACGATTTATGATGAAATTTGGTTAGTAGTATTGGTCAGGGATTAGGAATCTAAAGTGAGTTGTGGATACAATTCTAGGATCTGTTCATGCTGGTTTGGTCATTTCATAATCAGTTCTCATGATATTTGGTTTCTAGATTGAATTTTGATTGAAACATAAATTTTAGACTAAAATGAATTTTGAGTGGGAAAAAACTCTGGTAAGTTTTTGATTTTTTGCACCCAAATAATTAAGTTTCAGATTATCACTAATATTCCAAAAATTTTTGTTTTTCTGAAACCTTGCTGTGAATCTTAGACCATGCTGAGACTAAATGGGATATTTAGCGAAAATTTATCAGAATTGTTGTTGTTGAATTTCAACTATAATTTTCTAGTTTTCTGTGCGAACCTGAAAAGAACTTATATGGCCGCAGAAAATCAAAAATTGTAAAGAAAATTCTAACTGACAAAATTTTCCCAAATTTTCCATGTAGTCTCAGTATGACCTTGTATGACCCAGTATGACCCAAAGATGACGGGGACTTGTTTGTAGCCCCGTAATTAAAATCAAGAGCAGGATTGCTCTAACCCATCCAAACAACACTCAATTCCTTTTCTCCCTTAAGAATAGGTAAAACTAATCGTTACAAAATAACTAAACTCAAATTTGATTCAGTGGCAGAACCAAGGACCAACCACGGCCTTGAACATTGTTACGTTAAATGTTCCTGGGTTACCAATTACCGCCCAAAGATAACCGAGATCTTTCTAAAAACAACTCAAATGCTAGTACTTTAAGATCACGTAATGCATGCGGTAGAGGATCTATGTAAGAACGATCCAAACCCAAATTTTCTGAGGTACCGAATAAGAAATAGTTTATGTTGACCGATAACCGAGCGGATGAAAACACAGCGATAATGCTCGCACAGGAAAATGAAATACTTCACCTTCAAATTTTATTCTTTTATAGCTAAGAACCGTTAAGACTTCCTAGACACAACAGCAGACCGTAAACCAAGGACGCAATATCGGGCCTACATAAAAAATTTAGAAACCAAGTGCTTCAGGTCTAAATAATATGTATGCGGTGTATCAAGCACAAACAAAGCCACACTGAGAGAAATTATAGCACACAGAGATATATTTTTATATATAAATATATCTCGTTTCGCGACAAGAATATTTTATATCTGTAAAATGAATATTTTATATCTGTAAAAACGAAAAATATATCTAATTTTTTTAACGTATAGAGACATAAACATATCTGTCGTAGCTCGCTATATTCTCCTCAAAGTTAAAACAAATACTATAGCACTTATAAAACATAAAAATATTTGTAATGTAAGAAATTGAATACCTCATTGCAATAAAATTCACGAGATATGCGATTATCATGTTTGAGATATATTTTTTATTGAATTTGGTTAATTTTAATACGCATGCTTCTATATTTATTTCAAAATTGGTCAAAAGTTCCAGATAACTCAATATATCTATATGGAAAATAATTTTTTTTCAGTGCAGAACTAGTTCTATTATGTAGCCATAGAGACCAGGCCCTTCCAGTATTTTAGGATGGCAAAGCACAGGCAATACCACGAAAAGTTGTTGAAAAAAACGAATTGCGTTAAACAAGATAATATGGTTAGTGCGTACAGATCTAATCTATCTACAGTATCTAATCTATGTAAATGAACGCAGCGACTGCTAATTTCTGCCGCATCTTTTATATCGGAAACTCGGACATGTGTTTTATTCAATACCTTTGAACCAAGAATAGAAGAAGTCTTATTAATTCAAACAAGAAAGATGTCTTTAGAGACGCATCTACCAAAGTGCGGTAGAAATATCGTATATTTTGCCGCAGTTTACTACACGGGGAAGAAGACAACCACTCTGCAACTGTAACGAGCTTCGTCTAATATTGTAAAGCTCATTAAGGAAACAGGTTCATTGGATGCTACGCTTGGCGTTAATATACCAGACATACCACTATCTTCATCAAACTAAATCTGGGCGGTATGTTATACCACTTGTTACGCTATTTGCCGTAAGCACTTGGCGAAACACACTAACACTTAATAAACACATTTTATTAAACACTTGTTTTTTATTTCGCAAAATTATATTTTTGAATATTTTAATTAAAAAAATTTTTCAAATAGTTTAAAAAATCACTCGATCGATTTCGACTTGTTAGGTCATCATCAGGAGTATCTACTGATTTGTAAAAGTAAAAATTTTAAATATAGAAGAAAAAAGCAAAAAGTAAGCAAAGAAGGGAGAAAAATAAGCAATAAAAAGCAATAAAAATTAATCTATTGTTCGCCAGGTGTGCGATCAGTCATCGGCTGAGTAACAAAATTCAAGGTTTATTGAAGTACATTTAATTACCCGACGTATTAGTCAAATTATAGAAAAGGGCGTGGTCTATAATTGGTGAGAAACGAATTTCTCTCTGTTCGTTAAGGTAATTTTGGTTAAGAAATATCGATTTTCGAATTTCGTAAGACTCTAAGGTATCTAAACGTCTGCCTTTTGGTTGTATATGTAATATATCTAAATTGTTCAAGCTAGCTGTATGATTTTCTAAAGTTAAATGGTTATGGAAAGTTGATTGATTGCAACCAAATAAATGTTCTTTAGCTCTAACTCCAAAATTGCGCCCAGTCTGGCCAATATAGGAGAAACTACAATCATTGCAATTAATCCTATAAACGCCAGATTAAATTTTAGATCCTAGAATCGACTCCATTAGCTGCTATTATTATTATTAATCTTTAATAAAACAAGAATTGCTGGCGGTGGATTTATGAACTAAACAAAATTTGTGCTTTTTCCGCAACCTTTCAAACAATATAACATATGTTATGATATAATTATAATCCAAATAATGTAAAATTTAACTGGTTCTAGCACCAAATCGGTTGTGACTGCTAAGGTATTTTTTCCAGATTTTATATTTATATTTGTATTCAGGATTTCAGAATGACTCGAACGATTTTTATAAAAAAAGCAAAAATCGTTTAGGAGGTCCTTCGGTTGGGCCCGGGTTCATTTTTTGATTAAAACCCCAGCTCAAGAGATTTTGATGAACTTTTCTAAAAGAGAGTGTTTGTGTACCTGAAATCGATTGCAATTGGTTCCGATTTCCAGAAAAAATCGTTTATCGTACTACGCGAATCTCGGATTCCGTTGACAGTAAATAGATTCCAACGTTTTTCGTAAAATAAAACTGTTAAGGATGTTTCGAGAGTCAAAATATATCAAACATTTGTAAATACCAGTGTTCAAATCCAATCGAATATTCTTTGGTTTTTACTTTCCTTACTTTCCTACGCTTTTTGTTTTTAAAAATATTTTGTTTTCGTATTGTTGGACAAGAAATTTTGGTATTTTTATTTCATTCCTTTCAATTTATTTTTTGGTATCGTTTCTTTTTTTCTGTTTTCAGGGAAAAGAAAGATATTTATTTATTTTAATTTCCTTTCTTTTAGAAGAATAACAATTATAATTTATTTATTTATTTTACACTTTAAAGATCGAAATATACATACATTTTTTAATATTTTTGATTTCTTTTGCAAGAAATAAAAGGATAAGAAATTTATTCATAATTCATTAATTTATTAATATACAGGTATTAATACACGGAAGTTCTGGAATTGGGCCACCTGGAACGGAACTCGACCAATCCATAACTGATTATGATGGGATTGGGTATGTTGGATAAAAATGGGATTCTTAAATGATTTTTGAAAGAAGTTCTGGAATATGGCTACCTAGGACAGAAGTCGGTCATTTCTTAACCGATTATGATGGGATTGGGTATGTTGGATAGAAATGAGATTCTTAAATGGTTTTTGGAAGAAGTTCTGGTATATGGTCACATGGGTCCGGAACTCAATCAATCCTTAACCAATTATGATGGGTTTGTGTATGTTGGATGAAAATAGGATTGTTAAATGATTTTTGAAAGAAGTTCTGGAATATGGCTACCTGGGACATAACTTGATAAATTTTTAACCGACTATGATTGGATTGGGTATTTTGGATGAAAATGGGATTCTTAAATGATTTTTGGAAGAAGTTCTGGAATATGGCCACCTTGGAAGGAACTCGGTCAATTCTTAACCGATGATGATGGGATTTGGTATGTTGGATGGAAATGAGATACTTAAATGATTTTTGGAAGTAGTTCTGGAATATGGCCACCTAGGACAGAACTCGCTCATTTCTTAACTCATTATGATGGGAATAGGTATGTTGGATGGAAATGGGATTCTTAAATGGTTTTTGGAAGAAGTTCTGGTATATGGCCACATGAGGTCGAAACTCAATCAATCCTTAACCGATTATGATGGGATTGGGTATGTTGGATGTAAATGGGATTGTTTAATAATTTTTGGAAGAAGTTCTGGAATATGACTACCTGGGACAGAACTCGACAAATTTTTAACCGGTTATGATTGGATTGGGTATGTTGGATAAAAATGGGATTCTTAAATGATTTTTGGAAGAAGTTCTGGAATATGGCCACCTACTACAGAACTCGGTCGTTTCTTAACTGATTATGATGGGATTAGGTATGTTGGATGGAAATGGGATTCTTAAATAGTTATTGAAAGAAGTTCTGTTGTAAGGCCACATGGTGCAGAACTCAATCAATCCTTAACCGATTATGATAGGATTGGGTATTTTGGATGAAAACGGGACTCTTAAATGATTTTTGGAAGAAGTTCTGGAATATGGCCACCTGGGACGGAACTCAACCACTTCTTAACTGATTATGATGGAATTTGGTATGTTGGATGGAAATGGGATTTTTAAATGATTTTTGGAAATAGTTCTGGAATATGGCTACCTGGGATAGAACTCGACAAATTTTTAACCGATTATGATTGGATTGGGTATGTTGGATGAAAATAGGATTCTTTAGTGATTTTTGGAAGAAGTTATGCAATAAGGCCTTATGGGACAGAACTCGGTCAATTCTTAACCGAATATAATGGATTTGGGTATATTGGTTATAAATAGGGTACTTAAATGATTTTTGGAAGAAGTTCTGGAATATGACCACGTGCGACGGAACTCGAACAATTCTTAACCGATTATCATGGAATTAGGTATGTTGGATGAAAATGGGATACTTAAATGATTTTTGGTAGAAGTTCTGGAATATGGCCACCTGGGACGGAACTCAACCACTTCTTAACTGATTTTGATGGAATTTGGTATGTTGGATGGAAATGGGATTTTTAAATGATTTTTGGAAGTAGTTCTGGAATATGGCTACCTGGGACGGAACTCGAACAACTCTCAACCGATTATGATGGGATTGGGTATGTTGGATGGAAATGGGATTCTTAAATGATTTTTGGAAGAAGTTCTGGAATATGGCCATCTGGAACGGAATTCCATCAATTCTAAACCGATTATGATTGGATTGAGTATGTTGGATAAAAATGGGATTTTTAAAGGATTTTTGAAAGAGTTTCTGGAATATGGCCACCTAAGGCAGAACTCGGGCATTTATTGACCGATTATACTGGAATTGGGTATGTTGGATGGGAATGGGATTCTTAAATGATTTTTGCAATAAGTTCTTGAATATGGCCATCTGGAGCGGAACTAGGCCTATTTTTAACCGATTATGATGGGATTGAATATGTTGAATTGATATGAGATTTTTAAATGATTTTTGGAAGAAGTTCTGGAATATGTGCACCTAGGAGAGAACTCGGTCATTTTTTAACTGATTATGATGGGATTGGGTATGTTGTTAAGAATTGGTCGAGTTCCGTCCCAAGAGGCCATATTCCATAACTTCTTCCAAAAATCATTTAAGAATCCCATTTAATTCCAACATACCCAATTCCATCATAATCGGTTAAGAATTGGTCGAGTTCCGTCCCAGGTAGCCATATTTCAGAACTTCTCCCAACAATCATTTAAGAATCCCATTTCCATCCAACATATGTATTCCCATCATAATCGGTTAAGAATTGGTCGAGTTCCGTCCCAGGTGGCCATACTCCAGAACTTCTTCCAAAAATCATTTAAGAATCTTATTTCCACCCAACATACCCAATCCCATGATAATCGGTTAAGAATTGGTCGAGTTCCGTCCTAGAAGGCCATATTCCAGAACTTCTTCCAAAAATCATTTAATAATCCTATTTTCATCCAACATACCCAATCCAATCACAATCGGTTAAGAATTGGTCGAGCTCCGTCCCAGATGACCATATTCCAGAACTTCTACCAAAAATCATTTAAGAATCCCATTTCCATCCAACATACCAAATTCCATCATAATCGGTTAAGAATTGGTCGAGTTCAGTCGCAGGTGGCCATATTCCAGAACTTCTACCAAAAATAATTTAAGAATCTCATTTCCATCCAACACACCCAATCCAAACATAAACGGTTAAGAATTGTTCGAGTTCCGTCCCAGGTGGCCATATTTCAGAACTTCTTTCAAAAATCATTTAAGAATCCCATTTTCATCCAACATACCCAATCCCATCTTAATCGGCTAAAAATAAGCCGAATACAATCAAAGATGGCCATATTCCAGAACTTCTTTCAAAAATTAGTTTAGTATCCCATTTCTATCCAACATACCCAAATCCATCATAGTCACTTAAGAAATGACCGAGTTCTGTCGTAGCTGGCCATATTCTAGAACTTCTCCCAAAAATCATTTAAGAATCCCATTTTCATCCAACATAACCAATCCCATCATAATCGGTTAAGAATTGATCGAGTTCCACCCCCATTTGGCCATATACCAGAATTTCTTCCAAAAATCATTTAAGAATCCCATTTCTATCCAACATACCTAATCCCATTATAATCAGTTAAGGAATGACGGAGCTCTGTCCTAGGTGGCCATATTCTAAAACTTCTTCCAAAAAACATTTAGGAATCCCATTTCGACACAACATACCCAATCCCATAATAATCGATTGAGAATTGGAAACTCTCAATTAGTTTTGCAAAAAGTTGATTTTGAATTGTAAAAATTTACAAACTTGAAATATTAAAATTTTCCTGCATTGCATTATTAATTATTTTGTTTTAGTTTTATATATACATGGGAAAGGAATGAAACTAAAATATAATTCGAACGCATAACTATTGAAAGAGATTTAAAAATATTCTAATCAGAAAGAAATTAAAACAAAATATTGAAAAGTTTTTTTCTGGGGAAATATATTTAATGTTTTACATTTGCTTTCCAATAGAAAGAAATTTAATGGAAAAATACATCTTTCCTCGTTTCTTTCCCCGTGTACCTATGATACAAGTTTTAATTGCGACTAAACAAATTTTCTGTGCAACCACACTAACTCAAACATAAATTAAATAAAAAATATTTCAAGGACATTTTTGACTCATTTTAGTTTAAATTTTATTTAAGAGAGAACCGAGCAAAACAAAATAAAACCTATATACATATATACATTATCTATTACGACTAGTTTGCCTTGAAAAAAAATACCAAAATACAAAAAACCCTGTGTGGAATGGAACAATAACATTTCTTTTTTTTTCGTAAAATATAGAAAGAAAATTTAATTTTGAACACTGGTAAATAGGTACTTATCTTTTATAAGGTTTTGTCTATGAATGATTAAGAATTATCGGGTGGAGTTTCGTATTGAAAAATTTGTAAAAACTTAATTTTTAAATTAAATTTTCTCATTTGAACTGGTTTGCCAATGGATAACCCGGAACGATTTGTCAAATCAAGTTTCTTATGCAGAGCTTGATAAAACTCGGGCAAATAAACAATTGCAACCTGCAAACTTGAAAAATGGGTTATACTGGAAAAATTATTAGGCCATGTTCTGACCGGCGTGCTCGGAAAAACTCGCGTAAATAAAAAACATTCGTGAACTCCATAAACTGTTAAAAACATAATGTTTTGAATCTGAAAATGGTTGCATTGGAAGCGGTTCGTGGATACCTTAGAAGAACTACATAGTCAAGTGTCATGTAGGAAACACGGTAATATTCGGTTCAACGATTTAAAAAAATTTCCTTTTTAAGAAAGATCTTTCGTCTGGGACATTACAATACAATCAAAACATGGTTTTCAGCTAAACACCCGAAAGGATGACGCATTCCCGATTTTTTCAATCTAATCCTATGTATGCTAACGTGAGCGTGTATGTACCATTTGATGTTGAATTCACTCAAGATTAATATTGTACCTTAGTACATCACTCCTGCCCTACGTAAATCACATCAAAAACATTAAATTGTGTCATCGCTTAAACACTTTACAAAATATGTTTTCTCTATAATATTCTGAATCCCAAAGCCTCCAAAAATAATTGAGTGAAAGATGTCGGATGATGAAAAAGCAAAATAAAAAACCAATCTTCTATCAATAAAATTCAATCAGTGCTACACGAAATGATGTTCAATCAAACCAATTTTTCATTATCGATTGTGTGTGCACAAATTCCATTTTTATTTATGCTCTGAGAATAATAATCTGCTACAATGCTACACCACTAGCAATAATCATGTAACCCAAACAAAAAACTTTTCGCCAGGTATTGATAGGAGGGTATCACGACCGCATCCTACCAATTCGTTCGTATAATACTTCAAGAATAACAAACGTGTAGTATAGTCGAGAGCACAGTATACAAAAATTGTATTTCGAATTTTTTGGTATAAATGTCAATATTTAATTTAATTTTTGGTTTTTGTTGTTTTGTCAAAATATTGATGAATTTGATTGTCGATTCCTTTAGGATTCAATTGAAATATCAAAAAATATTATTTAGATTATGCCGTTGTCATTCGTACATACTTTGTTATCATAGCGAGAGACATATTTTTATTGAAATGTTGTACCAAGAGCATGACAGAATTTTTAATATTTTATAGATCAGCAGTATTTTGTATGTATGTAGTGTACAGTAGAAGTTTAAGATAATATAATGAATATAATTTTATTACAACCAAAGGGGCTCTTCGAGAAAAATTGTTTATCCGAATCCTATATTCAGATAAAATGCAATTAAATGTATGCCTCGGGGTCGATTTGTAAACTTCATAAAAAAAAACTTTTTTTTTTGTATTATTTTACAAAACTTTTTTGTGTACATATTGCAGATAAAAACATCCTTAACTCTATGTATTTCCTTTGATTTCCATTCCTTTAATTTGTTATTAACCATAATCCAAAAAGCACATCCCTCGATATATTACAAGTAAATAAAGCTACACCAGAAGACGTAATCAAGAAGCTATAAATAGCTACGACTATAAAACTAAAAGTCATGAACGTTTTAAATTAATTTTATCTATGGCATTTTCTATACTCGTATACACAAAACATTGGAAGATTTTGCAGATACAGTAAGTAAATCTTAATTAAATATAAAGAGAAAAAATAATACAAAATCCAATAATTCAGAAGACGAACCGACAAAAAAAACGGATAATGAATACAAATTTCAAATTAAACAGCCGAAAGAACCAAATCAATTAAAATGGTTTTTTTTTGGCTTTTACGCTATACTGTACCCTTCTGTTCTTATGAGAAAATGGCTTTGTGCTTTCTTCAGGAAAACGGAAAAATCAATTTACACTACAAATAAAAAATTGGAAGATTTTTGATAATACGATTGTGAAATTGAGATCGGGGTGTAGGACGAAAGGGTGCCTGAGTTGGAAACGAATATGCAAGCGGTTTTTATTTCCGTATCGTGCTTTGAATTTACTTTTTTGGAAAACATCATAATTTTTTTTATTATACTGTGCCCAACCAGTAAAACATATTTTTTTGTCGTAATTGTTGACGTTTGTTGGAAAAAAATCCCCTATACCATATTTTGATGACCGAATGCCGTCGCAATTTTCATTACAAATTTCCCCGTCAAACAAATTTTTACTTGTTTTGGTTTCAATCGAGCTGCGTAGGCCAAATACTACGACATGTGGATTTGTCAATATTTTTTTCAGAAAAAGACCGTAGCAAATGGGGTGAGTTCCCACAAATTCCCCAAAATCATGATCCATTGCAGCCATTTACATTTTAAGTTTTTTTTTTAAATATGGCCCTCATCACATTTGTGAACCCAATAACCAAATTTTCCCAAATGAAGAACTTATCACAATTGATTCTTAACACTCGAAAACCAATGTTACCCATATTTATTAAAATCTTTGACCCGAAAATCCTAAATGAATTTTCTTGAAATTAGGACTCATCGCAATCGATTCAGGGGTGGGATTTTGTAATATCACGTTTTTCGATACTTATCGAAAATTGTGTCTCTTTGTTTCTAAAACAAATTTGCTTACTGTTCCGCTTTTCAATTACCCTTTTTTATTGCGATTGAGTCTACTAGAACAATTTTGTTGCTTGTCTCTATTTGGTTTTTCGATAAAGTATCACTTATAATACAAATAGATGATAGAAACAAACTAGAGAGGCATAATGTTCTATTCGAGCTTATTGAGATCGCAATAGAAACAACATAATTGAAAAATGAAAAAAAAACCTTCAGTTTTATTCATGATGAAAGAGACGTAAATTTCGATAGAATCGAAAAAAGTGATGTTACAAAATCCCACCCCACTGGCAATGGAAAGTTCTTATCACCGCAATTGTAATCGAAATCGTTTGAGCCGGAAAATAATTAAAAAAATGTCTCTTACCAAAGGAGTCCCTCACTTTGGTAGGAGACATTTTTTTTTTTTTTTTAATTATTTTTCGGCTCAAACGATTTCGATTACAATTGCGGTGATAAGAACTTTCCATTGCCAGTGGGGTGGGATTTTGTAACATCACTTTTGAAAAAAAATGTCTCCTACCAAAGGAGTCTCTCACCGGACAAGTGGTGCAGTGGTTAAAGCTTCGGCACTTGGACCGGGAGGTACTGGGTTCGAATCCCATCATAGGCTAGATGCAAATTAAATTTTCATCATCGATTACAATCGGTGACGTTAATAAACACAACTAAGACCCTCTGATGGAGTGCAGAATTCAACGCCGACCCACCTTCCATGTCAATGTACAGGTGGTATACTGTAATTGTGTGAATAGGTGAATGGGTTAATGATGTGGCGTGAATGCGTGGTATCACAATGGGCCAAAAATGGCCTAAGTGTCAACCACTGAAAAAAAAAAAAAGGAGTCCCTCCGAAACGATTTTTTTCGAACTTAGCGCTCATTAAACTTGATTTCTTGCATTTGATTCCTTGACTAATTTTTATCAAAATCATGCTAGAAAAAAAACGTAAATAAAGAGACTCGGACCGCACAAGACTACATCAAAATCGTTTGAGGCTATATGGGACAAAGCAATCTGTACTGTTTTAATTAAAAGTTCTTTTCGTCCCTTTTTCGTATTACCGTTATGTTGATTTGTTGTTTTTAACAATCGCCAGTGGAAGGAAGTAGCTATATGGGACAAGTGCGTTTTTAAAAGAATTTTATTGCTAATTTCAATATTGTGTACCGTTATGTTGATTTATTATTCCTTATAAAATAACAGGAGTTAATGATTTTTTTGCGTTAGAAGTATATTTTTTTGTTACTCAAAAGTAATTTTTAATAAATTATGCCACGAGAAACGAAACTATCGACAGATACACGAGCAAGGATCGAATGCTTTAAAGAATCTGGCACTACCATTCGTCAGATAACCTCAAAACTACGGGAAAATAAAAATACAATCTACAATTTTTAAAAAATCTACAAACGTATAGCACAATAAAAAGGTAAGGACCAAAGCCTAAAATTGACGCCAGAAGTAAAAGAGAAATAAGACGTCTTGTAGTTGAAAAAAACATAAAAAAACTGTCCCATATAGTCATTTCGCGCCGTGTATTAAGTAGGGACCAAGGCTAAAACATTAGTATTTATGACGAATGTTGCAAATCAATATTATTATAACAACCGATATTTCCAAAATGTTGCTATTTTTCATAAAATTTTTGTTTATTTTTGCGATTGCACAAAATTCGTGGTTTGTGATGTGTACCATAATGACGCAACATTGTGCAATATCTAGCAACATGACGCAAATTGGTGTGATACGGCAAACCCGGATGCTAATGCATCCCAGAATATGGTAAAACATCCCACAACATGGTGCAACAACGACAAACTTGTGCAACATTGCGCAATGTGGAGCAACATCACGATACATTTTGCAATATCACGCAGCATGATGCAACGTCCCACAACATGATATAACATCCGACAACATGGTACAACTTAATGCAACATGGTGACACATTACGCAAAACGACGGCCCCTCCGGATGGACCATTGGACTAATAAATTAATTATCCAAAAATCATATTTTATTTTATTTATTTTTAATTTTCCCTTTTTATTACAACATGACAACGAGGCCTTTTTATGTAATTACATTGAATAAATAGCAACAAGTTATCTTAAGCTACATTAGTTTGTACAAAATCAAAAATATATGAATCAATATATGAAGAAATAAACTAAAATTAAACAAACATGAATTATATACTCTTTTAATTTTGGTGAATAAGCTAGAACTAAGTTCAGAAAACACCACATCACAATAAAAAAATTTACTTAGAATTAAAGATCCAGCTAGTAGCATCCTCACCTTAATTGGAGTAAAAGCAGAGTTTCGCCAGAGCATTCGCAGCCTATTGAACATTTTTTGTATAATGGAATTCACATGCACATTCCACTCCAAATGTACATCCAAGATCACACCCAGATTCCTTACTGAATCGATGTAAGGTATATTGTCACTACCAACTCTAATACTAGTTAAGGTCCCGTCAAAAATGAAAGGATTACTCTTCTGAGAAAACATTATCACCTGAGACTTTTTCGAGTTTAATAACAATTGGTTCTCCGCCGTCACTGTTCATATTTGCAATTACTTCGTTTAAGGCTAATATTCTGTCACATTTGTTAATTTCAATTTCACAAAAAATTTGGAGATCATCCGCAAACAGATGATAGTGAGAGTGTCGCATCCAGCTTCCAATATCATTTATATACATCGCAAATATTAAGGGTCCCATTACAGATCCCTGAGGAACACTTGTAGGCAGAGGCAAGTGGATTTAACTCCATTAACTTCAACAAATTGATAGCGGTCAGTTAAATAAGACAACATTAATTTCGACGCATTAGATGAAAAATTGAAGTAGTTCCTCAGATTATCCAAAAATTTGACAAATGATATACTGTTAAAAGCTTTACTGAAATCTAGTAAGCATAGTAAAACATAATTGCGCTTATCCAGGCAGTTCCTAATAAATTCCGTCGAATTCACTAGCACCGTTGCAGTACTATATTTCTCTCTAAACCCTGACTGAAGAGAAGATAGTGAATTACTTGTATTAAGGTATTGTTTGATTTGATCAGAAATAATTCTTTCAAATACTTTTGAAAGGTTTGAGAGTTGAGAAATAGGTCTTGACACTGATGTAGGCTCCTTAACTTTAGGTAGCCCGATAACTTTACTAACTTTCCACACCTTAGGATAACATTTATGCTCCACGATACTATTAAACAAATACGTTAAATGGGATACAATCACAGGGGCTATGATTTTTAAAAACTTTAACGACAAATTGTCAGCACCCATTACATTAGACGTTAGAGAGCCTATTGCCTTAAGCATATCATCATCAGATATAATATTAAAACTAAAACAATTAGAATCATTAAAAGAGGTTTCGGTTTCAGTTTCAATATCGTGCACCACGATAGAAAATTTAGAAACAATCTCAGCTGGATCAATGGTTTTAAAACCGTATTTCTCCAAATTCCTCCATAATATTTTAGTGCCAAGTTTTGAATCTAATTTACTACGCAAAAAATGTCTCTTCGCCGATCTCACCATCTTATTAAGTTGTGTTTCATAATCCTTATAGGTTCGTTTATCCTCCTCACTACGAGATCTCTTCCACACATTTTTAGCCATATCAACAAGTTGCTTTTTATTTTTAATAGCATAACTAAACCATGGGACAGGCTTAAATTTTTGCTTAATCATTTTAAAAGGAGAATACTGGTGCAACCATATCGAGATTTTATCATATAAAACTCAAATTTACCATATCAATCGTGTCTATTTTACCTAACTCAGTCCAATCAACATTAAGTATATCACAATGAAGGCTTGGGATATCAACATCTTATATATTAATACGCTTAATTTTTAGTTTGTACTCCCTTTTTAACCTAATTCTCGTGCGCGTATCTTAATGAAACATATATCAGGTGAAAGGTATTTTTTCATAGATGTGCAGAATATATGTTTTATTAAGGTACGTGCACGGGAAATAGGTGTAAAAGCCAAGAAACGTTTTTCCTATACTGTACAACTTATATAATAATCACGACGCCAGAATGTCATGACAAAATATGTTTGTTTTGAATTACACAGTGAGAATGACAAAATTTATGAAAATTTCTGATGTTTTGTCATAATACCGTTTTTTTGTGTTTTTGGTTCGACGCGGTGAGTATTCTCCTTTTCGAGGAGGAACAGGAAAATGGAGGCGAGCCAGTTCCTATGGAACCTGATGTAAGTCCGTCATTTAGTTTTATATTTTTGAAAACTCGCAATTTTTTTCTTTTTAGGAGCCTTTTGATCCTGTGTGCGTACTCCAAGATTCAAACCTGGCGGGAAATGGGACACGCGCGGCATTCCAAAGTGCTCGGAAAATTCAAATCCGCTATCTAGGTTCGATGGGCGGGGTTGCGAGTTCTGTGGCGCACTATTCTTCCATGCATAGAAGGAAGGTCTTGGTCTGTGCTGTGGTAAAGGAAACATGTCCCTCCCCGCACTGCGAAATCTCCCGTACCTCAATCAGCTGATTATCGGAACCAACTCCATCTCGCGGTTCTACTAGATGAACATCCTGAAGCTTAATTCCGCCCTCTCCATGGATGGACGATACTTCTTTTCACTGCACGGATCCGGCTATCACCGCATCAGCACATCACGGTTCTCAAACGGTTCAGCTCCCAAGTATGGGCAGATATTTTTTTATGATGTCGAGGAGGGGACGCGCATGCGCTGTACAAACTTGGCCGGCTACACGTTACGCGCGGACAAGGAAAAGATGGAGAGCATGGTGCGCACCCTTACAGTTGAGCTCCATCTGGTAAACATATACATGCGCGAGTTCCGAACAATGGACAAGATGACTGCGCACGACCGTCAAAATCTGGCAATGTATATGATCAAAATAGCTGATCGGGACGCGCGCCGATTTAATCTCCCAACAGCTTCTGATGTTGCAATTGTCTTTTGAGCTCTCGAGGGGGAGCCACCTTACGCTCTCTAAACGTGTACAAGAAGCGTCCATTACAAATTTGTTGGAAATAAAATGAAATTTAAAATAATATGTAAAAAACTAATAAAATGGTTTTTATTACGACTGTGAAGTTTCCGACAAAATTAAAAAATAACAAAACATGGCGGAACATAAAATTTGTCGAAATAACAAAAATGCACATGTATTAGTAAAACAGCTGGCAAAAGCAATGTTAGGCTTATTAAATTTTTTTGTTATCAATAGTTAATAACGCAATTACGAAATTAGCGACTTCGGAAACAAATGACAAATAAAAATAAATAGATTAATACGAAATTCGAAATGTTATACTTACACTTCACTATAAATTGTAAAAATATTTTATTACGAAACCCAAACATGGGGTTTTTAAATCAAAAAATTACTAAAGAGTACACCTAATTTCTTGTACTATCGTAATATGTTTGGTAATAGATTTCGAATAAGATAATTATACGTCGTAAAAATCAAAAACAAATCAAAATAAATGTTCAAAGTGCGTTCAATGTCCACATGTTTTAAAAAATTATACGAACGATTAAAAAAATTAAAAATCTAATTAATCTCAGAGATGTCTAAGAGAAACGGTATATGTGGGCTAGTTTGCTCAAGATAAGTGCTATCAAAAGAAACCACCCTTATATCAATACGATGACCAGAACCAATTTGTTGTTAAACATGAATATAACTGTCTAAATAACAGAGGGGATGATCACTGCGGAAAAAATTGCCCAAATTTCAGAGATGTCTAAGAAAAACGGTATATGTGTATAGTTGCCTTAAAAAAAGAGCTATAAAACGACACCTCCTTTATATCAATACGATGACCAGAACCCATTTGTCTTTAACGATGAATTTGACTGTTTAAATAACCAAGGGGATGATCAGTGTAAAAAAAAATTGTCCAAATCTCAGAGATGTCTAAGAGAAACGGTATATGTTGCTAGATGGCTTAAGATAAGAATTACCAAACAAAACCTCCCTTATATCAATACGATGACCAGAACCCATTTGTCTTTAACGATGAATTTGACTGTTTAAATAACCAAGAGGATGATCAGTGTAAAAAAAAATTGTCCAAATCTCAGAGATGTCTCAGAGAAACGGTATATGTGGCTAGATGGCTTAAGATAAGAGCTATCAAACGACACCACCCTTATATCAATAGGATGACCAGAACCCATTTGGCGTTGACGTGGAATATCGTAAAAATTGTCCAATTCTCATTGTTTTTTATAAGTACAATATAAGTGGGTTATTAATTCAAACATTTAGTTTCGAGTCCCTCCCTTCCATCATGATTCTACGGAATTGTTTTCCGGTTCTTTAGATCCTTGCATTCCTAATTTTGATTTTAATCAGTAGTGATTTGTAAAAATATAAAAAAGAACCCTTTTCTCACTCGATTACCTTTTAAAAATTTTACCTGTCATCAGGACTCATCACAATCGATTTTTCCGAACCTCGAAAACCTTTACACATTTTCAACAAAACAAATAAACAATCCCGTAAAAAACAACAAAAAATGGAATTCGGAGATCCCTGAAAACGTTCGAGCTACAAATTTTGAATTAAATCATACAAGATTTGAAAAATGTAAGATGGAACCCGTGTCCCACCGGTTGACCCTATACATAAATTTTCCTTGACTGGGTGGTGTCGTCTGACATCTCTTATATTAGGCAATTTTGCCACATATACCATTTCTCTTAGACATCTATGAGATTTGGGCCATTTTTTTTTACAGTGATCATCCTCTTGGTTATTTAATCAGTCAAATTCATCGTTAAAGACAAATGGGTTCTGGTCATCGTATTGATATAAGGGAGGTGTCGTTTGATAGCTCTTTTCTTAAGCCATCTAGCCACATATACCGTTTCTCTTAGACATCTTTGAGATATATGGACAATTTTTTTTACATTGATTATCCCCTTGGTTATTTAAACAGTCAAATTCATCGTTAAAGACAAATGGGTTCTGGTCATCGTATTGATATAAGGGAGGTGTCGTTTGATAGCTCTTATCTTAAGCCATCTAGCCACATATACAGATTCTCTTAGACATCTCTGAGATTTGGACAATTTTTTTTACACTGATCATCCTTTTGGTTATATAAACAGTCAAATTCATCATTAAAGACAAATGAGTTCTGGTCATCGTATTGATATAAGGGAGGTTTCGTTTGATAGCTCTTTTCTTAAGCCATCTAGCCACATATACCGTTTCTCTTAGACATCTCTGAGATTTGGACAATTTTTTTTACACTGATCATCCTCTTGGTTATTTAAACAGTCAAATTCATCATTAAAGACAAATGGGTTCTGGTCATCGTATTGATATAAGGGAGGTTTTGTTTGGTAATTCTTATCTTAAGCCATCTAGCAACATATACCGTTTCTCTTAGACATCTCTGAGATTTGGAATTTTTTTTACACTGATCATTCCCTTGGTTATTTAAACAGTCAAATTCATCATTAAAGACAAATGGGTTCTGGTCATCGTATTGATATAAGGGAGGTGTCGTTTGATAGCTCTTTTCTTAAGCCATATATACCGTTTCTCTTAGACATCTTTGAGATATATGGACAATTTTTTTACATTGATCATCCCCTTGGTTATTTAAACAGTCAAATTCATCGTTAAAGACAAATGGGTTCTGGTCATCGTATTGATATAAGGGAGGTGTCGTTTTATAGCTCTTTTTTTAAGGCAACTAGACACATATACCGTTTTTCTTAGACATCTCTGAAATTTGGGCAATTTTTTCCGCAGTGATCATCCCCTCTGTTATTTAGACAGTTATATTCATGTTTAACAACAAATTGGTTCTGGTCATCGTATTGATATAAGGGTGGTTTCTTTTGATAGCACTTATCTTGAGCAAACTAGCCCACATATACCGTTTCTCTTAGACATCTCTGAGATTAATTAGATTTTTAATTTTTTTAATCGTTCGTATAATTTTTTAAAACATGTGGACATTGAACGCACTTTGAACATTTATTTTGATTTGTTTTTGATTTTTACGACGTATAATTATCTTATTCGAAATCTATTACCAAACATATTACGATAGTACAAGAAATTAGGTGTACTCTTTAGTAATTTTTTGATTTAAAAACCCCATGTTTGGGTTTCGTAATAAAATATTTTTACAATTTATAGTGAAGTGTAAGTATAACATTTCGAATTTCGTATTAATCTATTTATTTTTATTTGTCATTTGTTTCCGAAGTCGCTAATTTCGTAATTGCGTTATTAACTATTGATAACAAAAAAATTTAATAAGCCTAACATTGCTTTTGCCAGCTGTTTTACTAATACATGTGCATTTTTGTTATTTCGACAAATTTTATGTTCCGCCATGTTTTGTTATTTTTTAATTTTGTCGGAAACTTCACAGTCGTTCTAATGGTGTATTAGAAACAATATAATCTAGGACTCTTTCCGTTGTATCACAAACTCTGGTTGGTTGAGTTTGTGTTGTATGCGGATCAAAGATGCTTCTTAACTTACGGCTGTCAATCCTATCTAAAAAACCATCAAGGTCACCCACCAAAATAATTAAATGGTAAGATACTCTAAGCTCTCAGACGAGCCCTTAGAAAGTACCTTCACATGATAATATTTAGAAAAGTCACAACGTACGTAGAACGCAACTCCACCACCTCTTCTTCCCACTCTGTCATTCCTTAGCAACTTGTAACCATCAATTTCAACACTTTTAAAAGTATATGCAATGATTTCAGATTTGAGTCACACACTCCAATGATATGATGCGAAATATCCTTAAATTCCATTCTCAGTTTATCAATATTAGCCGGAACACTGCGCACATTAATATGACATATTTTCAAGCGGTTCATCGTTACCGGGGAAATGCTAGCAAAAACACTATTACAGCTCACAGGCATAACACAAATGACAAGTCAGGGCTACCTGTGTGAGATAAAAAATAAGCAAAATAATATGCATATAAGATAAACTATAAAATCTGAAGACTATAGAACTAATCATTAACTTAATAACTAAATTCAAAAGTTTGAAATACATATTTATTTACTACTAAACTGCATAAGGCTAAAGAAACAAGATATAAGACAATCATGCACTAATTGTACTCAAAGATAGGCTATAGGAACAAAATATATAATCATGCACTAAATAACTAAACTAATCAAGCGGCAAATAAGAAATGCATAACCAAAAAATTTTAAGCATATATATCACACTGTCATAATACTCATCTCAATCAACCATCTTACTATTACGGTTTAAACTGGTCCAATTCCTCTACAGATCGTACAATTTTTGGGCTATCGTTTGCTACAGCAATAACAGCTGCCATACCTCTTCGTATAACTACCTTTGATATAGTTCCCACTGCCTTCAAAGCCTTGGCTTTAATTGGGTTGTCCTTCACCCCTTTAGAGATATTGGTTGATGTACATATATCCTCGAATTTGGAAAACAGTTGTCAATGCACGTAATTCATAATGGTTTATCCTTGATGTACTTCAGATAGGCAGACATAAATTGGTTCCTCTTTAATTGCTTGAAGAAGCGAACCTTTAATACAGATGGGCCACCTCCGCCATTCTTCTTGTGGAACCTCAAAACATCCTTAATATCGTCAACTTTAAAGTCCCGTATACCCGTGTCCCGTAATATGAGCAATATTTGACAGAAATAAGTGATTATAAATGTTCACTGTATCCGGAATACCGTAAAGCATCAATACACTTTGACTTTTTAGGTCCACTTGCCTAAAACAATTCTTTCCATCAATTTAGATGTTTCAGATAACAGAAAGCCTTCACATCAGCTATGGCATTATCACAGTAGCTGGTAATTGTCGGCCACATCGCATCCATTTGTTTTGACACCCAATCCTCAATATCGTCACTAACCACCGGGTTATCTTTCTTAGCATCAACCTCTTTAACTTTCATCAAGCCAGCTAGAACTCTGGTGAGGTTACTGTCCGCAATGCAACGTGGACAAAACCATTTAGCCTTTGATTTAAGATGTTCGAATTCCACATCCGTTTTGACCTTAACGCATTCTGCATGAAACCATCTCGAACAACCATTACAATTCAGCCAAGTTTGCTTCTTCGACATGGACTTAACACCAAAATCCTTTTTATTGCACACATTTATCAGCCATATTAAGGTAATTGAGGTTATGTTATATTATTTAGAATAATAAATTAATATAAGTTAAATGGGCCTTTATTTTTAGATTAATTAGTAATATAAGCTTATTAAAATTTTAAGCAGCCTTATACCAATTTATAATAAAAAAAAAATATACTAGAACATTAACTAAATTAATTAAATACGAACCAAAAAATTTTTGCTCTTGTACAACTAATGTCAAACACGAAATTTTCTTGTAATCGCTTCCTCGCATCTGAAAACGTTGTCCCGCCAAATTTTATCAAAATCGTTCAAGAAAAACAAAACGTTAAATGAAGGCCGCAAGCCAGCATGACAAAACATCACAGATCATCAAACCCTCAAAAGTAATTTATAAACCGGTAAATAAAGTAAAAGAATTTCCTCGTGCTTAGCACCAACAAATGTGTCAAACATGTTGAAGTAACATGTTATGTTACATAAATTCTTCATTTATATTTCAGTACATTGGTTTAGGATTTGTATGACAGTAGCAATATATGGCCCAAATCAATATAAATTATTGACATAAATATATCAACAGTAATGTTATACGACTATCAATATTTACAAATCTATGTACTGGGCCATATAACATGAAAACGCTTAAAATTTTATGAGCTATTCGACCAATAAACAAAAAAGTTAACAAACAGAAGGCGCACGCGGACCGTTAAAATTAAATAATTTTTTGATTTCTAATCAATTCGCGATTTCTAATTTCAAATTAATAGACAATATTGGTTCTAAACATATAAAATAAATTGTGTTTTGGTTGATTTTATTGCTTAAACTGAACGATGCGATATAAATATAAATATTCTTAATGGTCGACGACGACTGACTGGAAATGAACTATCATAAAAATTGGTTGATTTATATTTTGGGCATGGGTGGCTGGGTGGTTGTGTGTGTATTGTGTGATTGCGGTTTTTATAGCGCTTATATCTATGGATATATAGAGTTCGTTAATATTTTAATAATGTTTGGAGAATATTATGTCACAGACGCCAATAAAAAATTGAAATAATTCACGGAAACATGTTATTAATTAAATATAAAATTAAAATAAATTTAAATAAAATAATAGCATTTTTGTTGTAATTTTACATAATACATAATTTGATTCATTTTGTTTGCATGATATTGTCAGTGACCGGCAGGTTACCTGCTCTTTCTGGATATTTAAATATGTGGATGTTGTTGGCCAATTATATTTATTTTTTTTTAATTTTGGATTTTTATTCGTTTTTTTTAAAAGCTCATTTTATGAAGAGTGATTAAAATGCAATATACTTGTACACCGAGAAAATAATTAATTGCATTTAATTCTGGAAATATGTGTATACAAAACTGAGTAACTGATATTTACAATAATCAACTAATCAGCATAGGAAATAGCTGTGTTCAGCTCTGGAATCTACAAATTCTATAAAAATGTTATATATAAAGTTTAACCAAAAGCCATACATTCGTTCTACTAAAACACTTACACGAAAATTCAACAATAAGTTTAGTTTGAATTTCATCCCGATCAGTTATTACATTATTTGGTTATAGACAAAGACAAACAGTATAGGAACAAATAAACTAATAGTAGGGGAAATGTTTAAGATGCGGTTGATAATTGTGAAACATCGCTTAAATTGTTTGTATTTAATTTTTTTAACTTAGAAAATTTAATTTTTGGGCGTGAGCTTACCGTTACTTAAAAAATTAACATTAAATTATTAAAAATTAGTTAATTTTGTAGAAACTATTTGAATTAAATTACTTTGATAAAAGCAATTGTAAAAATTTTCCTTATAGTCACAATATTTATTTGTTTTCAGGAATATCGATTTCGAAAATAATTTTAACAATTTATTTTTTTTTCACAATTAAATTTTCTTGGGTGGTAAGTACGCATTTATGATAATATTGAAATATTGATTGAAACATGCTATACGAGATTTTAGTTTCTGGTACCAAACTAAGTCGTAATAGATTTTTATTGTTAATTTAACCCTACGCTAATCTTACGCTGAGGTGATTCTAACGAAAAATATCCAATAACAAAATTCAAACTAGAATAAATAAATAAGAATAAAATTAGTAATTTGTAACGGGAGAGATGATTTCTAAAAGAAATCGTATTTTGCGTGGATTTGAAAGGTTTTTATTGACAGATTTTCTACTGTAATACATATTATAATAAACATAATACACACAGAAACTTGTTGTTAAATTACTCGAATTTTTAAATCTGGGCCAATAACAACAAGTTTCTAATAAATGCTGAAGGAAGATGTTTTAATTGTTTGAATTTTAACCATAATGTGTATTCGTGTAGATCCAAAGGTTGGTGTATCAGATAAAAAAGAAAGCACCATACACTGTTTCACACCGATGGCTACAGCCAGAAGTTAAATGATGAACGTCAAACGTCGTTGGTCCAACGCCGATGGTAAAAGTGTAGGATGTTGAAACAATTTTATGTTCGATTCAGCCGTTCCACACGGGTTGTTAAATGAAATCTGCTTCACGCTTCAAAATAAATTGTAATAGATTTTTATTGATAATTTTAAACCTTATTTTCTATTTAAGCACAAAATTTTTTTATATTGATTTATTCTGCTCTCACGAAAATAAAATTTAAACTAAAATCTACATCTCAAAAATGGCCCTAAACTTTTTTTAATTCATTTCTATTTTTGTTGAAGCTGCTTCACAGAAAATTTTTTTGTTGAAAAATGAGTCGAAATTAAAACGTTTGTAGCGGCTCAAAAACCTTTTCACTTCGTAGCACTCCTCGTAGCAAAACTATTTATACGTCGCGCCGCTTAATTACGAGGCATAGCTCGTTTTGCTGAATAGAGTTATTTCGCCACCTACATTCGCGAATCTCGATATTTATCGATTATCGATAAATATCGAGAATTCAATTTCTTGATACGAAAATAAAATGAAGAAACGAAAAAGAAACCAGTCGCGTTTTAGAAGTGCTAGAGACACGGTCTCATAATAATAATAGAATAAAAGCGTGAAGTGCCGAACAACCGTTCACATCCACCATATTGTGAACTACCATAAAATAATCTTTCATGCTAAATAAATAAATAACAAATAATAATAAATAGTTTATTTAACGAAATAATAGTGAGTGTTATTTTAATAAATTATTTAAATAGTTAAAACCACTAAATCCCAGTAGACGTTGCTTCTTTGACAACCCGTGTGGAATGGCTCATTACATTTGTTTAATGCTTCAAAAGTTCGGCGTAGTATTGTCTCCTTGAGTGTGGGTTCACGGAATGAGATAAAAAAAAGCTGGCTTTTTTTACCAACTTTTGCTCAAAAAATTTGTCTACGGTTGTCTATCGCACATCCTTTAAAAAAATGTCATAACACAAAAAACAATTTTGTGATAAATGCATTTTAAATTGCTATACTTGATTATTTATTTTATAAAGCTAATAATGAATAATCCCAGCATCATCACAGTAACGTTAGCAATTCAAAAAAAAATAAAATGCATTTATCTCAAAACTGTTTTTTCTCAAAACAGTATTTAAGAGGATGTGCGATATGTTTATTGTTGTTTTGTATTGCAATTTCAATTTGTTTGCAATTTCTGCTTTGTTTACGATTAGATGAGGCTTTATTTTAATTTAATCGAATAAACGTATGTCTGGGGATTACAAATACACAATATTCGGTTTTATACACACATCACAATTTATAAATTATCAAATAATTTATAGCCCAACAGTTTGTAACAAAATAAAATTTTTGGTTCTCATCCTAATTGTTTCACTTAAATGCATCTCGCATATTTATTTCATTTATTTTATATAATAACTTTAAATAAAATTATCTAAGGCGATAACCTAACAAATTCATTCCAAAAATGTCAAAAATAAACAATAACAAAAAATATTTGAGCAAAATTATTGCTCATACTTCCGGTTATTTTTTGTTACTATGTTGGTACGACTAAGATTATTGCTCAAAAGATGGAAATATTTTACTAAAGCTGGATTAAATTGGGCGGGGTTTAGTTGAATATGAAAGATTTGATTGGCTGAAGAGTTGGATAAAAAATAATCCCGTTCCGTGAACTCACCATCATAGTTCGTTGTTTGGTTTGATTTGGTATTCCTCTTAATCCGCCATTCCACACTGTGATTTTTTCCCCTTTTCCCACAAACTAAAAACAGGTTGTGGGTAAAGGGAAAGGAAACGAGGAAAAAATCACGACGAAAGAATCAAAGTGTGGAATAGGAGTTACAATACACATGAAGAAGAAACAAAGTTAACAATTTATTTTTATTCAGAATTAAATTTTCTTGGGTAGTAAGTACGTAGTTATGATAATATTGAAATATTGATTGAAACATGCTATACGAGATTATAGTTTCTGGTACCAAACTAAGTCGTAATAGATTTTTATTGTTAATTTAACCCTTTATTTTATATTAAAACACCAAATTTTTTTTGTATTGTTTTATTCTGTTCTCTCGAAAATAAAATTTAAATAAAAATCTACATCTGAAAAATGTAATTAAATTTTAACATCGAAGATGTTTTTGGCGTCGAAATTGACGAAATAAAAAAAATAAAGTAAGTATGTACGAGAGAACCAAAGCACGCTGTCGCGTTAATTTTGTTTTGTGCTCTCTCTATGCACCTATTTCTCATCTACGATATACGATATCAATTAGTAAGCGTAATATAGCGGGTGTTTTTTTAAACCTCATACACTGATGCCACACAGGGTATCACAGAAACCGAATTTTTCTTCGTTTCTTTCCCCGTTTACCTATGATACGGGTTTTAATTGCAACTAAACAAATTTTCGGTGCAACCACACTTACACAAACATAAATGAAATAAAAAATATGTCAAGGGCATTTTTGACTCATTTTAGTTTAAATTTTATTTGCGAAAGAGCAGAACAAAACAAAATAAAACACACATATATACATTATCTATTACGACTAGTTGGCCTTGAAAAAATAATCAAAAAACCAAAAATCTCATGTGACATCAGCCATAGAACTTAAAATTGGCAAATTATCATGAATAGACCGACGCTTGAACAGCGCTACGAGATTATTAAAATTTACTTTGAAAATCAGTCGTCGATTCGCACAACTTATAGACGACGTCAATGAAGATCATTACCTCATCATCTCTCAATCAGCTATGCTACACTCAATTTTGGTTTTTGGATTCAAACTACTGCGCAATAGATTTTAATTTTTAATTTAAGCCCTTATTTTAAATTAAATCATTAAATTTTTTTGTCTTGTTTTATTCTGTTCTCTCGAAAATAAAATTTAAACAAAAATCTACATCTCAAAAATGTCCTTAAATTTTTTTTATTTTCATTTCAATTTTTTTCAATTCGGATTCACGGTCAAAATTTTTACGTCGAAGCTGCGACATAAAATTTTTGTCCGTGAATCCGAAATGAAAAAAATTGAAATGAAAATAAAAAAAATTAAGGACATTTTTTAGATGTAGATTTTTGTTTAAATTTTATTTTCGAGAGAAAAGAATAAAACAAGACAAAAAAATTTAATGATTTAATTTAAAATAAAGGTTTAAATTAAAAATTAAAATCTATTGCGCAGTAGTTTGAATCCAGAAACCAAAATTGTGTGTAGCATAGCTGAATGATTTTTTGTTTGGAAAAATGGATGACATTGATCCGGACGAGATATTGTTTCAACAGGATGACGCTACGTACCATACGGCGACCGCAACCATCGACTTATTAAAATCAAAATCTGGCGATAAGTTGATTTCGAGAAATGGACCTATCAATTGGCATCCAAGGTCGTGCGATTTGGCACCTCTCGATTATTTCCTGTGGGGCTACGTGAAGTCACTGGTTTATGCTGATAAACCGGCAACAATTGACGCCTTGGAGGCCAGCATTGTCCGTGTTATTCTTGACATACGGCCTGCAGTACTCGAAAAAGTGGCCCAGAATGCGTTTCGTCAAGAACAGCCGCGGTGCCCATATGCTAGAAATCGTTTTCAAGTATTAATGCCATGTATTCAACTTTCAAATAAAAAAAAATTGATTACAATTTAATTTTTTGTGTTATTTTTTACAGTTTCAAGTTCTATCGGGTTTAAAAAACACCCGTTACCAATAAAAATAAAACACCAAAAAATAAAGTAAATACGAGAAAACCAAACCATGCTGGTGCGCCGAAAACCAATTTTTGGGCTGAAACTTTTTCATTTTTACAATATAAATGCAAGTACTCTATCCCAAAACAAATCAGTAGGTTTTAAACTTTTTTATTTAACTTTTTTATTTTTTTTTAGCAAAATTACAAGCTCCATCTTCAATGTTTAAATTTTTAGCCTTATGCTCAAACTTGGGATTTTTTTATTTTCATTTCTATTTTTTTTCATTTTCGACTCAAAAAATACAAATGAAAATAAAAAAAAATTAAAAGACATATTTGAGATGTAGATTTTTGTTTAAATTTTATTTTCGAGAGAACAAAATAAAACAATACAAAAAAAATTGGTGTTTTAATATAAAATAAAAGGTTTAAATTAACAATAAAAGTTTATTACGACTTAGTTTGGTCCCAGAAACTAAAATCTTGTGTAGCATGGTTCATTAGGATTACCAACGCTTCCTCTTTTTTGGTGTTACATTGTTAGTACATTGTAAAGAATTTCTTTTGTCATGGAATTTTTTTTAAACTTTAGCTGTTAATTTTTGTTTGGGAAGCACCGAATGCTGGATAATTACTTATTCAATTATTTTTTCTTTAGCTTTATTCTTATATTTCAAGTTATTAATTTTGGTTTTTCTTTTGTTTATTTAGATCTCCTTTTTATGGTGGGTTGACCAGATCATCCCTTCATTTTATTGGATAATCCGGTTTCCTAAAATTAAGAATAATGGTTACATTTAAACATTGCTTTCGATCATTTGTATATGATTTTCTTAATCAATTAATTGTCAATAAAATGTTGGTTATTATGATTTATTACGTATGGAAAAATAAGCGTTAATTTTGTCTGGTATAATAAATTATTAAATATTGTGATACAGTCAAAGTTTATATTACATATCCGCAGCTATCGTCTGAAGCCAATTCCGCTTAACCTGTCACAAAAAAAAAGTTATTACACACCTCCATAATGTTTGCACTTCACAAGATCCAAAGAGTAACATTTGAAACAATATCTGGGGACGGTTTGGTGTAATAAATTATTAAACGTGTTTTTAGTCATGTTTCAATTCTATCTTTTCAATTTTATTCCAAAAAAAATTAATTCACTTGTTTCGAACGGATTTTACTAAATTAAACTTTATAGAATGTTTTTCAGGGCATGTTTTATATTTTAGTAGATGTAGGGTGGTCTTGAACTAACCAATCAGAGTTGGGCGGTTACTCGTCATCTAATAATTTTTACGTGATCGTGTCGCAAACTCGTTAACTACTCGTAGACGCTATATTAAATCGGAGCAGCTATAAAGTATTAATGAATTCATTTTCATCGCCGCTCAAAGCTGTGATTGGTATTTAATTTTGGGTGGAATTTTTAATGAACTCATTTACTAACCTTACACGATAACTATATTGTCCAATTAGAGCATGTACACAGTATAATGACACGTTTAACTGGAATTTTTAAAATTTGCGTTCCTGTACCTTTGTACTCAATAAGAATTTAACACGCTGCTTATAGCAATTGATGCTCACCGTTTTAGGTCCATTATCTTCCCGTGGCGTAGTATGAATTATTTTATACACCTAGAGTTCAGGACCAAAAATACGGGTGCAATGAGAACAATGAAAGGTTAATCAGGAGATTCGATATGTGAAAGATTACATATATATTAAGAAATTATTCAAAGATAATTTCCGGTATTTTCGGGAATACTCCAGAGGTGTTGTAAATGATACTGTTAAAGTTAGTCGAAAGTTTCCAGCCGAAAGATAATGCAGATAGCGTCTTAAATCGGCCCTATAGCCGTACGTCGTCGATTTGGCGGATGATGCGTAAAGAAAGACGGAAAAATAAAACGCGAAAAAGCAGTGGGTGCTTCAGCCACAAAACAGATGGAATGGATTAAAAAAAATACATTACTTGTTGATATACCTAGTTCTACTATCACCTCCAAATAATACAGCAAAGATATGTCAGGGGCTATATAGTTTTACCACATTGGTTCGCATGACGTAAATTACAATAAGTTTAGAAATTTTCTTAAATAAATTACCCACTCCCCACTATGCTTGTTAGATATAGGTAATAATTCTAGGTAAGCCGAGGCGAAATTTGGGACCAAACTTTTAGTTTCGTAAATTTCTAAATTTATTGTAAATAACAACAGACGATTTTTACCAATTTGGTAAAATTATATAGCTCCTGACAGATTTTTGCTGTATTCTGATTATTTGTAGGTGATAATAGAACTAGCTATATCAAGTATTATATCTTTCGGCTATAAAATATTTTTTCGGCTGGGATAGCAAAGACACTATCTACATTACCATCTTTCGGATGACAACTTTCGACTAACTTTAATAGAGTTTGTAAATGCAAGAATTGGTGCTGTAACCGTCAAATCCTATAGTAGTTTAGACCCAGATAATTATGATGAGGAGGAAGGATTAGAAACGATTAGACCCGGATAATAAAGAGGTAATAGAGGAAAAACTTGATTATAAAAGTGAGATGGTGAAGGCAGTTAGCAGATCTCTCCAAAATATCGATATTGCACTAATGTTGATTACTATAAAACGAATGATGTTGAAAATGGGACAAGATTTGATGCAAGAATTGAATTAAAAATTTGATTAACAAAACCACGAACAAAACAAAATATTGAAATTGACCGCTGGTAGGTGGAACCGGATGATGAAGATCATGGAGTGGGTCGCATTGGCTTTTGTTGGATCGAAAGACGGCGAAAAGACAGCATATAAAAAAATCAGCTGAGTCAGCTCGAAAATGATGAAAAACTCAACCTGGATATTGCCGGATCTGCAGGATATTGCCACAGTTCAAGAAAAATAAAATTTTGAATGTTCAACCATATGCAAAATCGACGTCACATGCTGAGCCATTTATTAGTCAGGAACAACCAAGAAAGTTGATATCCATAAACACAGATCACCTGTGGCACTATTTTGACTTTCCCTGGGAATAGGGAATTGGGAAAAATATTTTTATAGCATTTTTGCCTAAATTATATTTTTATGGCCTACTATTGGAATAAGTTTGGTGTAAATATTTATGAAGCCTAGATATGAATTATTTTTCCCTATAAAAGTTTTGTGGAACAAAAGTTTCCCAATCAACTTTGGTTCGAAAACATTTACACCAAACTAATTCCAACAGTAGGTCAGAAAAATATAATTTAGACAAAAATGTTATGCAAATACTTTTCCCAATTCCCTATTCCCAGGGAAAACCAGAATAGTGTCACTAATGGGTGTAGTTTTAACTGTTATGCCACTAGAGTTGGTTATGTGGAGAGCAACAGTAACCCGAGGTTGTACAGCAAACTTGATGAAAATGAAATTGCTGATGCTGGTGTTTATGTGAGGGAGAAAATCAAACACGTAAATATGACTTAAAAAACAATCAGAAGTTGCTTTAAAATTGAACGAAAAGAAATCCGTATGAGTTGACTACACCAACAGAAAAATAAGCCAATTGCATGTGGTACTAAATAATGTCCCATTACCATGTGCTAACTCAACAAAATACCTAGGTATGAATCTAGAGGTTAAAGTGCGATTGAATACAGATATGGAAGCCTACATGGACATATGGTATTCAGCTGTGGGGATGTACTAAATCGTGTAACCAGAATATCATCCAAAGAGTCCAAAATAGCAGGCAATAGAGACCTTGCAGTGGAAACCATCACGAGCGAGATAAGCAAAGCAGCTCTGAAGCGTCAATAAAAGCTACATAATCACCCAAACCAGCCAACTGCTAGACCAACGTGAAATAATAAGAGGGATCAAAAGCGTAAAACTGTAAATTTATAGCTAGCGTGAGGCTGCTCCAATACTAGAAAAATGAAGGAGAAACCAATGGGGACCTCCTAAACATGTAGCAAAATCCCAAATTAAGTTATAAATGAAATGTTGTTGGTACATCGATAGTTAGTACTATATCGATATATGGTCAGAAACTTCCGACTAACTTTAAGGGTATACAAGTTTTAGCTATTTAAAATACGGAAACAATTTTGACTTTTAATTGTTTTTATCATTTCAAAAAATACGACGACATTGTTTTAGAGGCAGATGCTTGACCAGCAAACATGTAATTTTAGTTGCCCAAAGCAGGCCTCGTTTATTTGCAAGAGTGTAACATTCTCCTTGTGTTTGTGAGTACTTTATATGTACGCTTGTTTCTAGAGAATCGCTCAATGAAACAATTTGATGTACAAAAGCAGAAATAAGAGCTCTATATGCAAATGTAATACTCAAACGTATAACTTTTTGGCGACTAGAAATTTTAAGTATTTATCACGTCACTCGTCGTATGTATTATCTTTATATAGTACACATTCTACATTTGTATATAACAAAAACAATAAAATATAATTATATAAGGAAACCCTCATGAGTAACACTAGTAAAAATTTCCACTGTCTCTGATTTCCTTTTTGTGTGTTGAAAGTTTTTTGTTTGTTTATTTATCGTTATGAAAAATTAATAATTTTTTGTAGCTGCTTTTTGTACAAATAATAATAATAAAAAACTTTGAAAGCTTCGTAAGTTCGAAGTGAAACTGGAACGCTTGGACATTTGTGTAATATGCAAATTTTGTTATGATTAATCAACTTCCTTTCACAGTGTTCTCGTCGTTCTCATTTCTTCTGTCATTCTGCTGTTATTGTTGTACTTTATAATAACAAAAAGTGTTATCATATTTTTTGTGTAAATTTTTTTTGTCTTATTTAAATTTACAAAACGAGTATTACTACCGTGTACGTAGCTTTTGCTATATATGTACATAGCTTGGTTTGTAGAACAAAAATAATAATTTTGAGGACAGTTTGGAGGATAATGTTTTTTTATATTTTTAACTTTGCAACTGGAATATTTGATACAGTTCAGAATTTTTATGACTGTTGTGTTATAAAAATGAAAGATAACTACTGAGAATAACGACTGCAACATTTTACGAGGTGATGTGCTGTAAAATTTGTAATTTCAGGTTGATAAGATTGACACATAACAACGGTTGTACGTCGGATTGAAATATGCCCGAAGCACCGAGTCTTGCTCGGTCAAAGATGGTTGAATTTGAATTTGTGTGTGCCATTAAGCAAAAATATTTCAAAATTGTTACGTTAATTTTTATTTATAATCAATTTAATTATAAAAAATCGAGACTATACATTACACATAGTAAAAGCAAATATCAGTTGCTCAAATTCTAAACTCAAAACAATAAAATAATATTATGTTAAACAAAATATCTCGATGGCTTCACGTCGGTTAAGGAGGTATAAATATTGTGGCCAACACCCAGCTTTATTGTGTAATTTGATTTTCCTGAGCTTATATGTCAAAATTCTATTCATCATTCAAAGAGGTGCGATATTAAATATATTATTTCAAAATCCAATGTATGTTGCACCAGTTTCGTAATCTGACAATCTCAAACAGTAGCTGTCGAATTTTCTAAAAAAATACCATACAATTTGTTCGAAAACCAAACTTAGCCGATTTTTAATAAAAAAAGAAGTTTTGCTTATCGAAAATCGTCATTTCGATTAAATTTTAATAAATTGATATGGACAAATTTTTTATCCAATTTAATCTAAAATTTGTTTGGCTTTAATAGTTTTTTCGTAAATACCATATTATACAAAATGTTTGCAAAAAAAGCGAAAAGTTCTTATAAAAAAGAATTTTATCATAATTTGTCAATTTCAAATTCATTTTCCGAGGCTGCCAATTTATCATAAAAGTTTAAGTAGGAAGCTTTATGACGCGTATTCAATCTGTTTGTAGTGGCCGATCTCTTGCTTTAAATCGACTTTTTTGCAGATGCTAAATCTATTTCCACTAGTCCGGTTTCCGCCAAATTTCATTGGAACCTCCCAATTTATGAAAAAAGTTTAAGTATGAAGTTCATCCAGAAAAGTAAGTACGTCTGGGCTGTAGAGGAGACACAGATAGACCATCACACCATCTTGAAAACCACTTACACGGACTTCGGCAGATAGCAAATGCAAATCTGAAAAACTTACTGTTACTTTGTAAGAGAAATTAATAATTTCGCCACAAATTAATAATTTCTTAAGCAACGACTTAGCTCCATAGTACCAGACCAGCCGAGTTCCATACTACTCGTTTGATAAAGGTCTTCGTTCCAGCCAATTTACTTATTTTTCCAAATTACATCTGGAACTCATTTTGGAATTCGATTCTATGCTTAACATACAAAGAGAATTTACCCCAATCGGTTAAATGGCTTTTAGGTTCATTTGAATTGACAATTTTCCAAAGTCATGAGGAAAATGTATATTAAATTCTCTACATCTATTTGCAACATTTATTTGAGTGCCATCCGATTCGATTGAAATGATATAGTAAACCGGAGCACTTCTATACAATTTTCCCAAAATCATGATCCATTTCAAATATTTCTTGACATTCGAAAATATTCTCTTTCAAATTGTTTATCAAAATCGTTCGAGCCGATCTGTTTTTTAAATAAGAACCCGGAATCGAGAACCCATAAACAAATTTTTCCGAATTTAAAACTAGTTACAATCGATTATCACCATTCAAAAACCAATCTCAACCATTTTAATTAAAAGTCGTTTGACTCGAAAAATTATAAATAAACTTTCCCAAAATTAGGTATCATCGCAATCCATTCCTGGCATAAAAAAATCTTTATCGCCGAAATTTTTATCTAAATCCATTTCCGAAATTAGCAACCATCGAAATCGATTAAATGCCAGGAACCATGCTATCCTAAAAAAACTTAAAAACCCAGGCCGCACCAGACGACATCAAAATCGTTTGAGGCGGAGCAAAACTTTGAATAGTTGGCCACAATCAAAACATTAATTAACTAGTGAACGCGTCAAGCAAATATTGTTACTAATCATAACCAACATTTTCAAAAGGAAGCAATTAGTGCAAACATCTAACGTTACCGTAACGCAACCAACAAAATATGTCACAACATTCGACAATATGATGAAATATAATTAAAGATATCTAATTAACGAAAAACACCAGACAAAACCCGGAGCAACACAGTACAAAATACAAAATCGCGTCACAAATTGCCACATCGCGCAAAATGGTACAACATGGGACACATGGTGCAGCATAGTGCAATATATAGCAACATCCCACAAAATGAAACAACAATAAGTGCACAACACTTAACAACACAAAGAGGACTCTTAAATGAGTTATCCAGAAATCAGAACTTCTTGTAACCATTACAAGATTTGCATTCGAAAACCCTAGCCCACCAAATTTTATCAAAATAGTTCAAGACAAATAAATTGTAAAAAAGGCTGCAAGCCAACATGACGTAACATAGTGGAGCATCAAACAATATCCCTCAACAAGATGCAACATCAAGCAACATCATGCAACAAGGTGCAATATGACCAAGCATGATACAACATCCCACTATATAGTGCAACATGTTGGCAATTGGAAGTCCTTCCCCAAAAGCCAGTACATTGTTCTGTATTTGAGTCTAAGGAGCTCAGATGTTTTTTGACCTGCACCTTCCATCGCAGTTTATCATGTAGATTCATACCTCGGTATTTTTGCTGATTTGGTATATGGTAATGGGACATTATTTTTGTACCAAAAACAAGTGATCCACTTTTCTGTGTGAAGTTAACACCTATGGATATTTGTTTCATCCAACTTGATGTGGAATAGCTTCTTTCATACGTTAATTCTGTCTATAGCACTTTGAAGTATATTAGCAGCTTCCTCTATATTGTCACCTACTGATATGTTCTCAATGTTCGCGGGGCAAATCTGCTGTGTAAAGCAAAAACAGTGCAACCGCGTTTACGTTGTTTTCAGTTCGTTTGCATTTTTGAAATCTACGAGATCGATTACGTATGTTAGCTTTTACCGTTACTCTATATTCTCTCTTTCTATATACAAACTCATAGATTTGAAAACGGTAAAAACCACGTAACAAAGCAAAAAAGAAAAAATCCTCCGCAATAACAATGTAATATTCACTAGCACCATTCTTACGTTGTTTTTGCATATATTCTATTTGACTTTAGAAAATTAACTTCATAACTTCTAAAATGTAGTACAACACAAAAATAACGTAATATTTTGATTTTTTGATTTGTAATTCTTCTTTACCAGGATGACTAGATGAGCGCAATAACTGCTAAAAGAGAGCGTTTATCATATTATTATTTTAAACAAAATGTAGATTTACACTTCCATTCGTCAGTCAATCATAATATTTTAGTGAGTGAACATGTCATCACGCAGTGCAAGAATGGTTGAAATGGCGCAAAATATGTAAGTATACAATATGAGAACGGTGTAAATATGATTACGTTTTATTTGCTTCGCAAAATATTGATTTTTTGATTTTCTAAACCATTATGGTCAAAGTTAAAATAACGTAATTATTATTAAAGCAAAGCAGTATGATTATTTTTAATTATAATATTTAACCGCAACCAGCTTGATTCGCAATAAACAAGAAGTTCAAAATGCGACCATGATCACTTCAGCTACAACAACTCCAAATAATGGAATAGAGGATTCTGCGGAGGAAAATTTCGATGACTCCGATATTGACCCGGACTACATTCCAGATGAAGAAGTTGTTTCAAGTCATATTACTCAAAATTGTCACATAGCTCCAGTTGCCCAGACCCCACCGAGAAAGAAAGCCAGAAGATCACAGGCCGCAAAAAACTTGCATTATAAACAGAAATATCCGTTGCTACCGCCAAAATGCACGTGCAGAAACAAATGTAATGAAAAAATCGCACAAGGCGCTCGAGAGCAGACATATAACGCATTCATAAACATGAATTTTTCTGAGCGACGGTTATTTTTGGACAAATACATAACACAAAATAAAGTTAAAGTTCGGAGTCAGAAAGATAACGCAAAAGTACGCAATTATAGCCTGATTTATACGCTAATGAATTCATCAGCTGCAGCTGCTGAACATGCTGTTTCGACTAAGGTTTGTAAAAATATGTTTCTAAGCTCTCTAGGTCGAGAACACGATGGATTCGTAATGGAGCATTTTAAATGTAAAATTAAAGAGGGTAGCGTAACCGCTGTTACTGCAGATAAAAGGGGAGAAGTTAGACGAAAGAAAATGGTTGAGCGTAAGATATCAATGGACAGTAAACTAAAACAACACATTAATAGTTTCAATCCAATTGTGTCACATTATAGACTGGTAAATGCTCCAAACAGGCGGTACTTAACACCTGACTTAAGTGTCAGGAGTTTGTGGAAAGATTCTGTGGAACAAAACTCTGAGTTGAATGTTTCTTATGAGACATACAGAAAAGCGTTTAAACGTGAAAATATTGGCTTTACAAGTCCTTCGGAAGATGACTGTCAAAGCTGTTCATTATATAAAAACCATGTAAATGATTCTGAAGCTGGTAGTTCATCTTTTCCCGCTAACCACGACGGGTTTAGTTGCGAGATCTGCATTAAATACAAAGGGCACCATAATAATTACACCTTAGCAAGAAAAGCATATGAAAAGGACAAGACGCAAAAATGGGAACCAAATTTCAACGTTTATACTGTTGATATGCAGAAAGTGATGATAATCCCTAAAATGACACTAAAAAATTCATACTTTGTAAGCCGGCTGGTGGTTTTTAATAAAACGTTCGCTTGTCTGCACGATTCAAAAGATATTTGTGTTTTGTGGAATGAGTCCATAACTGGCCGTAGAGCTACTGATGTTGCTTCAACTTATTACACCATCATTAAAAAGTCTAGTTCCGATGTAAATCAATTTATCTTTTGGGCTGATAACTGCTCGGGACAAAACAAAAATTGGATATTATTTACTATGCTTGTATGTGTAGTAAACCAAGGATGGGGTCCTAACTCGATAACATTGAAATATTTTGAGTCAGGACATTCATTCATGAGAGCTGACAGTATTCACGGTCTCATTGGTACTGAATGGAAACGACGTGCAGAGGTCCTTACAATGGATGACATGGAAGATGTTGTTCTTAAGTCCTCATCCAACATATCAGTGCTTAAAATGTACCATATGGATTTCCATAAATTTTCCAGTGGCATGCGGACAAGGAACAAAAAGGACGAAAGGCACAACGTCATACCAAATATAGACCAAATTAAGATCGTTGAGTTTCGAAAAGGCTGCAGGGAAATGTTTTATAAAACTTCTTACGATAACATTAGTTTTCAAAAAAGTAATTTTATAAAACAAAAATACGACATTAACCAAAAATTCGAAAAATTGAAAGAAGAACTAGGCATTAATACTATAAAAAAACAAAAAATTGTTAAGGAGTTGGTACCACATATGCCTTCACGTAAACAAATATTTTGGCAAGAAATGCCTGAAAACGATGGAGCAAGAGACCTATGTTTTAATCGAGAAGATCAAGATTTTTAAAAATTTGCATTAAATAAAAATGTAACGTACTGAATTAACTACTATAGACTCAATTAGAAATGTTGTTATTTTAATCATTATTTTTTTTTAATGAACATATTTAGTTTAAAAACTATTATTTAATTAATTTAGTGTAATATTTTATGTTTTGATTAAATAAAAGTCTGAATTAAAATAATGTTTGTATTATTTCATTTCTAAAAATAAATAAAATTCCTCGGTAAAGTTATAATTTAATATTCAAACTGTGGCAGTAATTTATTATCGTGATATCCCGAAATGGGTTTACGTTGTTTTTGCTTCGAATAAACTCCTTCTTATAGTCTCATACAAATTAAAAACTCAAGACCAAAACAGCGTAATATTTGTTACGTTCTTTTTGATATGTTTTAGTATTTCAATTATTTAAACATCGAAATCTAATTGCAAAACCAAAACAATTTTTTGAAAAATTTCAATTAAAATAAACTATCTTAAAATTTATATTATAACTATAAAAAAGTACATTTCCTTTAACAGATACTGATCAAGACCATTTGTTGATAGCACTTCTACCAGATCTAGTCTGGATCAAAAGGCAAACCCTTAATTATCTCAAAACTTCAATTTCAGGGTTACGTTGTTTTTGCTTTACACAGCAGGAATATACCCATTGTTTAATTTGCTGCTAGTAGAGTATCGCTTTTGAATCGGACGTATAGGGCTGGTCCTAAGTCTCTCTGTTGTGGCGCTCCAGTGTGGATTTATAAAATGTGTCAGTGCTTTAACACGAAAGTCTCTGTCTTTAATTTATGATTCATGAAGTTGGTAGAATTGTGGTGGTAAAACTTTCCCTAGTTTCACTAATAGATCGTCATACTATACTTAGTCAACAACTTCCTCTTTTTTCGAGTATTTCGAGTTCTTTTATGATGTCTTTTATTCTATGAATTTCGTTTTTTTGAATATATCTATCTCGAAATTCATATTGGTGGATAGGAAGGAGTTCTTTACTTTCAATTAGGGGTTTCACTCGTTTTAAAAAGGATCTTTCAAATAAAATTGACATAATAGATAGTAGTGATATTGGCTTATGGGACATTATTTCCATGGATGGTTTCTCTGGCTTGGGTATCATAATCACTTCCGCAAATTTAAATACTATTGCTACTCATTTAACTCTGAAGGCTACACACAGAAAAAAAACTCTCGTTATTTTAAAAAGATCGTCACGTAAATCAAAATGTAGAGATTCCACATTAAAATTCGGCAAATAATGTGGTTTCCTATTATTTTTCAAGATATTATCCTCTTAATTGAAAGTGGTAGTTCACGAAAAATTGACGGAGTGGATAATAGAGATGCACTCTTAAGAGAGAATATATTTAGAATCCGCTGAGAAGAAATGTCAACATTTACAAGTGAACCCGTAAATTTAACATGATATATAGTTAAACTCTGGTTTGTCTCTTTCATGACAAAACGAGAAAAATATATTGCATGATAATTTCCGTTATGTAGATCGAATCTCATTCCTTTTGTTCAGATGCAATAGTTAACATTGCAATTATTTTTGTACTTAAAATTTCATTAAAATGGAAATGTCGTACAATAATTTTAAAATAGAAAGTATTAATATAAATAGTGATGATAAAATTACAATTGTTGATAATAATGTTGTGGAAATTCTAGAGGGAAAATTTTGTGTAGTGACATCAGTTTTGATGGTAATGAAATTAGTGAAGCCCAAAGAATTTTTAAGCAATGGGGTTTAAAAGAAGAGGCATGTGCTGTATTAAGAGAATACGGTTATAATTCTATAGCTTGTATAGAATCAATGTCGAATGAGGATGTCAATGAAATATTTAATAAGTTGAACAATAGTTTTTTCGGGGAACGATCCATTATCAAGCAAAAATTAGGGGAATTAAAAAAAGAACGAGGAGTAAGTAAAATAAGATTATAAAATAGAACAAAAATGGTAATAATTAGCATAAAAACAGTCGTTTTGATATTGTAGAACATTCCGGTGAATTCATTACATGACTCATCAAGCGAACCAGTACTTAAAATTTTGAATTGGCTTGAAACAATTAGCCGCGCTGTTTGTAGCGATCGTGAATCTCCACAGAGTCCGTTATCATCAGTTTGAATGCTGTCTATGCCGTTGAACGAACCAGCTAGCGACGACATAAAATTAATCTTACAAAATAGTATTAGTGGCTAAAACATCATATCCCACTATGTAGACAAAAAAGAGCTGGATCATAGGCATCAAAAGCTTTTGACTAATTGCCTAGTCGATTATTATACTACAAATAATAAGAAAATGTGTTATCCTGATATGCAGAAATGCGCTATTGAAAAATATTTCCCCAATGAACAATCAGTAAGAATTGAATCTTATGTAAAACTTATGTAAAATTTGAAATGTAAAAAGCAAATATAATTTTTATTACAACTACCATAAAAATAATAAATAAATAAAATTCACATTGAAAATACTTAATATCTTATTGATTATTTAATTTTTCCCACGTCAATTTAAATGGATTTCAAATAAAAATTCAAATAGTCGATCTATAGTAAATTAAGAGGGAAACACCTGATTTTCACTTTTTAAAGTAATGTGAATTCACCTAAACAGTGAATACTAAATTTCACGTTAAATTCATTGGCTTGCCTGTTAAATAATTGATGTTTTACTTTAACGTGAATTTTCACGTGGTTTTAATGTGCTAGTAATCTTGGATGAAAACCATAGGGAAATCACGTAAACTTCCTTCTACATTACGTGATCATTTTTCTGTGTGTAGTAAAATGGGAATCAAATTGCCAAAATCCGAACCAAATGTGAAAAAAATTATTTTATATGCAATTCCCATGTAAAATTTTACGCTGAATCCGAATATGTAAGTGGTTTTTCGCTACGACCATTATTAACAATTTTGCCTGTTTGACTTGTCTGTCCAAATACCTCTATTATAATACGTTGATTAAGATAGTCAATTTTTGGAAATCTGTTTTAGGACATTTCCTGTTGTCAGGTCAAAGGCTGGCACTTTTCTTGCATTTTTAGCTTTTAATTTTTCCAAGAAAGTTTTTTGTTGTCTTCTACAATGAATAGTCAGCATCTTTTCATATCTGTTAAAGATCGAATATAAGAGTCCGTTGCTCAATTTTTTATATTCTTTATTTCCCGTTTACCATTAGGTTGTTTTAAGTGTATGGCGGCAATATAGTAGTGTATCTAAGACTTCAAGATCTATTCACGAGCGTATTCGTCAGCTTTAGTCTTATCTCCCCATCAACCATCTTCAGGGGACCGGCGCAATACGTTATTCACAAATAAAATTATACTCCAAAGCTAGAGTGTCTATCACTTGTGCAACAAGTGCTCGAACAGAGGGAACCCACGATGGCATTGAAGAATCACCGAAACAATATCAATGAACAGTCATTCTAAGCAAGCTGAACCAACTTTAGGTACCAATGAAGCTACTGAAAGTCAAATAAAATTTATTTCATGATTTATCACAAAAAGTGTGTTTTTTTATCACTTATTTACCTTCCTTATAGTGATAATTCTGGAAATTTAATTTTCAAAGGTCGATTTCGGAGCAATCCGAAATCCATCTTTAAAAACTATCACTATAATCAAGTCCAATAAAACTTAGATCTGAACGTGGTCGTGAATCTAGCACACTATGGATCTCATCTACTTGTCCCGTGTCAATAGGCGACATTGGTTATGTTCACAGAAGCCTCCTTGTGATGCTCCTCAGAACCACAATGGTTCAAATCAAAGAAAAAACTGTCCCAAATAAAAAAATTTGAGTTTCGATGGTACAAAACAAAACAAACGCTTTTATATGTAAATTTGAGCTTCGGCAAATGGTGTTATATACATATATGAGACATTAGTTAGGTACATCTTTGATTTCGTTTCCGGCCAGTCTGACATATTGCGTTTCAGTTATTAGAAGCGTAGGCAGACGAAAAGCAATTAATGCTCAAATTTTGTATGTACTATCAGGTAAGCGATTAAACCTCTATACCGGTCGACCTTCCCATATTTCAAAATTTTGCTTCCTAAATCAGAGAGGGCAACGAACTTTCAGCAACGTTCATCCCGAAAAATTAATCGTCGCGCCTCGAAATTTTCACTCAAATCTACTTTAGAAATCAAAATGGTATTGTTTATTTTAATTCTGTATATTGATTGTTACATAACATATATTTTCGACTTGAACTCAAACCAGTTAAAAAAATAAATTTTCGTGATAATTAAATCAATTTCGTTTTTGAATTGCACAATTTTCAATAATCACTAATAAAAAGCCATCTCGCTAAAATTTAAATGCACGAACGCTCGTAAAAGAACATTTAACCCCGGGTGGAATAAATTTATATAGCTATTCCGATAAAACTACAAAAATATCTCGATACGAATACAATTTTCCAGTATAATTTCGATTATTTATCCTCTATGTACTTTGTTAAAATTAAAGCATTTTAATTCGATAGTGGTAAAATTAAAATTGAAATTGCTTATATTTATTTTATTTGTTTATTGGATAAATTTATATGTTTTTTTTATTAGAAAACTTGGATGTTTTTGGGCGCTGTAAATGCAATAAACTTTAAATTGATGGTACAACAAATAGGGGTAAAGCATTTTTGCATTTTTAAGCGCGTTGCTACTATTGCGAGTTATACAACTTTACGAGTACGCGATATATACGGTACGACAGATATTTTCAAATAAATAAATTGTTTGATTATTGTTTAAAATATTATGTTGCTATATTTGGTATAAAATTTACATTAGTTTTTATTTTTATTTTTTGCAAATAATTTATTTAATTTTCCTCAAAAGCTTTGTACGAGCACATAATATCACTATAAACATACGCGAAGTTACAGCTATTATGCTAGTTTTTAATTATTTATTATTTGAAGCAAAAATGCTATAAATAAATTAATTTGTTATTTTTCAACTTACATGCTAGTATATAGAATAGTTCCTGTATATATTTCTATAGTTAAGCAAGATTTGTGCTTTTAGTAAAAACGCAATGTGGAACAGTTTTTAATAAAAATTTATATGAAATGATGAGAAGTTTTAATTTTGTTGGTGTACGTCTACCTTGTTTTTTTAATTATTGAGATAAAAATTCTAGTTGTTTACACTTCAATGTCGTATAGTGCGTTTGACAGCTGATAACTCCTCAAAAAGACTCCTTAGTAAAATTAACTGAAACGCAATGTAGTAAAACCAACAGCTCAATTCAATTAGACGTATCACTTCATGCGACGTGACTATGGATCTTCCTTGTTACTAGATTTTAAAATCAAAATTTACTAAATAATTTTGTGCAAAACTCTCAATAAAATTTTTTTAAATCTTAGTTGGCTTCATTAGTTTGAAATTTTTTTCATTTATTTGTCACGTCAAAATTTTAAGTGATAGAAATTGTTCATTTGGAGTGATAGCAGTCGCAAGGAAATATTTATAAAGCAGCGTACAAAGATTTAAAAAAACAGCCAAAACGACTTTATTGAACAATAATTTTGTTAGTTTATATTTAATGATCTAGTAACCAGGAAGATAAGTAGTCACGTCACTTGAAGTGATGCGACTAGGGGAATAGAGAGGAAGTATATTATAGAGTTCTTTAATTAGAGAATGTTTTAGAAAATGACTCACAACCCCAAAATATAAATTTATAAACCAACCCCCATGTATGGTGTAGAAATCAGGAGATTTTTATTTAAACTGATGAGAAGAGTTTATATAACACACCTAGAGAATAAAACTTCGTAACATAAAACCCAAATTAGAATATTGTTATAGCACTAAGTAGTTTGGTAAGGCGACTCAATGGCCAACTTCTTGTTCTTTCCAGACCGAATGTCGATCTCTGAGAATGGACGACAATAGCTATTTAAATTTGAGCAAAAGTGAGATCAATATACCTCGAAGATCAAAATTTGTCGCAAAAATCTGAAGTCATGCATTGTTAGCACTATGTAGTTTTAGTCGAGTCATAGATGATAAACTTACTAAGAGAACAAATTCATATGCGCCCGGTTTTTGAAAAATCGTCTGTTTATCAAAGGCAGCAATCTTTGATTGTAGATGAGAGTATAATTGAACAGACGATATAATTTTGATCTTTTCCTCGTGAATCAATCACGGTGAAAAGCAGCAAAATCTAAAAAAACTATCTATTAAAAAAATATTACTTGCTAGGCATTCAACATTTCGTTGAACCTCTAAATCTCTAGATCATGTTACGAACATTACTGCCATCTACAGTTCAGTAAATTAACTGTGGAATTTTCACCCCGATTCCGCTAGTTGTGTCATTTCAAGTGACAAATTTACCGTAAACCCAGTCGGCCGCCTTGCAAAAAACATGTAATATGATTATTATCGTAGTCACTTAAAACGACCAACGGCGATTTTTATGTATTTTCTAGTCACTTCAAAATTTTACATTTGACTCAAAATGGTAAAATAATGTAACTTAATTTCAAAAAATATATATTAGCAAACATCAGTTCACTTGTATTTCTCATTAAGGCTGTATGGTACTCAAATTATCAAAAGAGATGTTCACTAAAAATCTAATTCTGAATACAAATAATCACCAATTAGAATGAGAAAAATAGTTCTGCTATGATTAAGTTTAACGTTTTTTGAAACGTACAAATCGGTATATATTTTAAGTCACATAAATACCGAAACATTTTTACATCGAGGTATTAAGAAACATAAAATCGAGGCATTCATACACGATAATCTAGATTAGTCTGACCGACCAAACGGCATAGTGATTAAAGCTTTGGCGTTTGGATCTGGAGGTACCGGGTTCGAATCCCGATAGGGGCAGGATGTAATAGGGATTTTTCATCATCTGATTTCGATCATGAAATTAATACAAGTAAGACCCCCTGGTGGAGTCCACAACACATGGACAGACCCATGTTCCATGTTAGTGGCTGTGCAATGTACGGATGACTCTTCGTAAATAGGACCTATAGCAGCACGTCCTCGATTAAGCCAAGAAATGCGTAAGGTGGGACGTGAAAACCCGAACCACGAAAAAGTTGAAAGTACTTCGGCCCCCGAACAGATTGCATAGAGATTGACCTTGTTGGCTTTCTGAAATTTAAGCAAGAATAATGATTTTTGGTTATACAACACAGTTACACTAAAAGTTCAGTTAGTTTAATTTTTGGTTTATTAGTGAAGTATTTTGTATTCGAGATCTATGTATACATTGCTGGTACGCATTCGTGGCCAACATCCCTCCATTTTTATTTCATAAAACTTAACTCTCTATTTTTTTTTCTTATCCCCGATATGTTTCGGCTTTAGACTTTATTTATGTACTAGCGACCATGCAAGCATGGGTCGGAATTTATGATATGATTAGTAATAAAACATGAATTAAAGTAAAAATTAAAAAAAAAAATATGTGAAATCAAGAAATTAATATACATACCTCTAAAAATTGTAATTAGTAGTATGTTATGTTGCAAAATTTAAAAATATCAATTTCTGAATCTTATGTATTTTTAATGGCAAGTTTCTGAAATTTTGATCCGCCACAGCACAGCCCAGGAAGAACCTATCGGTGTAATTCCAACGGCTATGCCAAATATCAACTTTCTACCTATTACCCTTCTCGAGTTGAAAAAATCTACGGACAAAAAAAGCTACGGACATTTGTGCATTATTAATACGATTATAATTTACAAAGTTGATTCCCAATGGATTTCATGTACTTATAAGGGAAATCAACTTTATAAATGAACTTCATGAAAGATGGAGTCTGGTGTGGTAAACTTGCTATAATTTGATGTTTATAAATCATTCTTTTGTCGATAGTCTAGACTACTAGTCATTTGAATAACTACTTAAAATGTCAGTTCAGAAAAAAATAAAAATTGCGCTTGGCATAAAAGTTTTAAAAGAGTTAAAAGAACTCCAAGAAAACATGTAATGAAATAAATATATATGTATTTATTGAAATAAAGCGAAAAAACTTAGTAGACGCAATATTGAAATTAAATGCTATCGAGTTATGCCGACATAGCATGTATTCATAGCATGCAGATAGCATATAAATATTATTGCGTGTCTCCACTTGCCATTTGATCGAAATTTTCTAGCATAACTAGATAGCATTATAGCAATAGCAGGTGGAGAGTCCATTTAAGGAAAAACAGAGTTTAGATTTATTGTTTTACATTGTTATTTTTATTTTTTGTTTAACGGTAAAAATAGAGAGTTTAGAGAGCGTTGTTTATTAAATAAAGAGTTTTTTTATTCAGGAAATAATGTTATGATGATGTTTCATGTTCAATCTTGCATGCTTAGTTCACGGAACGGGATTATTTTTGATCCAACTCTTTAGCCAATTAAATCTTTATATTCAACTAAGTCCCGCCCAATTTGATCTTGGTTTATGCTGAATACATACTTGCGGATACAACGATTGTCGCAATCGTTTCCACAAGATAAACCAATCAAATTACGTGTTTTGCTCTATGCCCCGCCTACTCTTGCCGCAATCGAATTGAAATATTTTTTATTTTGAGCTATGGTTTCCTCAAGCTTGCCAACCAAAAACTACAAAAGGAAGGCGCCTTCTTACGTTTGCTCTATAATTGACAGAAAATATAGATGTATTTGACAATTATATATTTGTGATGTAAAACCAAAGATTTTAATAATATTATTAATATTATATAATACTATTATATAATAATTATACCAATAATATTAATAAATAATAATAATAATACTTTTAAATTTTATAATATTATTATTATTAAGAAGAATTTTATAATCGTCCGTGAATTTAATTTGTTTAAGAATTTTTTTCGGCTTTTCGGACAAAATATTATTTTAATGGACACCCATACAATGTTTACGACTATATTGTTAATAAATGGCCTCTTTGTTTTCTGCGACTAAGATAGTCGTAAACATTGTATGGGTGTCCATTAAAATAATATTTTGTCCGAAAAGCCGAAAAAAATTCTTAAACAAATTATTATTATTTATTAATATTTTTAGTATTATCTTTATGTGTAAAACAGTGTGATATATGTCTGTAAAACAGGATGCAAAGAGGTGATACAATTAAAAGTTGATTTTGATAAGGTTGTGAATCCTGTGCGGCAACTATTCGAAGTCAGTAACTGTAACTGATAAGATGCTAACGCGAGAATTGCAAAATGCCATCAGAAATAATCGATGTCCGGGCCGAATCCGAGCAAAAGAAAAATCGAAAATTGTTGAAATTATTATTGGTCGATGATGTGAAACCAGCTATCGATATGGTAGCAGAAAGTGTTGCGGACTGGTATATAATGGGCCAAGTAAATTTCGTTCAAGCTCAAATACTTGAGAAGGATGTAGTCAACTTTGAGAATAATTTGTATGAAATCTAGGAAACTGCCCCGAATCAAGAATGATCTAAAAACTGATATTAATAATCGAAGATCAATATGATGGCCGCAAGAGATAATTGTGTAACAAACGACACTAGTAAAATTGATTATAAGGTAATGGCTTTTTAAATAATTATTTCAGTGACAGTTTAATGTATAATTTTACAATTGTAGACAATATTTGCTCTTCAAACGCATTTACAAGTAGTCTTAGGTCAAAATACACTGGCCGATCACAAAACAGAGGAAATTTACGGAAGCAACGTAAACGCGAAACGAAAATTACAATAATTCCGAATGGCAACAGATGTTTGCTGACACCCTGACCAACAACTGGACTATCCACCATCGGTTAATATACAAATTCAAGTATGCCTGAACGGAATTTTCTACAGGTTTAGATAAACCGACCACGGCAAGCATATTCGGCAAATACGCCACTATTTTGTATTGCTGCATGTGATTCGGGGTTACCATTAGTTGTATCTGGTAAAGATGGTATGTTACGAAGTGACATACCATCTTTACCAGATACAACTAATGGTAACCCCACGAATGCTACGATGTGATTACAATTCAATGAGGAGCACGTCATCTAGATTCATAATCACGGGGTATCAACCATATTTATGAAGGGGCTGTAGTTGATATGAAATAACAAATAAATCCTCAATACTTTTTGTTAAAACATCAATTTTTTTATTAAATTTTAGGAGGATAAAAAATTCCTGGATTTAATACATAACATAGTTGTAAAAAAATAAGGTAGGAAGCAAAATGTCGGTCTACGCAATGGCGGTCCTGGTTATATCTATTGGTGCCTAAACCACCAACTAGACAAGCGCACATCACTCAAAATGTCACCATAATGTTAATTTGGCATAACAAGAAGCATCATATTTACGTGGATCCTTCACCATGTTTAAGCACACATTATCCAAATACATCACATTTCACTTCGGGATATTTAACGGCCATGTCACGACAGCAGCACAGAAAAAAAGCACTCCATTCGGATAATATGGGCATTATGTACCGCAGTCACTTTCGTGCGATTGTCTTTGGCATATTGAAACGCGAATTCTGCGACAGGCTAAGCCTCTTCCGTCATCAATTTTATAATCTGAACCACAGCATAAACAATTTCGTGCTCAATACCCGAGTATTTGCCTTGTGTTCTCACGAATTGTAACTACGCACTGGTCATTAAGCAGTTCCAATTTTTTCCTCTGTAAATTTGTTTGACTTCGTCCTAAGGTTAAATATTTATATATAGTTATAGAAATAAAGAATTCAGGTGGTTTTATAGAAAAATTACCTGTAACAATATTCGCCATAATCACTTTTAATTTTTTCTCTCCATTCCGACATGTTTATCAGTCAGTCGCTTGATCAATCACTTTTACCTATCTCTCTCCATTCCAACATGATTATCAACCGCAGTCGTTTGAATTATAATAAAAAAAAAATTAAAAATGTTACCCAGACAAAATTCTTCACTCCGAAAATTGAAACGTCAAAGTAATAAAAAAATTTACGACTACTGAGAAATATTTATATGGCGTGTTCACTGTCCAAGCGAAAATTACAAATGAAAAATTTTGACAATCAAAATGACGTACGAAATAGACTAATATTTTGAGCAAAGACTAACTTCAACTCAAAACTGCAGAATTGTGCCGCAATCGGGTCCGCAGGTATGTATGCTGCATTAGTTGAAATTTTTCCATCTTTTGAGCAAATAATCTAATTCGTACCAACATAGAAACAAAAATAACCGGAAGTATGAGCAATGATTTTGCTCAAATATTTGTTGTTGTTATTGTTTATTTTTGAAATTTTTCGAATGAATTTGTTAGGTTATCGCCTTAAATAATTGTAACAAATGATTTTGGATAAATTAACATTTTATCGAACAAACGGTATTTTGTTTGGTTTTCCATATTTTCACACTGCGATTCCATGCATAGGCAGTTTGAGTGTTAACCTATATTTTACATAATAGATAACATTATATACTAAACGTTTCGTAAGTATAATATCTACTCATGCAAGTGTATTAATAGATGATATTGGGTATATCTTCATTGATCACATTAAGTGGTAATGTTTCTCTATTTATTGGTACTTGTTTTGAGTAATCTGCATAGATGTGTACAGGTAATACAGAAAAACGGATGCTGCCGCATTTGTAGTGGAAGTAAATGTAGCTATGCGATATGGTTTTTACATACATACACACCTAACTACAAATTTTACGCGAAAAATATAATTGCCGATGCGATCACAGAAAATCAGTACGAATCGCAAAGTCAGCAAAAATCATTATTAAATTAAAAAAATAAATAAATTTAAAGCTCTAGCAGAAGTTAGAGTACTGTTCTTCTTAAATAAAAAATATAAGTGCCGTGGCCCTAATAAAATATAAGTGCGTAATACCCGTATATGTGTGGATACTGTTAGTTTACATGTACGTATAGCATTTAATGTGCAATAAGTACATTCTCTATACCATTTAATAAAATAATTCAATATTTAGTGGATTTAATAAGACGTAACATACTGTTGGCAGACATAGTTGGTCGGGATGGAATTTTTTTGTCTGTTTGTAATATTTTAAATGGTAATTATATTAAAGAATACTAATTTTCTCTCCATTTTCTAATTTGTGTTTATTTTTTGTTTCATACCGAATGTAGGCGCGAAATTAAATAACATAATTTGGAAAGACGCTACCAGAAAAATCCACAAAGGCTACGGGCATTTTTTTAATATTGCGATTATTTTATTTGTTTTATTACTACTATTCTATCTTGCTTCTTTTAATTCCTTAATACTTAATCATATAATACCTTTTCTTTTAAATTTATTTCATTTAGTCTAACATAAAATAGAGTTATGAGTTTGTAATTAATTAAGTGCATGCAATTGATTGTTCTTATTTTTGGTTCAAGTGTTTATCTTAATATTAATCGTAAAGTCAGTCAATTTATTAAGTTTTACAATAAGTGGAAAATAGTGCTTTTATACTTATAAGTAGTTAAATAGCGGGATACCAAACGAAAGCGTGAAAATTCTAATAATCAGCTTATATTGGTTGGAACCGGGGTTTACAGGTACACTCATCATCCAGTTGAAGCGCTTCAAAGAGATAGTGGTAAGTGCGGTTCAATTTATTGTATCATTTTAAAAAAAAAATTGTGATGTGCGTTAACATCATCTGATATTTTGGGAATTTCATCTAATGGTATTTGATCATTTGAATTTACAGTTATTACCGTTATTAGCATTTTCATTAAATTTTTTTTGCTTTCCCCTTATTTAACTTAATACGCGCTCCCTCAATTATATGCATATTCTGTAGGTTTAATGTAAATAAAAACATAATTTTTATTGATATTCAAAATTGTAAACAACTTTTTTTTTTTAATTAGTCATTGCTAAGAATATGTCTTTTTGTTAATTGGATTAAAAGATGATGATTGTTTCTAACAAGTGCTGTTCTATAAAAATTGAAGTAACTATTAATCCGTTATCATTACACGTAGATATGTCTACGGTCAAAGTTTGCTTTGGAGCAAAAGAACCCCCACT